>VWZF01005839.1:3023-109318 GCA_013396755.1 Sclerurus mexicanus | reverse complement strand
AAAAAAAAAAAAAAATCATCATTTTCACCAGCTGAAAGGCAAACCCAGAGTTCATGTTTCCTAAAGAAGTTGAAATCTAAGAATCCACAGGGTTACATGAGTATTTTCTCCAGAGAAATCTTGGGGTTTTGTTATTTGAAAGCTTAAGATACATTCACCTCCTCTCCAATAACTTGCTGAAATAGTAAAAAATTCTCATCTTACTCAAGCTCACAGTAAATTATTTTTGCCTTATATTTACAACAAGGTTAGTTTTTTCTCCCTGAATTTTCTTGCATATAATTCCTTTGAGTGGGGTGGCTTCTATGTCATCTTTAATCTTCTAAATGTATCTTAAGTCCAAATTATAAATCCTAGAAAGGAGTGACCCATAATGAATTCTTAACCACAACTTTATGGCAGAACAAATATACTTTTCAAATATGCAAACTGTTAAATGTTTTCTTATCATACTAAAAGTGTGAATTAAATTATAATATGATGAAAAAGTAGCAGTTTGCAGTAATTCCAAATGTGGCAAATCTTCAGTAGTGCATAAAATTATTCAGTGAACTGTGGAGAACATCAGAGCAATTCTAGCCTTAAAGCTTTTCTTCCAACAACCAAAAAGTGCCAAAAACAAGGAAGCATAGCTAAGCATTTCATCTTGGAAGCAGCTTATTGAATTAATAAGACAAGTCAATTAATGTAATGCTCTGTTGCTTCAGGATAAAACATGAAAAGGAAAAATATGGAGCTGTTTACTGTAGTGAGATCAAGAAACCATGAAGTCTGTAAAGTTAAAGTTGCTCATTTCTCTAAATTCTAAGGTAATGATCAACACAGCCATTGTAAATACTCGCTTTATATGTAAGTCATGACTGAGATGTGGATCTTCTGCTGTCCAGACAGGGCCTTTAATACCAATTTGCTCCTGCTCCCACTCTGGTTTGTCTCTGTACTGCTTAACTTGAACCTGAATGGCTGGCATATTTCACACAGGTCAAACAATGGAACAGCCTGCCCAGGGAAGTGGTAGAATCACCAGGCCTGGAAGTGTTAAAAAAATGTGTGGATGTGACACTTAGGGACACGGTTTGGTGGTGGGCTTGGCAGTGCTGGTCTAATGGTTGGACTTGATGATCTTAGGGGTCTTATCCAGCCTTAATGATTCTATGCTGGGTTATATTTGATGGGCTCAGTTGTGTCTGAGGGCACTCAGTGTAACTGCTGAGGAAAGTTCCCTCAGGGGTGTCCAGGGTATTTTCCATTGGTACCATTTTACACCCAGTTTAGCCTCTGCATTGTAAGGCAGTGAAGGAAATCAAGAGCTGGAGGTAGAAACAGGATTTCAGCAGAGCAGCCTGTGTTTAAATCATAGCAAGGTCCTGATAAATTGAAAGTTAAGGTTAGTAATCTTTGCTTTCAGGTCAGTTCTTCAATTTTCATTTAACTTAATGCTAGGCTTGTATGTGCTCAGAAATCCTGATTTTAGGTGTCTGCGAAAAAGTGTTTGAGAAGAATTGTGTCAATTAATGGTGAACAGCTGGTTTTCCTGTGTAATAGACTGTAACTTCCCAGAAATCCTCATTATGCAAACTTTGGGTTTGACTTGAAAAATAATAATAATCCTGATCAAGAACTTTACCAGTTGTGAACTCTCATTTTTCAAGTCTTCTGCCCAAACCACTGCCTTTGATTGCAAAAGACTAATTAGATCAGCTTTAAAAGGCCTGCTGGGGGTTAATGAGGACTACAAAAAGGTACTGGCTGTTGGTAGAGATGAGTGCCTCAATTATTCAGGCATAAGATGACTTTCATGTCCAACAGCAATTTGTGAAGAACAATTCTCTCACAACTATTCTGGTAAAATTCTGTTGGGAGTGTAAGGGCAGCAGGTGAAAGGGAAACTGTAGACAGCCACACAGACCAGGTCTACACTCATTTCACATCATGCTGTTGGTTTTTGGGGCTCCTTTGCAAGTGTCAAGACCTCAAATGGTAAAGCTACAAGAGGTGCTTAAAGGTGAAGTTACTGCAGTCTGCAGGGAGATGTGTGGAGTACATGAAGGGAAGAGCATGAGGACTAGGAATCAATGACAACTGTGTGTCAAACGGGTTTTAGTTTTGGGCTAAAACATTTTAGCAGTTTTAAGCTGCTCCTAATTTTGCCTCCAGATCTTCAACAGCACTGATGGCAAGAAATCCCATCATCCTTATTTTCCTTCGCAGCTTTATTCCATGGTGGGAAAAGGGATCTATTGCGGTTCCATCACACATATTTGTTGTGGTTTGCTGCTAGATGCACAGTCGAGATGCTATTGTTGGGAAAAGCCACTGTGGCACATTAGAGAGCTTTCGAGGGACACCTTTAACTCCAAGATCTCATAGATCACGTGCAACGAGCACTCACAAAAGTCACAATACAAATTATTACTGGGAGAAAAAGTCATTTTAACTCAGCTGTGGGGCTGCAAAGCAACATTATGAACCAGTAAATACTGTGGGTCAAATCCACTGATAAGGGAAACTGATGTAGTTTGGCAGAAACTGTCAGAAAGGTGTCAACCCTTACCACCCAGTCCTCTGGGGTGACTTCAGTGACTTCAGCCTTCAGCATCTTCCTAGGCAGCAGGTACCTCTATTTTTCTAATGTTTGAACACCTGAACTATCAATTCAGAGTTTATTCTGTCAGCTTCGAGTGTTGACTGTAACAAGGTGCTGCTGAAAATTGCATTGCAAGCTGGAAGACACAGACTATATGGGTACAACATCTATAGGGAAAAATGGTAGGATCGGGCCCACTATCTTGAAAACTGCAATTCTGCTCAAATCAGGGAAATAGAAACAAGTTACAGAAGCTGGTACTAAACAAATCAAAATGTTCTGACATTAAAAAAAAAATTGATATAAAAAAGGTGTTTCAGTTAGGGGAGTAGGTTGGAATACTGTTTATAATCCCACAGTGAAGCAAATGAAGAGATTAGCTTTGCTGAATAAAACGAACAGGCTCTTATAGCCTGTCTTGTTTTGTATGCCAAGTGAAAGAATAGGCTTTTGTGTAAGCACAGTGCCATTTTCTCTGCCTCGGACAAAGCCAGGGTGGAGATGGGCTGAAGAGGAGATAGGCTGTAATAACATGTAGAAATCAGGTGCTGAGAGAGTAGAAAAGGTAAGAGAGAACATGATATTCTTGTAATAATCACATCTCAGCACAGGTGAGCAGAAAAGGCCACGATAGGTTTGTAAGAGTTCTAGGGCTTTGGGTGCCAGAATTACCCCCTGCCCTTGCCTTTATGAGTCTTTTCTCTCTCCCATGCCAGCTCAGAAGAAAGCAGTGCTAGGATGCACCAGCTAGGGATATGATGGTTTTTCACCTTTTTTTCCATCTAGTCACTGGTTTTTTCTCTTTTGAAGCCGTAAGATCCTGGGACTCAAGGTCAGAACAAAATGAGGCCAAGTGAGTGAAGCATTCACCAAAACTGACTCTCAAAGGCAAACATCCAGACTGTGATACTTCTCTGCTGCACTAATAGTTGCTACTTAGCTTATATGTGTTTGAGCCTGGTGGCCAGACAGAGTGGGGGGAAATGCTGAGGAAATGCATCACAGCCTGGTACTGTTTCTTGAGCAGATGTTGCCTTTGAATGGATGTGTCACCAAACTCTGCTCAAAGAGCAGGTAATTACAATGAGGTTGTAGGCTTTCCCCAGTAGAAAAGCTTTCTTTGGACCGTTTTACTGTGTTGCAAAGTCACAAGTGATGTTATCACACTTACCCACCAGTCAAATTCAGGCTAGACTATTATCAGGGAAAGTCAGAGGAATACAAGTCTGCTTACAGTGAATCCAGTGAAGCCTCTTTGGTGCTAAATGCTAAACTTGCCATTGGCAGAGTTAAAGAAAAGCTGGAGAGTGCCTGGAAGTAGCACTGAAAGGCAATGACATCTTTGTGACAGGTCTCCTCCCCTGCTTTTGTTCATTACTATGACTTAAATGGGTCTCAAGGTGACCCATCAGTTCCTATTCCAGAAGCAAAGCTGCTGGAAGATTTTGCTAAAGGCTTGAATTCAAGAGCCAAGTGCATCTTCCCTTTTAAGATTTTTAGCTGATCTACAGCATGAATTCAGTATTGACGTTCCTCAGGTTGCAGGATGCTTTGAAGGCCAATGTTTTGTTTCAAAGATATTTCCAGGGAATATTCTTTAAGCCTGGAAGGACACAGAGACTCTTGTCTTTAGTCTGTAACATTTCCTAACTGTTCCTCTGCTTTCTATCATGTCTGTGAGATATTAGTAGGGCTTTAGGGACTTGGGGCCAGATCTGTAACAACTCTGGACCATTTCACATGGGATACCATGCAAGCTCTACTAGCTTAGGTAGCAGAATCTTTCAGAAAGAAAATATAACTGAAAGAGCACAAGGGAAAAAATGCTCAGGAAAGAAGCATTGGAACAGGATTCCCAGGGAAGTGGTAGAATCAGTGGCCCTGGAAGCATTCAAAAACATGCAGATGTGCTACGTAGAGATGTGGTTTAGTATCAGGTGGAGCTGACAGTGCTGGGTTAGTGGTTGGTCTTGATGATCTTAGAGGTCTTTTCCAACCTTAATGATTCTGTGTTACATCTATGTCTGTGCCTGGATCCCATATTGTGCATTTCACAGCAACTTGGCCTGTTCCTCACTCTCTGGTCCAAGTCCAAGAAGAGTCTGATCAAATCAATAGTGGTGAATTTTCCTCTTGCAGAGGCATAAACTGATGGCAAGCCCTCAATAGTCAGTGTGCTGAGCTCTTGGTTCTGTTCAAGATTAGGAGACCTTCAGAAAAGCAACAAGCAGAACAGGTACAGTGAAGGTGAGGAGCTGACAATTAACTCCTCTGCTGCAAATCAACCACCAGAAGCATCTGCTCAGTACACAGGACACACTTGAGATGGACCCTGTGGCCCTGAGCTGGGGATTGCTGGTGTGGGCAGTGAAATACAGGAAGCTGCTGGCACAGGTTGGGATCTCACTTGCCAAAGTACAGAGGAAAAAGGAAAAGAAGGAAGATCACATAAATCACTGGTGTTGGGAACAGCTCCCTGAAATGGGTCTTTCCTCTAGTCTATGGGGCAGGAGTGGTAATAAAAGACTAATAGAGATGGATGAATGTAATTGAGTGGTGTGAAAGACAGGGGATGAGATGAAATGAAAATGAAATGAAATAGGAAATGAAGGGGAATGTTAGGTGGGAGGAAGAAATTGCATATTCCCCATGGCAATATTTTAGGCTATGGGTAGTTTGCTTCACATCTAGGTGGGCCTCCAGCCCTCATTTCTAACTGAATCAAGGACAGTTATCTGAGAAAGAAAGAAACCAGATGAGAAATAATGGGAAGCAGGTCAGTAACCTGATGCTCAAGCATGTGTATTGTTTTTGGTCATACAAATTGGATCATATTGCTGCATGATGGGAAAATAAAAATAATCTGACCATGAGTGCTGGAAGAAAAGATGCCATATCCAGGCCTGTCATGGGGGAAAGACCTCTGCACATTTCTGAGCTACATGGAGGAATTAGAGGTACTTGTCAAGCAACAGCAAAAGGTTTGAGCAAAGTTCAAAATATGCCCACAGATGAGTATTTGTGAAAAATAATTTTTTTTCCTGATGACTTAGTTGCCCTGTGTAGTATCCTCTCCCCTGGCAGCAGTGCTCACATTCTCAGGTGAGACCAAGTTATTTGTGCTTCTTGTTGGCTGCTCCAGGCATTTTTCTGGTGTGAGGGAATGTGTGCTTTCTCTGCTCAAAGTCAGCTTGTGCATGAAAATCATTCTATTGGATGGGCACCGCCCAGAAATCGTGACCTGCAAAAGAAAACACAAAAGTTGGCCACTCCTGTTTGTCAGCCCAGCAGGGTTAAGCACAGACATTCCTCTGCCTTTTTCCATCTCTGCTCTCCTCTGAAAGCCTTGAAGCAGCTTCTGCTATGGAGCCATGGAACTGAACTAGGACAGGACTGTGTCCCTGTGCGAGCAAAAGATGTTGGAGTAGATCTACTGGTGGTCTTCCATGAATCAGTGGTTTGGAAATCCCAGCTGAAGGGAGGTGCCCAAGCTCTGGTCAGTTGGTGCTTGCAGACAATTGTCCACACTTGACTGCAGGTCCCCAGTTCTCCTGTGACACAAGCTAAAGGCCAGGGTCTGCTGTCAGCCAAATTTCACTGATGTGAACTGTAGATGAACTACCTGCAGTGATGACCTAACATCCAGGAGTCCTCAGTTCTCCTGCCATGTCTGCTGCAGACTTTTAACGTCATCTTGTACAGGTTTCAGGTCTTATGAGTTTCGGTTTCCTGCCTGGAAAGCAGAGGATTCAGTTTCTTTTCCTCAGAGCACATAGTTTTATAAAGTACAGATATTTGTGAAGTTAAGTGTTTTGACTGTGTGAGCCTCTTGGAGAAGAAACCATAAATATGTGTCAGGCCTATGATCTGAATTCAAACCAGTGAACTAGAAAAAGTGTTGACAACCTGAAACCAACTGCCCTGTACACACATCTCCTTCTGTCTACCTGAAAAATTATTTGTGGAATGTGTTTCTATTTTTCTCTGACAAAAAATAGAATACTAAGCAAAGAAGCATGACCCATTTCTTTGTCAGGCTCTAAACCCTGCTTACTGGGATGTGACTGAGGTATTGATATAAGAAAAGTTCATTTTAGGCCACAATATTCATCCTGCCACTGAAGAAGAAACAAAGCCTGCCACCTTCAGATGAAATGGATATGCTTTCCAAGCCAAAGTATGTTTATCTCCTCCACAACTTCTCCATGATCTGTAATTACATTTGGACCATACAGTGAAACAGAAAAGTAGCAAATGAGGAGAGTTAGGAACGTAACTAATCATTTTATAACAGCAAAACATACAAGCAATACACTACTGAGAGTACCTGCAAAGTCTGTTAATAATCAATAGGTCTGATTAGAACATCATTCTTTATAAACTGCATCACCGTCAGTAATTTTTCACGATCCTTTCTCTTGTAATGCCAGGTCTGGGTGCACACAGTGCTGTTCATAATGCTGTGCCATGCAATTGCCCATAGAGTAGACTTTCCCCATGGGCCTTTTTTTTTTTTTTAATATAGCATCTAGCATATTCAAAGCCATATCAAGTCATACCACACTGAGCTCTTTATTACCAGAGATTTTTTGGACAGAAGCACATAATCTAGATCTTCTGAATCAATAGGCAGATGGTAGCTACTTTTTTTTTTTTTCAGTACTTTTTTCCAACTTGTACATTTTAGATTTACATAACTTGGTTTCACACATCTGAAGAAACACTGACATAAATCTAAGTTTATCTTTGATGCATTTACAAATATTTTTCTTTTTTTTTTTTAAACTTTTTTATTTCCTGACATGTCTCTGTCTAGACTTCTGCCAAAAGCAGGAACTTTAACTTTCTCCTCTGTTGACATAAATACCTTTTAACATTATGCAGAGAATGGCATGGCTGTCACTTTCGCATGAGGATGTGGGACCCATTCACTCCTCCAATGAAACACATCGACTTTCCATCAGCCAAGATAAGTAGCTCTGACATCTTCCTGCTACTCATTGTGCTACTGTGCATATCCCTGAAATACAGACTCCTTGTGACTCTAGGCTGGTTGAGTCTTTCTGATTATCGTTTTCAGTTTGGTTCCCTGAAACAACAAGGGTTAGCTGCATCCAACTCTTAATTTGACTTTATGATCTATTAGTCATTATTTTTGCAAAGGCCTTAATTCCCTCCCTAAAACATTTTAATTAAAACAGCAATTTCTCAGTGCTGCACTTCACGAGCAGATTTTGCAGCAACTTCAAAGAGACGCAGATGTTTACTGAATTTGGAGGGGTGATATTTGAGGCTGCCTACTGGCAAGGAAAAATTCATAAACATCTCTAAGAAACTTTCCTTTGGTAATGACAACATTTCCTTCTTATATTTTAGCAAGTCTAATATTTCCCAATCTCAACAGGCATATTTCACAGGCACAGGCATAAGCACTGTTATCTACTCACAGCCTGAGCCCTCCTGGATGCCCTGCTTTGGGGTAAATACCTCCCAGTGCTGACACCTCGGGCTTTGGCAAAGGGTACAAGAGGCCATGTATTAGTCTGCTCTGTGTGTGTCCTCTTACACAGTATCAGTAGATTGGGAATAAGGAAATCAATGTTCAAATTCTGCTCAAATCTTCCACTGCCCTCCAGTGTGATCCTGAGTGGCTGTTTAGCTTCTGGTGTCTCAGTTCCAGCTGGTAAAGGGATGATAACATATCCTGGCTTTGAACTGACTTATGTCCTGGTGGCAGGGTCTATCTCCTAGTGCACCAAGGGCTTCCTAGCTGGAGAGGGTCTTGGGGTTTTTAAAGTGCTGTCCAAGTAAAATTCAGAAGTGCTAATGATTTATTTTGAGGAGTTTCTCCTTGCGGGAGGTGAGCCTGGAGGTCGTCCGATGATCCCATTTGGGACCAGGCAGGCAGTGTTCCTTTCTGAATGGAGATGATGGTACACGGCCATGGCAGACTATGTCGAAAACATAGACTAGGGTTTAGGTATCTTCTGTGGTTTGGACAGGTGGCTGTAGCCAGAAAATACATGGCCTGTCCAGATGGGACATCAGGGAGGCTGGTCTCCATGTGCTAGGACCTACTACTGGCTCATGCTCCTTTCTGTGCCCAGAAGAACCAGAGAACCATTAATGTTGGAAATAACCTTAAATAAATAGAGAAAATAACCTCTAAAACCATCAATTCCAAGCATTAACCTCACAGTGCCATCTTCACCACTAAGCCATGTCCCCAAGTGCCACATTGAGACTTTATTGCAACAGTTCCAGGGATGGTGATTCTATCACTTTCTTGGGCAGCCTGTTTCTTCCCTGGTTACTTTTCACTCAGGTCTTTTTGAAGGGGAGATAATGGAAACACTTGGAAACAGCTTATCCATTTCCACATGAGCATCAGGCGAAGACCAGCATGGAGAGCTGGGATGGAGTATGGCGTGACACGTCATGGAGCTGCTTTAACCTACAGTGTAATTACAGTGACAACTTCTGCCTCTTGAACCATCAGGATTGAAGTGGTTGCCCTGAAGGAGAAAGAAGGTTAGTGGGAGAATTGCAACCATGTCTATGTTGAGAAGTGCAGCACTTTCTCAGCATTGGATTAAAAGTGATCAGCATGGCCAAAGGGGTCCTGTGAGAGACAGGTAAGCAGGCTGAAAGGAAATTGGAAATATTAAAGAAATGAAGTTAGACTGGATAGAACTAGTTTTACAATTCCCTATTCCTCTTTGATTTGGTAGCATTAGGAGAACTCAAGGGTAGATTGCGCAGACTTATGCGTGACAGCAAGACACTTTTCCACACGAATAAACCCCCTGAAATTAATTGGACCGCTCACAAAAGTGCCTGGGAATGTGAACTAGGCTTGCACATTTCAGCCCTTGTATCTGATCTTTCTTCAGCAATGCAGGAGCCAGGCTGCCTGGTGAACAGCAGCAGCTCGGCTGGAAATGGGAGTTTCAAACCACTCACAGTGAGTAGTGGGTCAACGTCTCCTTGCTGAGGAGCAGCTCAGCTCAGCTGAATTCTCCTTAGTAAGAAACAGATTAAAATTAAACTGAAGAGACCTATTCCTGAAACGAAAGCAGGGCTCAGCCACAGGTTTGTGCTTTCCACAAACTGCCGTGGGTCTGCTGTGCCATGCAATTGCCCACGTCTGCTTTTAGCTGGCGGCAAATGCTCTCAGTGAGAATTAGCCTGAGCTGCAACGAGGGCAATGTAAATTTAGGTAGTTGTTCCATGTGTGCCGTGGGATAAGAGCACACAGCCAGGCAGTGCCTTACACTGGGACGTGCCTGAGCATTTGGGGTGTCCACAGAGGCATTTGCTTCAGCTGAGGTGCTTGTTCACCAATGGCAAATGGGCTCCTGGAAAACCAAACCATATGCAAAATTCCCCTCATGTGTTGGTCTGGAAAGAAATAGCTTTGTTGTTGTTTCAAAGAATTAGTGAGCCAACAATGCAAAGCTTTGGAGGTGGTTACTGGGTTTTTACTGGAGTCTCTAAAAGCTATACAAAGTCTGAAGACATTGTATGTACAGTACATCTTTAATAAGAAGGGAGCTCACAGTCTACCAAACTCTGCCAAATAAACTTTTAATACATACTGTACTTCACTCAGTAGTTGTCCATCTCTTCTTCATGGAATATCTAACAGCTCTAAAAATATTTTCTTGGAAGAGGATAGAATTATCATTGTTATATATCAATCAAGTATGGTTAATGAAGCAAAGCCAGCATGCTAGTATTGCACAAGGGGAAAAGCCTCCAGAACACAAAGTGAAACAACAAAAGCCCTCGAAATTCTGCCAAAGGGAACAGGAAGCTCTGGATGTCGCATCGGTAGGATTCGTGTAGCTCTTAGGCGTCCTTGTACCGCAGCAGGTTTGCTTTGCCTCTTCTCTGCCACATTCCTCTCTCAAACAGGTAGGGAACTTCCAGACCGTTACAAAAAAGGAAAAAAAAAATTACAGCAGCTGCAGCAAAGTGTGGTACTATTCAATTTCTTGAAGAGTGAGGCTTTTATTTCAAAATATCATATATTAATATATATATATTTCTATATATATACTTTAACTGGTATAAAGTAAATTGTAGATCCAAACTTATACTGTTGTTTGTACTCTGCAATCTCAGAAACTTTAGCAAAGGAACCATTTTCTTCATTTTTTATTTTCAGCTGTCAAAAATCAGGGGCATCATTTCCACCGAATACTTCCTTTCACACCGTAAAGCCACTGTTGTTATCTGGTAAACAGTCAAAGTGCAAATAAGAAATCCATTTGGCTTGTAAATGCTGAGATGGTTTTAAACTTTCAATACTTTGTCCTCATAAATCAGCAGGGCTTTCACTGTCTCCGTGCAGACATGGGCGCTCTGTTAAGTCCTCGGGTGGATCTGCAGTGACAAAGTGCAAAAGAGTCAGTTATGTAACACATGGGTTTTTTTAACATATTCTTTTGGGAAAGGAAGACCCAGGCTCTGTGGCATGTAGCTGAGTTTAAATTGCGGCATTGGGGCGTGTTTGTGTCTTTTCACTTAGGGCTGCAGGGATGTAAGGATATGCAAGAGACACACCCTGGCCAAGCTCCCGCCTGTGCCTTGGGAGATGCTGGATGTGCATCAGCCACCTGGGCTGGTGGTGCAGGAGATCACAGAACCACAGAATGTCTTGGTTTGGAAAGGACCTTAAAGCTCATTTCATTCCATACCCCCTGCCATGGCCAGGGACACCTTCCACCAGCCCAGGTTGCTCCAAGCCCCGTCCAGCCTGGCCTTGGACACCCCCAGGGATGGGGCAGCCACAGCTTCTCTGGGCACCCTGTGCCAGGGCCTGCCCACCCTCACAGGGAACAATTTCTTCCCAATATCTAATCTAAACCTACCATCTTTCAGTTTGAAGCCATTCTCCTGGTGTAGGAGCAGGGAATGACAGCAGGCCATGGTGCCAAGGTGCTAAGAAATGTCACACTCAGGTCCTTCGGGGCACCACAGAATGCCCTGCATTTCCCTGATGGCAAAGTTCATGGAAAACCAAGTGTTTCCCTGGAAACTGTGGGGTGGGTAGGCTGTAACTCAGGGTGCAGGCTGTGAAGCTGGAGAGGTGCTTTGCCAGTCCTCAAGTGCCCAGCACTTTAATTTCCATCCTCCAGACTATCAGCAACATCCAGCCTGAGATGCTGCTCTTCTCTTTCCCCTGGTGCCAGTTGCTCTGCTGAAATGTGGTGGTGTGGTCTTCTCCAGCCAGGTCCTAACACAGCTCCAAGGGCCCCACTTTTTTAAGGGAAGTATTGAAAGCTACATTCTTCAATAAAAACATAGAGTAAAAACAAGGCATTGAAACTGATCCAAAAATTAAATGACAAAATTATTTCTTTCCAGTGTTGTTTGTCACCTGACTGACCATTGATAGAAAACAAATTGATTTACAGAAGCTGTGAGCTTTATATCTTTGGCTTTAAAAACTTAATTAATGAGCTATGCTAAAGGACTAAAGACAGAAATAAATACATGAAAGGAGGAAACGGAAGATGGGCTGGCAAAGACTTCACTGGATCTGTTGTCCACCTCCTTCTGTCATTAATCAGTATTAATCACTCTAGAAAATTGTGTATATTGTGTATATACATGTAGTCATAAATATATACACACACATGCTTATATGTGATTTATTGTTGGCCTGGAAGAATATACTAATGGGTATTTTAATCCTGAGGTTCATAAATGTGAATGTTTTCCTTGTCAGGACAGCATCTGCCCAATGTAAATGAACTTGGGGTAAGGAAAAGCCTTCATTAAAACAGTTCATAGCCTACGCAGACTTGCTGCAGCTTTTTGGCTCATCACCACAGATATAACTGGGATGTTGACTGATTTGTCATGTTTTTTCTGCTTTCTTAACTTCCTTAACTACATAAATTAGACACACATGGCCCAATCTTGTGGCCTGGATTGTGGTCAGAACAGATTACATTGTAATCTCTTTCTGTGCTGCCATCTGAAATGGCAAAACAAAGAAGAAAATCTCTGATTCAGGATCTGATTGCTTCCATTATTTTACATTTCTGTTGCCAGACTTGTCACAGCGGTACAGACTCAAGCAAAGTTTCAGGGATTTAGAAGTCGAATTTTTACTCAGAAAATGCAAGAGACAGTTGCTAAGCACATCATGTCATGCTGCCTTTGTCAATTGGGTTCTGTAATGATATTTTAAAGCAACAAAGCAAAATACTACTGGAAGCAGCACCATAAGGTACTCCCCTCACAAGCTAATTAAAATAACTCCTGTGGGTAAATGAAGAAATATTTTTTTCAGTTCTGAGCATTCATTCTACAAGTATTTAATTTAAATGAAATACAATAATGCATACTGAATAGATTGGACCATACTTCTGCATATTAATGAAGCTGCTAAATTTCTAGCAATCACTTCTATCGCCTAAAACTAGTTTATATGACGAAGATTGGGGGAGTTAAGAGGACAGTTTGACTGAAAAAAGCAAATGCAATTCCTAAATTATATAACTTGCAGACAGACTGCAGAAGGACTGAATTATTGTATAAGATACTTCTTGTTGCTTCTTACTTCTTCAGCATCACCTTCTTCCATTTTAATTCTCCAATTCAGGGACAAGAATGTCAGCTTACTGGAAAGGACATGTAGTACATTTGTGGATCCTTTAATTGCACTGTAAGGCACACACATTAGGGCACAGCCTTCCAGTGGTGCTGCAGTGACAGCATCAGCTGCCAGCACAGAGGGACTGAGTCATGAAATCAAAGTTCCCCCCATGCTTTCTTCTTATTTCTAGGAGATGACAGAGATAATACAGATCCTGTTTTTGGTGGTCACTTCCTGCCTTCTGCAAAGAAAATCTCCTAAATTAACAGGTATCCTAATCATTTAATGTGTTGGCGTGATCAGCTGTGCCAGAAGGCACCATTCAAGAAACTGGGGGTGTAATACAAATCATTCATCCCGGGGTAGCTCGCATGGAGGGAAAGCAAAGAATTCAGATGGCAGGGGGGTCAGTTAGGGTAAAATCTCCTCCTTCAACAAAAAGCCTAGAAGACATGAAAAATGACTAGCATTAGGATGGTAGGAAAAGGAAGAAGTCAGAAAATCATTACACTAAGCGTGTCCCTGTGAATTAGCAGCTGGGTATGAGTATGTAGAATTTTTTAATAAACAGGAGGAACTGTCTTCAAAATATGCTTTTTTTATTTAGCAGGTTTCAAAAGATATTTTCCACTTCACAGAAAATTAAAATTTATATATTTATAAAAGAGATTTTGTGTTGACAACCATGTAATTTTCTTGGGAAAAAAATTCAATTGTGGTATGAAAATAAGTTAATTAAAATTGTTGAATACAGGTACAGGTGGCAGTTTTAAGCAAATGGCTGTGAAACAATCACACAGTGCAAAAGAAATGCTAAAGTCTATTTTTGAAAATCACTTTTATTCCCAAGGCAATGTCATAGTGGGAGAAGTTTAGGCAGCTCATTCACACTCTCTCTCTTTGCAGCCCCATCTCTGTGTTTTCCTGTCACCACACGGCGAAAGCTGTGGTCACCTGTTGGCCTGTGCTACCTGAACCTTCAGCACTCTCAAGAACATGCCACTAACGGGTTCACGGGGCTGGAGCTACTCTGAAGTAAGTCCTGAAATGCAGTGAGTTGAGTCCTCTGACACAAAGCCCTTGCACAGCCGCCAGCACAGGTGTGGCCTGGAAGGGCCAAGGAATGGATGTAGGATCCAGCAGATCCCTTCTAGCTAATGCTCCTCCCTTTAGCTGCCAGAAGGGGACACAGTGATGTGCCCTGGGGCGTTTTTTGAGGTGAAAATGTCTTTTAGAAAGTGACTTGGTAATTTAGCAGCTCCAACCTGCCAGGTACCAAGACTGGACCCAGCTGACCAGCCTGATCCATCGGAATTTCCACGGAATTACGGTGAAAAGAAACACTGGGTGTCTGGGGAGGTGTGCAGTGATCCTTAAGATTTTTACAGCACACATGATGATGGAAAAGACATGGATGAGCAACCATTAGTGATTCCCTTTCCTAATAAGACCTCTGGGGTATAGACAGAAAGACGACTTACTCTGGTGGTCTTGATTTTATTGCCAGTCGCACACATCCATCCAGAGTTATCAGGCAACGTCTTACATTCCTCTCCTTCTAGGCAGGGCTCCATCTCACACCACCATTTCCCAATCACTATAGAAGCTAAAAGACAAAAGACAACGTTCACAACTATGTTACAATGAACAATCTAATTAAACAATATCTCAAGGGTCTAACACTGCATTTAAAAGGCACAGTGTCCCTTCAACTGAAGTTTAGTTGTAGGGATTTCATATTTAATTACTTCTCTGGCATCCTGTATTGCCTAAGACAGTGCAGTGCTTTCCACAGCCTTTTAGCTTTCCCAGGATTCCATGGCAGGGAGCATGAAAGGGAGGGCAAGGTAATACTGAACAGTAGCAGAAGTTGTTTGCTGAAACCTGATTATGAATTTTATAGAAACCATACTATCTCTAGAAGTAACTTTTAATTTCCAAATATTTAATGTTGTAAATAATGACAGTGTTTGGACCTCGTTGTTTGATTTTAATTGGCACATATGTTTACGACCTTGAGTGTACCTTAATGAAGTTTCTTGCCTGGGAATTGGTATCTGACTCTATCCTTAAGTGTATCTTAATGACATTTTTTGTCTGGGGATGTTGATAAACTTTAGCTCACCTTGCAACTGTGACTTGTTGGCCCATGAGTGGCTCTGTCTACAGTTTGTTTTCTTTGGCAAGAATTAATTTCATGACTGCACTCAGGAAGCCTGTCAAAGCTTTCTGCACGGTCACTCAGAGATGCTTAACCCATTCATAACACCTCACATGGCTGCTTCAAGCTCACAAAATACCTTTGAAGCATCTGACCACCTTACACCACACCATTCAGCTCTGGGAAATACCATGTTGTACATGTACAGATTTAAGAACATTTCAAAGTTTATAATTAAATTCTTGAATATAGAATTGAACAGGACAGTTGGAGGGGCTCTACAATGATCCTCTAGCTCTCTCTGTTGTCTTTCCCGGTCCTTACCACAGATTATACCCAATTTTTATCATATAAGAGATAATTTATCCATATATACCACACACAAACAAAGCCATTTGCACCTGTCCTTGCAAACCAGTTTAATGATGTTAATCACACACCTTTTTCAGAAGGGTGTCATTAATGCTGCTAACAGTAAAGAGTTGTCTCTTTGCTATGCATGAAAAGGCACAAGGGCTGAATCTGTGCTCTAATAGCAGACTGTGCAGTGGGCAAACTGAAAAACCATGTCCTGCTAAATACTGGCCTGCACAGCCATCAGGAGAGCAGAGCATCCTCGGGAGATGGGAGAAGGATCCTGTGACACGGAATCAAAATGAGGATCATAATTATTTACTAGTAGCAGTGCTGCAGTATTAAATAACCATGGCGAAGGCTCCTACAGTGCTGGGTACTAAAACCCACAAACCTGAACGACACAGCCTAGGGAAGTTACCGTGTAAAACAGAGATACGACATGAATACAGACTAAGAGGCAGCACGAAGGAGCAAAGCTGTTCATGAAATTAAAATGATCTAACTGCTTATTGACGCTGTTAAATGCAGCCCAAGTATTCAGATCTCGACCTTGAAAAATAATCAAATGCGAAGCCTGTGCTGAACCTTAATGACAACTGATTCATGTGATGGTGTGCAGGTTTGAGTATGTACATACACATGCTTATTTATTTATTTATTTGATTAATTAATTGTGATCACGGTGCAGTTGCAATCTCAAGGAAGCCCACCCGAGTGCCCATCAGTGAGTACTCTCACCTGGGCTGGAGATCAGGCTCCTTTTATTATTGGGGACACTGAAGCCCTTTGCAGATGAAAAGCTCCTATTTGTCTCTAATGTGTAAGGTGGCAAAGTCCTTTGTAAGTCTGAAACACTACAAAGCTCACTGTGGTCTAGTCCTCAGCCCCACGCTGTGGCAGGGGCATCCAGAGCCCAATGAAAATTAATTCCTTTGAGTCTGGTGTTAATAGGTTTTCTCCTCTATTGAAAGCCTTTTAATCTTGAGGACCAGCTTTCTTTCTTGGGCATTGTTGATGAGTTCTGCCTGATTTCAAAGTTTTACACCTCCAGCTCTGTTCAAAGAGGGAGGGAAAAAGCTTTAAAATGAATCACAGTCATTTGGGATTGGGTCCACCTGTACGAGGAGCGGGGAAACCTTCCCCAGGGAACACGATGCAGCTTCTCTGTGTTTAGGTTTTGTCTCTCTGAGATTGCTGAAGCAGTTGTGTGTGAGAGAGAATTGCTCAAGTCAAGATGCTTTCCCCCAGGGTGGTTTACATTCCAGAACTCCCAGATCCTGAGGAACTTGAGCTCCTCGGTGACCCAAACCACTAATTCTGGATGAGAATTACAGGCTCCCATTAGTCACCAGGCAGCACAGGCTGTGAGTGCTCACATCATGCTGAATTAGACACCTGTAATGTTTTGGAGTGGTTTTCATTGCGTTCTTCTCGCTGTCTGGGGAATACATGAAGCACAGAGTTTCTTCACGCAAGGCTGAATTGACTGACACAGATACCCTCAGCCATGGGGAAAGAAAAAGGAAGGGATATAGAAAAGCCTTGACTATTCCTGCTTTGCTTGGGGGTTTTTTTGATTTTTTTTTCCTCCTCATCTCCTGCTCATTTAAATAAAGGAGTTATTTTCAAGAAAATACCGCTTTTATAAGAATATTAAACTCTAAACATACAACCAGTGGGGCTGGGGAGAAAAGCAACTTTCTTCAGAAAATTCTTAAGATTTCTTTAAAAGCCAATTCACACCCTTTTTTTTTTTAAATCTTTGTTTGCAAAGCTATAGAAAAAAATTTGATCACAATGTTTAACTTTTGATGTATTTAGTCTGCATGTTTTAACACAAAAAAGCATTTGGTTGAAAAGGCATTTGCTAATCATGCTCCAGAGAAATGAGTTACAGATAAGAAATCTCAGGATGCGATTGAATATAGGGAAAGAGCAACAGAAGAGCTTTTATTTTTTAGTGTTTACACAATTCTATTGCATTTTAAAATATATTTGTTCCCAAACACAATGCCCAAAACCTCAGGTGGCTGCAGGGAACTGCCAGTTTAGGTTGGATTCAGTGGGTTTTAGCCTTCAAAGTTCAGGAGAACCTTTGCAGGTTGCATAAGGGTAATGACCGTGCTCTGACTTGCTCTGGTGCAGCACCTGGAGCACAAAGATTTGATGCATGGAAGAGATGTTTCCCCCCGAGTGTCAGTAACAAAGGATTCTATCATGGGAATGCACTGAACACCTTCAAATATCTACACCTAAAAGATCAAATCAACATGGGGACACTAATCCTCTTGAATCAAGCAAAATTTGGAAAAAATGCACAACAGTTTTGATTAAGCTGCCTGTTGAAACTCCTGAACTTTCTGTGTTTCATGTTTCTTAGTCTTCAAGTTCTTACACTAAACTGAAGTTGTTCAATGCCCTCTTACACGGGATTAACAGGACAGGGACACAGAAAATGTGCACACACAGCCCAGAGACTCACAGACACTTGCTTTTGTCATGTTTCCTACTCCAGTGTGTATAGAAAATGCAAAGACTTTTTTTTTTTTTTCAGATAAAATTCTCCTTTAACTTTCCTGCATTTGTATTTAGGAGACTGCTTTAAAAACGTGACAAACTCTATATGGCAATAAGTATAAAGACATTATATTTAACAATGCAACAATATGACAATCCTCACAGAGTAATACATAACTTTAATTCATGTTTATGGAATACCCCGAAATATGAAAACAGAGCAAAGTATCATCATGCATTTTTCAACAGTTTAGAGGGAACATGCTATGTATGAAAATGTTTCAAGATTGCTTCTGCAGTTGCCATTATAAAGCCACAGCAGCTCTCTTTTTGCCTGTGATAAAGTGTAGACATTTTGTTTGTATAGAAATAGAATACAAAGGAATGGAGATATTAGATTGTGCTTCCTACTGATTATGGGTATCATGTTACTCCAAGGAATAAGTAGCAGAGTTCATTTTCAAAACCACTACGACACTCATAGCAGGATGGGAAAGTTTCCACTGTAAGTATAGAACATTCCATTTTAATCTAGTTTCCACCAGCAAAGATTGATATAAATAAAATTTAAATAGAGAACACATTTCACAGATGTCAGAAGTGAAAAAGACTTTGTCAGCTTAATGAAAAGATATCAATTTTCTCCACTTTATTCAATAAATTGTGAGTCATTTTCTAAATGGATTAGATTAAAGCAAAGTTCAAACTCCCTGTGAGAGCCTCTTGAGCTGATGGAGATTTTGGCACAGCAATAGCACAGAGGTGGGTAAAATCTTTCAGGTGCTTTTATTTTTTTTTTCAGAATAAATGGATATAAACCAGAGTGGGAGAAACTGTAACCCTGTGCTCACCTATTCGTTATAAAACAAAATCTGAGAGAATTGAATGAGACATGTAGTTTCTCTTACTTTATTGGGATGTCATGGGGAGCAGGATGGATGTGGGAACACGCTTTCCAGGAGGATGAGGAAAGTGTCATCTGAAGGGTTATGGATTTCATAAACAGACTGAGATAGCAGCTACTCGAGGGGCTGGAAAGCAGTAATCTGATAAGTTAAAGAATACAAATCTGAAACAAAAGATTTCAGGTTGAATATTGCTATCTATGAGAAATACAGGATGTTTCCTACAGGGAGTCTGAGCTATCAAACTCTCTGCTTTAATTCAATCTCACTCAATTTTGGAAGTATCAATCTAATGCTCCTGCAGTGTAATGCTTTGCTGACTTTGATAAGAGACCTCTCATAGCTCTGGGAAAATGGACATTTCTCCAGTTTAGAAGACAAGCACAGTGCAATCAGTCTGGCAAGCGGTGTCTCATATCCCTAATTGCCTCACATTCAGTCTTGCTGAGTTAATTTAATATTTTTAAATTGTAGTAAACATTAAAAAGAGATCAGCACACTAAACTTTTTTTTAATACTCTGATCTTCGCAATATTTTCCAGATTTTTCAACAGTATTTTATTAATTCACTGTCTGAAACTTGAAAGAATTGAAGATTTTAATATTTTTTCCATTCAGAATTCTCGATTTTGAATTGTAATCTATTCAGCAGCCAGATCAGGGTATTTTAAAGAGTGTAATACGTGTCTGAACAAAGCTGTGGGCTGCACTGAAATATACCCATTAAATATGAAAGGGCAGATTAGACGCAAAGAATCCATGAACAATTTCCTTTTAAGATTGCATAAAGCAGCGAAAAAGGGTGTTAATTCGACAGCAGAGAAGGCTCACTAGTGAAAAACCACTTCCACTGCCATTTCTGAGCAGTTGTCATACTGTTAGGTGAATTAGGAAAACTGACAGAAGCTTGTTGTGTACTTCCCTCCTAACAACATGACTAATACAGGTGGTGTTGGCTACTGGCCTGAGAAGCTGAAATGCTCAAAGCTTCTTTAACCCCAGTTCTGCTTCTCACCTTCTCTGTTAATCCAGGTAAATCATCTCCTTGCTATCCAATTTTCCATTTGTAATTTTATTTACTTATTTTTCTTGCCGTATTTCCTTGTGTGTTGCCCTCTGTCTTTACTGACCTGCTGAACTTTAACACTGTATTGCAGTGGTTTGGGACTGACCTTTCTTCTGCATTTGCACAACTTGAAGAATGGTGTCTTGGGTTTCCTGGGTACTATGAAAATAAGTGATAACATTAAAATTACGTGGAGTCTGTGTGCTGCCAGAAGGAGTTTAAGCACATGCCTGACTTTGAGCTGAATAGAGATGGTCTGTTAAAAAGCAGATTTCACACAAAATAGCTCAGACCTTGGCAAGGAATTTCTAGTCCTTAATCCTGTTCAGCCTGGGAGTGTCAAATGCTGCAGCTTTGTCATTTTTCCATGTCCCTTTCTTTACACCTTTAGAAACAAATGCTGCTTAGACATATGGCTGAGGGGCATCCATAGCTGAAGTAGGACCACGATTTCTCATGGGTGGCACCTTCATGGTGAGTGAACGTGCATCTTCACTTCCATGAGTCCATTAACAATGACAGTACTCAGGTCCTCTGAGTGCTTATAAAGTGTGCCCAGCTGTTCAGAGGTAAAAAAAAAACCAACTTGTTTTGTTAGCCAGGTACACAGATAAAAACATCCAGATTTTAAGAACTGTAGAATCTGCATAATTATCTTCTGAGTCGCATAGATCTCAGCAGCAACGTGTAGGACAAGGAAAAGCAACCAAAATTTTTCTCGGACATGCACAGTCTGACTTGTGAGATCTTTTCAAAGGCTCAGATTTTAAGGTAATAAAAATTGAAGCCAGCAGAAGCTGTCATATTTGGACCATGGGCTGTGGCACTGCTCCCCAGAGGTGCCAGCAGGTCCCAGGTCAGTCATGCTGGCAGCTGGCTCTCAACTCCCTTCTCATTTGATAATCCTGTACTCAAAAAGTGTTGTAGGTTTTTTCCTAAGCTTTAATTATTCCACATTCCACTGAGCTCAGGCAGGACCAATGCTTGACATTTTTGTCTCTGAAAGTCATGGATCATAGTTGATATTCTACCTGAACCTCCACTGTATTATCTATCAGGAAACTTGATTTCTGCAATGAAAGGCAGAGCAAGCCTCGACAAAACAGATTTTTGCAGATATCTGTGGCAGAGAGAAAGGACATGAAATGATAAAATAAATCATGTATGATAAACTTGTCTCCCCAAAAGTGCATAGTGTATTCTGTGACCTTCCAGAGTGCTAGGACACAATCTTTTTTTTTTTTTTGGAATTTCCTGAATTCATGTGCAGCAACAGCTAAGACAGGCATCAAGCCACTCACCTTTATTTATAGTTTTACCAGTGTGAGTTTATGTGTGTGAGACATAACCTCTCTGCAAATACAGTGGGTTGAGAGCAACCTGCTGACATTAGCGAGGGCTAATGAGACTAATGAGAACCAGGAATGCCACATTCAGGGAGCTGAAATGAATGCAAGTGACTGAGGATCCCCTCCCAGCCTGTATGGGAAAAATTGATCTTTTGTAGGTTAGGGAGACCCATTGCTGCTATTTATTACTGAAGTTTGGAACTGAATCCACCCCCTTGCTGCAGAGCAAAGCTGGGAGCAGGCTGATAAAATATTTGTGCAAAGAAGCAGTGTTATTTACACTCTATTTGAATGGCTTCAGATAACCCAGTGAAAGCTTAATCTTACTATTATATATTTAATGAAATGCCAATGAACTGCAGCACAATTACACATTTTTGAAAAGACAATAGGAAGCTAATTATAAATATTCATAGACATGTTTCAGACCAGGGTTGAGGACTGGTGTCCATCAAAGAAGAAGCATATCTCTGCGCAATGTTAATTTTTCATTAATAATAATTCATTAATAAAGTAAATGAACAAGTTGAAATGCAGAGGGAGAAGAACCAGGCTGTGAGAGGAGGATAAGGGAGGTGCAGAGAGGTTTGTGAGTGGCCTTGCAGTGCTCTTACTCTGATGGCTGCAGGGACCCTGAGTCATATATTTGTATAAATATATCTATGTATGTATGTGTGTATATATATATATATATATATGCGTATGAATGATGAGTGGCTGTGATGCTGCTGCTGCTGCTGCTGTGGAGATGTTTGCTCACAGAACCAGCACTGCTGGGAATTGGCTGTCATGAACCAAAGATATAATTGCTGTGACTTCGCCCCTCACGATGCAGCTCCCAAGAACAATTATTGCGTGGTTTTACATTAGGAACCAACGATCTGTGTTTAGTGTGTGATCCAACAGTTACTGCAGAAACAGGAAAGAAAACCCTCCTTAGCTTTCGCAGGCTTCAGACCAAATGTGGTGTCTGTAAAAGTTGCCACTTCCTCAAACGTGAATTCCTGTGCTGTGGGTGTTTGGTTTAGGGATGTGGAAGGGAAGAGCTGCGAGATGGGCTCTGGAGGGTGAAAGTCTATTATGAAATTTTGACTGAATGAGGTGCCAGAATCACAGCTTAGCAGCAAAGCACTCTATGAAAGAACACTGGAAATGAATAAATTATATAACTGTAATGCATTTATAAGGCATAACAAAGCATGCATAATATATTGGAGAGTTATCAGTTCTGAAATTAAATTCTGGTGTACCGCTTGTGTATAAATTCTGTAGTGTTTCTCTCTTGTTTCCCGTCAACAGAAGATTCCTGTAAATAAACAAATGTGGAAAATTCTTCTATTGAATCTACAGAAATTAATAGCACATAATGTGATTATGTGTCATTAGTCAATGAAAAACACTTTTTTGTTTTTTTTTTTTTTTTTGCTTGTATCTGCTTTTACAGTGAAAAATGTTTGGTTTTCTTTTTGAAATGCAAGCTCTTATATTGTCCCTGTTCTCCTCTGTGAAAAATACTAAGTTCTCTGTGCTTTAAAGACCTAAGGCTGAAACGCTAAGCTTAGAGAATGTTGAAATATGTGGCTTGGGTTCCAGGTGTCTCTGTAATAGGGCTGTCAGGTGGGTGCCTGCTGCTGAAGAAAGCATGGGAGGACAGGAGAAATGGGAAAAGAACTGAAAACACAAAAGGACCTGAGCAGTATAAGGGTGGGAAAAGGCAGGTTTAGATTAGATATTGGGAAAGAATCCTTCCCTGGGAGGGTGGTGAGGCCCTGGCACAGGGTGCCCAGAGAAGCTGTGGCTGTCCCATCCCTGGAAGTGTCCAAGGCCAGGTTGGAAGGGGCTTGGAGCAACCTGGGCTGGTGGAAGGTATCCCTGCTCATGGCAGGGGGTGGCACTGGATGATGTTTAAGGTTCCTTCCAGCCTAAACCATTCTACTATTCTATATTTCTCCTAAAGTCTGGATATCAGAGAATTTTTGGAAAAAGAGACTGCTAAGAGGTGTGAAGTACATGAAGCCATCTGCTATTCTTCCCTTAAAAAGGATGGAAAGAGGATAATAATCAGAGCTGGAAAATTCCTGAAGCAAAATACCCCTTAATTTTGAGCTGTGATAAGCACCTAAGGTCCTAAAAGGGTCCCATCAGTGCAAACCCCTGCTCATGTGGTCAAACTTCTGTCCAAAACACCCTCCAGCACAAGTCTCTGTCCTGCCCAGTAGCAGTGAAGCTGCCTAACTCCCCCACAGCTGGTGATTAAAGCACTTACCAGTTTTAGCTGAAGTTCATCTGGCCTTGACCTGATGTCTCACAATACATCCTGGGTAGGTTCTGTTTCCCCCAAAATGTCCTGTCTATTGTGCCCTGCAGCCTAAAATAATCTCTGAAAATCCATTATCCAGTGGACACACATGCAGCAAAACAAAACAAGAGCCTTCATGAGCTGCCTTCTGCAGGCAGCTGGTTGATTTTCAGAGTGAAGTGATGCAAGTCAAAGCCCTGATGAACACAACCCATGGATGACCCAGGATGCTCCAGGAAAGGACGGGAGCAGCCCTTTGCTGTTGTCTGGACCCACCAGCTGTTTTCAGTCCATACCAACTGGAGAAACATGTTTATTGAAACCCCCACCAACCCAAACTCGTGCTGTGTGGGGTCAGGTGCCCTGTGCTCTCCTTGTGTGAAATGAAAACTGAGAGAGGTTTTTACTGTCCTAATGATGGCACTGTGAACTTGCACGTGGTATGTGCTACTTTATGCACAGTGGTAACAAAAGGCAGTGCCTGAAAATTTCTTTAGGAGGCAGTTTAGTTAACTTGCAATTCTCTCTCCTGGAAAAGACAATATGGTCCAAATTCTCTTCCATGAACTGGGGATTGCTGTGGCATAAATGGCACACCTAGAGAGCACTTAAATCTCCACAGCCCAGAAGAGACAGTTTAAAATCTGGATGTAGGAAGCTGTTTTCAAAGGTTAAGTTAAATGAGCCAACTGCCACTACACAAGGTAATTACTGATTTATTAAAAGTGTTGTATTCATTCAACTCTCTTTGTTCTGTGGCATAAGACAAACCTAATTTTGTTTTAAAGATTAAAGGAACATTTGTGTTTTTTGGTAAACAAATCCCTATATGCTATTACAAATTACATCATGCATAATCTTGACATGATAGATTGGGAGATATTTCAGTGCAACAATGCCAGTGCAATCGGAACAAGAACTGCAAGACTGAACAAAAATAGATGACTTGAGCCCACGATATTTTGTATCTCATATCACAGCTTAATTACTGCTTCAATATGCATGGAGTAAGAGAAGTAACTCAATTATAAAGGCTTATCATCAAGACTTACAAACAGTGAAATTCATGAGTGGATATTAAACTGACCTTAACTGACAAGCTTTCCTTTGAAATTATGTTTTCCTTCAGTGCTCATAATGCTTATTTACTCTGAAACCTTTTACAGAGCTGAGAAGTCTGTTAATGGGCACTTGAAATTTCATGGTCGTGTTGGTATTGGCACAGCTCATGTCTTTTTGCCTTCATTCAATTTAATTCTGAGATGCATTATTTTAAAAGATCAAAATTCACTACAGGGATATTTTCCCTCTTTTTCACCATCCCTGGATTTCACTTCTCCTAGGTAAGTCTTCACTACTAATAATTTGTACAATGACCTTACCCTGTTGTCCTTACAGTGAGTAATCCTGATTTAGACAAGGATCATTATTTCCACTGTAAGGCACAAGATGTGCTCTTGAAAAAATAAGCAGATGGAAGGAGCTGTGAGTCGTAGACTCCAGATACTCCAGGAATTCCAGTCAGGTCATTCTTAGCTATGAAGCCATAAGTTCTATTGTCATCACTACAAATAGGAGGTTAACATTTTGTTTTTCACAAACATCTGTCCTTGTTCTGCTTGCTCTCATTAATGCTCATACAAAATGAATGGAAGTGGAGCCTGAGCACACCCAGCACAAGTTCTTTTACAAATCTGAGCCTGAATTAGTGTAAAATGCTTTGCAGAATATGTTCAGCTCTGCCAATTGCAAAATGTATGCAAGCAGAAGCCCTCCAAAGACAAATAGCTGAACAAAGATACTGAAGACTTCCAGTTACCAGAATACTAAAAAGTAAATTCTAGATGAAATTTTAAATTTTATAATTCTATAACTTTGCAATACTCCATCCTTTCATTGTTTCAAAGCACTTTAAAACAGTGCAAGCTGGGCTTTCTTTCTAAATATTCACCTCCAAAAACACTTGATCAAATAGGAAAGACATTTGGCTAATGAAACCCCTAATTCTGGGCATTACATTGCAGTCCTCAGACTAATTCAGATTTCTGATTTTCTGCTTTAGCGGTGAACACCAGCGGGAGAAGGTGGATGAAAAGGGAAGCAGGTGAGTGGAAATGTCTTGGGAAAACTGTAAGGACTGGATGTTGCAGCTCATCTGAACCATCATTCCCCCTAGGGGTGAGTCCATCTTTACAAGTGCTTTGGTTTCATCAGCCATCACCTCAGTGCACAGTCTGGGGCTTTACAGCAGGAGCATCTCCTGGTCTATCTTGCACAACCACAGACTGACTCTACCAGGTTGTCAAGAAATCCACGTCCACCTCAAGAGTCTCCCTGAACATGGGACAATTAAGAAAGAAACAGAGTGAAGGGGATCATCACTGGACACGTTTTGCTATTTAATCGGTTTAATTATCCATTACCTAAATTCTGCAGAAGCGCTTCCGTCCTGATGGGCAGCTGCCATTTACAATGTGCAATGTCCTTGACAGCCAGACATCACCACGTGCATGGAAAATGCGACTCAAAAGATGGGAATATCCACGAAGTGACTTCGCCTTAGTAACCAACACTGCAAAACTGAGAACCCTGAAATGAAGTTTTCTTCCAGCTAGGAAAGAATTTTCAGAAAAAGTTTATCCAGAGAGGTTTTTGCTATCCTGCTGCTGCCACCTTTTTTTTTTCTATTTCCTCTCATTTAAGAAATCCCTTGCACTGTTCGGGTTGATCTGCCATGTTGTTGCAGGATTGATATTCTTTCCAGCACCACTTACAGTATCTGACTTCTCATTCAATCAATTGATCTGTGTGAGTGATTTCTTCTTTCACTTGCTCCAGCCTTCTCCCCAGTAGCAGTCCTTCCCCTCCTGCTCATGAAGTCAGTCTCCACACCTGTGATCCAGAAGTCCAGGCTGGAAAATGATGGGTTCCCCCCAAAACACTGAGCACAGGTAATGGAATGGCCACCTGACTCCACTGTGTGTCACATTCACTACAAACTCTAAGATAGAAATGTTGTTATCTCACTTTGACCTTTACGTGCTGATTTTTATGTTTTTTGCTGCTACTTAGACAAAGTGCTCTTACCACAGGCAGCAGAAATGGCTTTCTTACAAAAGGCAATCTTCAGAGTTCTTTAACTTTCAGTGAAGGTAGAATATGATAATTTATTATGAGCGCCTTTTGCATGGGCTTCCTCAAATATTTATAAACTCATTTAAATAATTAATACAGGAGTTTTAATAAACTGTTTATATTCACAAAAGGAATGTAATTTGCAGAAAGGACAGTTCAGGTGCTAGGAAACACAGATAGACCACATGAATTAAAAATAATGGCTTGCATCAGAAGTTTATATGACCTTTTTACAGGTTGTCTAAGGCTGCTTTCTTGGGGTGAAAAAATTCTTCTATTGAGCTGGTTAAGCTGTGCTCTGCATAGGCTATTTCAGGGAGGAAAAAAGAGCAACCTTCTATTAACTTGGAGATTGTCGAGATCAAGTTTTTTTCAAAAACCCAAAATATATTATCTTAATTAAGTATGTCAACGTAAGTCTCCTTTCCCCACCCCTTTGTTTTTTTAAACAACTTTTACTGCATAGTATTCTCAGGAAAGAGAAACAAGTTGTTCATTCATTGAGGCAAGTTTTCATTTATCACTAGAGCAGGTCATTATTTAATCAAGCATTAGCTATCTGAACCAGCCTGTGACCATCCCAATATGCTTAATAACAGTAAAATCCTATTAACAAAAGGAATTACCTCACAGGAATGCAGCCAGCTTGAGCTTTCCCAGCCTGCCTGGGCAGCCGTGATTTCCTCTCTCCACCGCTGGAGCCAAGCTGAGCACATGGCTCTTGCAGGATGTCAGACTGAAGGGGAGTAGCTTTCGCCAGCTCAGTTTTCTCCTATATATCCCTTTCCATTAAAATGTGGGGTATTCAGCTTGTGCTGAGGTGAAGAGCTGAGCAGATCCCCTGGCCCAGCAGGGCTGTAATGCTGCAGGGCAAACCTTCCCTGCCAGAGCAGGGCTGGCTCTCTGGCATGTTGGGAAACCAGCCTGGGCCTGATGCCCGACTTCTGCCCTCTGTCCAGAGAGCACCAAAACAAAGAGATTGTTTCCTGCCATCCTTCACTTGATAAGTAATTGCTATTGCTGACCTATGGCTGCCTTTCATCCCAGTATCACTTATCCTCTTCAAGGTTAAACGTTCCACAAATCACCTAAGTGAAAGCAGGTGGACACAACTCTGTTCCAAACAGAAGCTATGGCAGGTCCACAAGTTACTCCTGTGCTGGATTCTCCTTTATTCCAGGTGCCATCCCTTTGAGATACCAACTACTTTCACTGCTCCAGGCAGCATCAACTCAAAGTCATATCATGAAGCCAAACTTTTCACACAAAAATAGTAGGTGGAAAGGAAGCAGACTTTTTTCGCCCTCTCACCTCATCTATATAAGCACAAAAAAAAAGCTCCACCACATTTAGAAAGGCAATCACAGCTACTTCAAATACCAAACAAACTCAAGCTTATCTTGTAACTTCTTCTGCTATCTTAAAACTCAGGGGTGCTATGTTCTGCAAACACCTCCTCTTTGCCTGAACCACCAGCCAGCTCCAGCCCTGGAGAGAGTGTTAGCAACTACACCAAGGTAGATAGCAGGGAAGGAGAGGGAAGTATGCAAATATCACTGGGCACACTATAATTACTAATTCATAGCAGAACAGATCACAGTATTTCACGCTTATCCCATGTAATTCAGTCACAGCAGTATTCATTTTCCTATTAATTTTAATAGAATAATTACCTCTATAAAGAAAGAAACTACTGTTACAGGGTCAGATCCTCAGGTGGGGAAGATATGGTGATTTATGCTAGTTTGATGAATTTTGTAATCTTCCTTTTCGCTTCAGCGAAATTACTGAAAGCGATTCAGTAATTGACTAGTTGCCAGGCTTACAGAGATAATCTAAGCTAAATGAAGCAAAATAAGAAGAAATGGTGAAGCGAAGAAATGCAAACACTTAATGGTAAGATTTACATATCTGCATTTGAATGTTTATGTATGTGCCTGCGTGGCAGACACACATCCACACACACAATGTGTCCAAACAGCCAGTGGCCAGTTCATCCCAACGCTGTCTGGCAGCAGAAACAGTTCCCATAGTGACACACTTTGCTGAATTTATAATGTTTCATGTCCCGATTGAGCTCTGCAAAATGGCAAAGAGTTTGGGGTTCCATGAACATCCTGTTTGAATATTAGAACGGGGAAGAGTTTAGAGTATGAGCTGTATAAATGACCTACAAAATAAGGAACAGACAGCTATATTATTATCTCAGGGAGATATGCAAACCACTTAAAAATTTTGCTCTTGGTCACCAGAAATATTTGATAGATACTTCATAACCTGCAGCTATCATAGTTTGTGTATTTCTGAGAATAAGCTTAGACCTTAACCCCCTGCCACTTGCTGCCCTCAGAGCCATTTTTTCTTTTCTCCTGTTTTCCCTGACGTTTTCGTTTCCTTGTCCTTTTTCCTTTATTTTCCTGGCTCACAGAAGCCCGTCTGGTTTTTGCCAGGAATGGTGTATCAGAAAGGAAGCAGGAGAAGGTAAAACTGGTCACCTGGGCAGCTTCTGCATCTGCCTGGTCTTTAACCAGCTTCAGCTGCTGTAATTTAGATACTTCAAGGTGCTGCATTATACTGTAATGAGTTGCTTTGAGAACTACTACTGACATTAATTGAATTTATGGCCCCATCCTGGAGTATGTGCCCTCTTGTTGTGATGAAGATAATCCATTGCTTGAAGCACAAGTTACAATACATGTCAATTTCTGCAGTCAGCAGTGCTGTCATTGAAATTTTTTACCTCCAAAAAAATAGAAAAGAATTTCAAGATAATTGTTTCCTTTCTCTTTGCTAGGGTTTTATATTCAACTATTTTATTTCAGGGTTCTGTTTAAATTGAAACTACTGCAGCATTATATGCAAAGAGAAATCAATCTCAGAGGGGGAGAAAAGAAGAACCAAATATAGATTAAAAAGCTGCCTCTCCAAAGATTTTGAAATATGAGAAGCCTGGCTCTGCATGTAAGATTAATGACAGCTACGTGTGTGTGATGAATAGTTCAGCTCAAATCAGGGGAAAGTTTTACCCTAAGTGTCGCTGTTCCAAGTGTTGAAACCCTGATCTCACCCAGCCCTGCCGCAGGCGCACGCGGCGTCCTGATTGTCCCGCTCTGCACAAAGACGTGAACAACAAAGAGAAATAATACCTATGCTTATAATCAACCCACATCACTTCATGACAAAAAGGTAATTTCTCTCCCCGGATATCTTTCTTTTCATTATTTTTATACATGGTAATATATCGGCTTTGTTGGCTTCTTATTAAGAAGCGTGGATATGGCCCTGGTGGCAGGGGCTTGTCTCACATCACGGCTCATGAATGGAACTATTCTTGTACTTTAAATTGTAAGTATTTTTTTTAAGAATGGACAAAATGAATATTCAGTCACCGTGCATTCAGAGGCTCAATTCATGGCCAGGGAGCATTCAAGGCTTCAATTCTGTGTTGGGAGCTCATGGGGAGACCTTCCATCTCTGCATCACAGGGAGCACCAGCCCTGGCCAGGGAAATGCAGAATGGCTTCTGCAAGGAAGTGTCTTTAATGGCTGATGTGCTTAAAGATTTTGTATTTTAATATCAAAGAGTTATTCAAACACTGTCAGCATTTTTTTCATTGAAAAACAGGTAGAAATAGTCAAATTAGGACAGCTTTTGGCATCCAAGGGCATTTGTAGTAATGGGAGGCTCATGCTGCATCATCACACCATAGGAGTTTCCTGTGTGATTTCCACACTTCCACTGCAAGGATTTCAAAGCAGTTCCAAACCGTACCTTGACATTGTAAAACCCTGCCAAGGTGGAAGGGAAAGTACATTCTTGTCCCTGGATCACTATAGATTGCACGAGCTGCTCAGAGGGACATGGGCAAAAATGGTAAAAATATCCCTGATACTTCAGTGGAAATAGCATGTTGTATTTGTGCTCTCTTTCTCAGAGAGAGAGAGAGAAGTAGAGGCAATCCTTTCCACTTTCTGTGGGCAGCAGAGTAAAAAGGCACTCATGAACTCTTTAGCAATGTCCACATTTTATACAGCTGTAAAAATAAGGTTTTCCTAATACTAAAAAAATCTGACTCCAGAAAGAGCTCTTAATTTAGACAATTAATGTACTTATATTATTATTTTCTGGAAGGAAATTCTTCAAAAGCTAAAGAGTTATATAAAGTTATTTTTAAAGCTTTTCATAGCTTTTGCTCTTACTTTCAAATGTAACAAATACGAGAAAATGAATTGCATAGTTGTTAGTACTTCTTGTTTTAAATTGGTCTTTCTAATTTAGCAAACCACTGAGGGCAAGTCATTTATGTGTGCCCAAACACAGAGTCTGGACGACTTGCTGGAAGCCCTCAGTCTTTGAAAGTGAGCTCCAAAATACCAGTTTGCACTGAGGAGAGGGAGGGAGAGCAGGGTATGTTTGCAACCTCAGTAGTGCAGCCTGGTGTGTTTGTGTCCTGGGTCTTCCTTCAGCAGTCTGCAACACCCCCAAACAATCACCCAGCACGGTGCCAAACAGCTTCTCTTGATACAGACCTGAGGACATGATAAAGGATGGGAGAAAAAAATATTTATAGCTATGTAAGTATAAAATTCTGTGGGTTTTTTTTTTTTTTCAGGGCACTGAAAGAGATGGGCAACTGCGACAATTTTGAAGAAAAGAAGTCAGCCACGCTGTATGCAAAAGGGGATCTAAATGTACTGGAATAAGATTGAAGACCTGACATTTAAATTGCAAGGCTGGCATTTTTATGCATTTTTACATGCATGCTCTTACGGCTCTGTGGGTAGATAGAGGACAGGAATGAGGAGGTGATGCCACCACCTCCTGATGATGGCTTGCAAAGGCAAAAAGAGGAATTGTTATCTATGACAATGCTAAGCATATCTTTTTAAAATGCACTTGCTTGTTATTCAGGACAAAGATCTGGAAGTCTCCTTGTTTTGCTGAAACTGTCGGAAAAAGAGTGCATATACACGGCAGGGGCTCACAGTCACGTTTTCAGTGGTGCAATATAAAGACCTTTCCATTTTCAGCATGTTATAGAGGTTTCCTGCAGCCATAACTTGTTAGTTCTGCTGGCCATGAAACTAATGGCAAAGCTTGTTCCAGAAGCCAAAGCTTCCCTTCAGCTCCCCTTCAATGGAAGCCAGGCATGCTACATCTGCCAGGACTGATGTTTTGAGAAACTCCACCATGGTGCCACTGAAACTTTAGACTGAATGACAAGACAGAACTGAAAATAAAGTCAAGACGCTCAGTTTGAACAGTTATGCAAAGAATAAATTATCTTTACCCAAAACTCCCAGAACTATCTTCCAAAGCCTCTGAAGAGCTGGGGGTTTTTGGCAGGTAACTTTCTTTTGTTTCTTTTGGGTTTTGGGAGTTGGTTGTTGCTTGGAGGTTTTGGGTCACACCTGGAGTTACTGTCTGGTATAGTTTCTTGTACTACACACAGCATACCCCAGATACCAGCATACACAAAATAAGTCTGCTTTCCAAGATGTCTAATCTGAATATCTCTCAGGAAAGCGAGTTGTAGCAGTAGATAACTTTCTAGGGACAAAAATGGTGTAAATACACTTCTGGATTGAGGGACCACAAGAGAAACCTCACAGCTTCAATCCTCATCCTTCCACAAACAGAGCAGAGTGTAGACAGAGCAGCACCAATTGCAGTCCCCAGCCTAACCATGATGGGAATCGTGTATTTTCTCAGGCGAACTTCTGCCAAGGCTCTAAGCTATAAAATATTGAGTACTCTAAGAAAAACAAAAAAACACTGCCCTGATGCAACTAGAAGGTGATGACTGCAAGTATGCCTTACAATGTGCATGAAAAATAAGGGTAGAATTGAACATTAAATCCACCAACCTTTCATAACCCAGGACTTCTTCCTAACCAGAAATGCAATCTGTTATCTTGCTAATTTTGATCCTGTCTCTTTTCATCTTCTTCATTTTAGTGGTGACTAGATCTGATTGAGAATTAGTTTGCTCCATTTAATCCTAATTCATGTGTGTCTCAGAGACTTCCTACCTTGTCTTCCTGTCCTGCTGTGTATACCAATAACACAGTAATCTATAGTTTGAAAAGTTTTCATGACAACAGCAAATCAGAGAAGGAGCTTCAACTGCACCAAACTACCCTCCAAATCAACCTTAACATCAGTGTTGTCTTATTATGCCCCTCTCTTCCTCAGCGGGGCAGAATTGTTCCTGTAGAGTTTTTCACGGCAGCGGGGAGCAGTCTTTCCAGCCTACCATGTGTGTTACCTTTCATTTGTACCAGCAGACCATGGAAGAAGAAACACAGATAATGTGTTAGTCTAGAAGCAATACACGAGGGATATCACAGACAGATTAATCTGGCGCCTCAAAGACAGCATAATTCATTTGGATGAAAAGGGGATTCTCCTCAGCAAGACAGAGAAAAATCTCCTTTTATCTTTTTCTTGGCAGAAGTGTGAAACACATGGAGAAGCTCTTTGTGGGAAACGGGGAATGCTATTATAACTGCTGATACCATCCTGGCCAGAGACACTCAATTAGCCCTATGTCCAATTCCCTTTTTGGCCACAGACTTCCATGAGCACCTGAGCTTTGTGGTTCAGCTTCCTAAACATACAACAGGCACAGCACCATCCCTTTCATCTCCTCCTAAGGACCGGCAGTGTGGTAGGCACCAGTGGAAAGGCTAAAACAGGAGAGTTTCATCCTCACTGGGGAGCTGGGACTGTGAGCCTTGCACAATTCATGCTAATTCGTAACACAGATGAAGAGGTCTCTCCTCTGCAGAGGTTAAGTCCAGGCCACTGATGGTCACAGGACATCACTGTAGGTGGTACAGCTTCAGCACTGTCAAACTCTGCCCTCCAGCCTCCCCTTGGAAAATATATTATTTTAAGCACAGTTAAATTTTTGTAACTGTCAAGAGGCTTTATTTTTTTCTTCTCCCCTGTGATGAATTCCCTGTTAACCACAATAATGTGACAAGGAATAATTGTCAAGGAGGTAAATTCATACTCAGCTCTTTTGATGATTTGGCGGTTTTGAATTTGCACAGGCAGCAAACAATGCTTTTTAAATACATAGGACTTGAATAAAAACAAATGTGCTCAAAGTAAAATACTCTTTATCCACATTTCATAATGGAGAGAGTTGTGGACAGATGTAGGTCAATATTTCAGAGCAAGACTGTGACTTTTGAGGGGATAACTTACCACTCCCTGAAGATACTCGGTTTTCAGAGCAAGTATAGGTCAACTCTGTTAGAAAATGAGACTTCTATGAAGGTCTGTTCATTTGGTACATCATTATGCTCCACTTCATAAAAATCTCAAGTAGACTCTACTCAACTCTAACTGCTATTTCTGCTGTAAAGATGAGCAAAAAGGGCTATACTCATTTCTCATCAAGAACCTGAATCAACACTCCTGGAAAACTCCCATTATCTTGAAAGTGAATTGCCTCATGCCAATATAAAGTTATAAATATGGAGTAGCACCACTGGCACAGAACTGACACTATTGTAAAATATGATGTATGATTATCTTGGCCTGTTTTATTCCGTGTGCTGCTTTAGTAATACAGTTTCCAAGGCCCACCAAAATTTGCAGTAATTCCCTAATTTGCATCAGATGTCTATCCTCCATTCAATGGCTTTTTAATGTCCCTGTAATCCCATAGAGCAGTGACACTGAGCACACACCTTTGTCAGGGGGCCACCCAAAACACGGGGTTTCCTTTGCAGCATTTCACTAGCAAAAGATGAAGTAATGGAGAGTGCTCCAAGAGGTGTAAAAATAATAATAGCACGGAGATATTGATTTATAAGGGACTGGGTTTACATTACAGCAGGACAAGCAATACTGAAATTCAACAGCAAGTTAAAGAAGGTGTCTAAAATATTACTACGGAGGGAAATGTGAGACAGAAGGAGTAACAAACTGAACAGCAGGCTGCAGTACAGAACAAAGTGTCTCATCAGCACAGGGGATCCAGGAAGAGAGTTCAGCACATCAGCTTGACACTAGACCTTGGTGAAAGCAATTGATTACATTGGTGTTTTGCAGGCAGGGAAAATAAGAGAGATGAGCAACTTGCCCAAACAAGTTGGGAAAAGAACCAAGACGAAAAGTCAAGACCAAGGCTGTGGTCTTTATTTCCAGTGGCTGTAACACTGCATTTCCTTGGAAAAGGAAATGATACCAAAAAGTACTGGCCTGAGAATATCTCCCCGAAGACACTGAGTGTGTGCATGGCTAGAGGTGGGAATACAGGCTGGAGAGATCCTGGAAGGAAATGGTGCTGCTGCAGCACCAGTGTGAGTGGAAAGACCAAGAGGGGCACCCAAACCAAAACAGTTTGTGTCACTAAATCATGTTTCTTTCTTGGAGGGAGGAAGATTAATCAAGACAGAACTGAAAGTGTGTCTTTGATAAAATGCTTAAGTGGCCACAGTTGAACTACAAATTATTCGCATCAACTAGAGGATGAAACATTAGTTTTCCACCATGCTGCAGGAAATAGCAGCTTGCTAAATAACTCTTTTAGCTTTCCTCTGGCACCTATTGATTATATCCAATAGAAATTAAGAGTAGAAGGCAATTAAGTTCAAAATTTAATGGTGTTCTGCTCCTGTTAATTTACTGCCTGACCTGATCAATACATTACACTGGATAACAATCTATTCCAGCAAGGCTTAGTTTCTCCAGTGTCCCTTCCACTAAAATTACAATAATGACAAACAACTAAATTTTAAGCAAATAATACTTAAAAATAATAAACTAACATAAAAAATAATTAAAAATTGGATTATTCACTGTAGTGGTGAAAACAACAGCTTAAAACTAAATTGACTTTTGCAATACAGAGCTTGGACTCTGTCAAAATATCAGATAAGCTGCAACTTGAGCCTCACAGAACCCCCTGGAAACTGAAATCACATTCAAGTTTTAAACATCTCACACATACAGCAGTATAAAAACCCCACCCTTAATCTAGAAGGCAAAATTGAAGTGGGAAAGTAGAGATCAATGGTAGTGAAAGAAACAATACTGTGCTCTTATCGTTCTTTTTTTCTACATAACAGTTAAGGTCTCTAGGTAAATACATACAGCACAGGCTTTATGTATAGCAAACTCTATCAGAATCTGCAAGTGCCAAGCTGATTTGCATTAAGTTGCAGCGTTTTTTGGTCCTTCCTCGAAAACCTTGTAAGCACTTTTTAAATAATTAAGCCTCTTTCCCAAAGCAAACAAGGACATGGTGGCATTTGTCACCCCTCTTTATTCTCAGAGGTAGAATGTGCTGGGCCCCACAGCGCCATACAACACTGGGTGGTCTTAGAGACCACAGGGATGCTCCTGCAATCCCTCTCCTGCAGACATAATCCTTGGAGAGGACAATCCAGATGCAAATTGTCACCAGCAGCCCAGCGTGTGTCAAGCAATGGAGCATTTCTCCAGAGAGCAGGATCATGAAGTGACTGATTCTCCCCGTGCGTGTCTAAGTGCAGACGCACATGCCTATGTAACTGGCTGAATTTCATCACTTTTTTTGCCAAAATTCAACATGTCAGCAGAAAGTCAAAACAAAATATGATGAGGTTTTCTGGAAATATCCTCCTCGCTGATCAGCTGTATCCCTACTGGCAGTCACTGTGTAGCCAGCACACCATTAATCACTATGAAACATTTTCATTTATTTTGACACCAAAGAGAAATTGGAGGGAAGAGTATTTTTGGATGGGAATGAAAAGCAGGCTGTAGGAATATCTCCTTTTACCTTAGGGTTTCCCCAGAGTGGCTGTCGAACAGGACCCTGTGGGTCTGCTCCCCATGCTTTGTGTCCTTATCCTTCTCAGGTACAGTAACTCTGAACAGTGCATACCTTTAATCTATTTAATTACTGCGTGTTCTTTCACATTTCTAAGAAAGAAAAAAATGCCAAATTTTTGAGGTTATTTACTGCATCAGTATTATTTACACAGCAAATCTGCTCCCACTCTGCAGTGTGACTTCTCTTCACTCCTGTCTTGCCCACAGCCCAATTTTATTTCTTTTCACTACACGATGCCTGTGCTCCTGCCCTTGCTGGATGCCTGCCTTGTTTTGCAGCATAAACAAGTAGATTGTGGTTTTTTTGTTAGACTTCAGAGTGCAAGTATAGGCCCCTTGCTCTCTGCAAAACTCCTGGGAAGAACCTCTCAACATCTTCGGCATTGTTTTCTTAGTGGAAAAAAAAATAAAAATATATGGTAATAATTCCAGGCACCTGTCATTTTTAGCTGAAAAATTATATAGGAAGCAGCAGCACCTGCATTCTTTGACATATGGAAGTATGCCATGAAGTGAGCAAATACACGGGTAGACATAACCAAAATATGTTGTACAAGCAGGACACTACACTAACCTGGCTGATTTGTATTCTACAGAAACCTACATGTAGCAAAACCTAATATTTCAGGAGAAGCTGGGAGAACAAGTGCATGATCCATACCCTGAGCACAGGGATACTGTAGTAAGCCTTGCCCATAATTCTGCCCAAAACCCGTGGACTCAGCAGGGCCAGGAAGGGCCCTGGCTGGCCCTTCTGCTTCTTCTGAGATCTGCCAGCACTGCTGATGTCCCCAGCTACAAATTTCTTCCAGGTCCATCTCTATTAGACAGTAAAAATGTAAGAACACCGGAATAAAAATTCAGCAAAATTACATCAGTACTTCCTAAAACAGTAGAGGTGTTCACCAGAAACACAGAGCTGGCACTCACAGTGGTGAGTCAAGATGCAACAGGTCATTAAGACTCAGGTGTTCCTTACGAGGTTTCTACCAATGATGCACTGTTGAAATTGAAGGAACACATTTATGACTTTACATTTTTAGCAGCACTTAGTAATAGAGACCAGCTTTACATTTGCTTCTTATCTCACACTGTGCAAAGCAGAGCCAAGCGAATGCTTCACAGTTAGCAATTTGTTTGATTTAGGACTGTATTTTGTGTCCGTGAACAATCTGCTAGCTCAGTGTGTTGATTACACTCTGGTTATTTTAGCACTCTTTGGTGAAAAAAAATTGAAAAGGGGACAGTTTGCTGTCCAGCTCCTGCACTTACATTTCAGTCTTATACTCCTGAGAGTTCAATAGCTGGCCTAAGACAATTCTGCAACAGTAATGCATAAAAATCACCCAAAACAGACTACAGACTGACAAACTGCTGAGGGCTCTGGGTCCTACAGACTATACAGGTTGTACTCCAAGAGGAGGAAATGGAAATGTGTCTGTGATCAATTGTATGGATAACTGATTCTCCAAAATCAATTAAACACTTGCTGACTTGCCCGCCTCCAGCTGCAGTTGCCAGATTAATTCACGTAGTTCAACACAATGGACAATCTCAGGGCTAAATTAGTGACTCCTATTTGAATTCTCTGCATCACGCACAAGATTAAGGATGTGTTTGCTTCCTTCAAGGATCTGGTCACTGTCTCTTCCAAATGTCACTGTGTAGGAACTTCAGGCCCTCAGCCCTTCATTTCAAGAGAGCTCACTGTGGAGGAGCATTTTTCCTTTTTACTTAACCATCCACTTCCTTTGTGTTCAAATCCTAATCCTGAAACCACATTCAAGCCTTGTGAACCAGCTCCACGTTTATAGAAGGAAGGTGGCTTTGACAGAAAAGAAAAAGGCTTGATGCTTAATGCAATCCTGTGATCACATGTTTTCTATAGTGTATTAGAGACCCCTGTAGACACACAGCATTTCACAGCCCTGGTGCAGCACAAACACAGGATCTGATGCAGAAAAGATGTGTGATGTGAACTCATGCAGAATTAGCCATTTAGTAACGTGGTCTTCCCTGCCAGAGACAGATGCATGAGTTCACAATTAATTAATGCATGAGTTCACAATTAATTTATGCATGAGCACCCAAATAAATCATGCTATTTCTTACAATTTTGCATGCAACTTTACCTTACGTGTGTCAAATCAATCTTATCACATATTCTGAGTCAAATCTGAAACCAAATAAACCTAAACACTAATTCTTTATTTCTGTGCACATATATAAACCTAAACAACTCTTGATGAAGAAATTTCACGAAGTCACACAGCGTTGATTAAAAGGGGAGCTGTTTCCTCTGAGTGTCAGTTAATGAGTTGAGGAAACTTTGCAGCGTTTCATATTAAATAGGAAGATGACTTCACAATTGGTTCTTCCAGATTTTCATATGGGAAAACTTGTCCTTGGAGGAAAATGGAATAGATGGAAATTACAGCGGTGACTCTTGGAATATTTGCCAAGAACCTGAAATTGGTCTGGACTGGATCAGGGCAGGGATCAGGAATGAGGGAAAACCCAGAATAGATGAGGTTCGAGATGAAGAATGGGGAAAAACATGGACTTGATCAGACCTGGAATCGGGACTAGGAAAAAAAACCCAAACAGGATCAGGGTCAGAATCTGAAACGGGAGCAATTTGGTTGATTCAGGACTGTCTTTTGTGCCCACGAACAATCTGCTAGCTGAGTGTGTTGCTTACACATTGGTTATTCTAGAACCACTTGGTGAAAAAAATGAAAAAGGGGCCAGTTTGCTCTCCAGCCACTGCAGTTACATTTCAGACACACATGCTGAGAGTGTGTTAGCTGGAGAACCTTTCACTCTAAGCCACAGCAAATTTATTCCTGCAACACTGCTCTGATGTCATAATCTATATGGACTAGATCTGAGACCTGGAGGTTGTTTATAAACATGCATTTATATTGCTGTTTCTATTAGTTTAATAGTAATCCAATAATAAATTATTCTAATCCCCTTTTTCTTTTCAAATGTCAGATTATTTTTCTTTGCAAACATAGACAGGAAGGAAGAAAACCAAACCCCAAACAACTAATTAAAGAAGGGTAAATCTGCAGAGCAAAGTTCCTTATATGGTTTAATATATAAAAGCATTCACAGACAGTTTTTTCCCTACATAAAATACAGCTATTTTAGAAGTCAGGCTATAATATATTTGGCATTTATGCCCCAGACTTCAATATCACATTGTGTTCAGAGTCAGAGCAGTGTTTTCACACTGCCTCGACCGACCTTTGTGGGACTGGCTTCCTCGCCTCTGATGACCAGGAAAAAAAGCCCTGCTCAGTGCAGGCTGCTCCTGGTGCCAGGGGCAGAACTGCCTCGCAATTCCCTTCCTGAGTCCCCAGGATCTGCTCAGCCAAAACAGCCCCAAGGTGGAAATCGCCCACAGCTGCTCCCACAGAGCCCAAGCTGGGCTCACGCCTCATCAGAGCTACTGATTTTGGAAACTAGAACAGAGCCGTGGGAAGCTGCCAACACTAACTTCCTAAAGGTTAATACTTACAACTACATTTTGGCTGATATTTCCAAAGCTGCCTAGAGGGAATGAGATGCCCAGTGCCCATTAATTTTAATAGGAACTGGGCAGGCACAGTCCTTATGAGGCTTTGACTATTTCAGCCTATTACTGGTGGTGACATAAGGTTTGATATTGCAGGAGGCTGATTACCTGCTGGGAGCACTGAAGCTAATGCAGCTCCTGTATTTTGGCTGGAAAATTGAATATGCAAAATGCATGAAGAGTGTGGCTATGCTTACCATAAGTAATGAGTTTAAAAAGACAGTGGTTCAGATGGAAAGGGTCTGACCCAAAGCTACCAATGAGTGTTCCTGATGATTTCAGAAAGAGACTGATATGATTCAGTCTCTTGCAGGACTTTTCACAGGAGGCTTGGTACATTCAGAGCTTAAGCTTGTAACCTGGTTTGTCAATTTATTCCTTTCAGCAGGAAGTTGCATCAGCTTTCAAAAGATTTGCAGTGCCACTAAGCAGTAAAACACAGATCTGGGTGGTTTGCAACTACATTTGAATTTTAGGAATTTCAAAGCCTCCCCCATTTTATTTATCAAACCTGACTACACACAACACATTTAGACCACGTCCATTGTAATCACAGATAATTTCTGATCACAATTACCATCCTGCCATGTGTTAATGAGCGGCTCAGCTGGGAAATCTGCAAGCTCAAATGGATAAATTTTGTTCCAGTAGCCACTTCTGGGAACCAGGGGTCACTGGTAGAATGCAAGGCAGGTAGCAAAGCTATAATTTACTGAATTTGTGTTTATAAATGCTGGGGTTTTTTTCTTCAATGATCACAAAAAACTTACAAGCCCTGTGTCAAAAGAGTAGTAGAAATGGATTCTGCAATACTGCCTCATTATTGCTCATCCAGGGAAATCCAGGACTGCCATCTCCAGCAAATAGAATAGATTAAAAAAATCTAAGTCAATATTTACAATGGAGAATTAATTGTTTCCACTGCTAAAACTGATTTATCATCAGGTTATTGCAAACAAATATATAAAAAAAGAAACCAATTTTGGTCAACAAAGCTATAAAAAAATATTGTATCAAATGAAGTCAAACTGTAACTAAAGACTTCAAGAGGGAGGTTTTTTTGTCTCTAACACGTAAGTGAATGTTGTAAGTTTCCTCTGCAGCTCTTTGTCTTGACTTTTATGTCTGTGGTCCACTCATTGCTCACTGGTATGCTGAGGTCTTATTTGATCAAATAATACTAATTACTTTGCATTTTGTGATTGTAGCAAAAGACACTGAAAGTCTTCAAAACCCTCTGGCATCCCTACTGGAAGCTGTTGCCAACCTCTTCTGGTTGAGAGCTGGTAGTACTGTTCTTCTAATAGCCAAGCAACATTTAATGGTGGAGAGTTTACATCTATTAAATCCCCCACCGTTTCCTCAGCCTTTCTCCATCCCTGGTGTCCATGTGTTGATCTGACAGCAGATTCAAAGTTCTTTATCCTTTGCTGCCCTACAACCCTTCTCTCCCAATAGAGGCTGCCTGTTCTCCTGAGCAGCCAAAGCCTTTCTCCACCTCTGGTCCTACAAGCTGATTCACCTCTTTTTTTGAAGTAGGGTGCCTGGCACATCCATCTGAGGGAAGGACCAGTCCCTAGAAAGTGCTAGAAAGAAGCATTGTCCTTGTCCAGCTGACAAATTCCTCGCCTGATTCCTTGCCTGACATTCAGATGAGCCAAATCCATCACAAGGGAAATCAACAGCACCAGTGCAGTGATGAGGTCAGGCCTTTGCTACTGAGCTGAATTCCAGAGGAAGCACTTGTTAAAACCTATGTGGATTTTCTCCTTCCCTGCTTCATTCCTGTGCTCTGTGGTCCAGAGCAGTGGTCACTGCCCCTTCCCCCATCCTGCTCAGGGCAGTGGGTACCTGTGTCCTTGGATAACTAATGTGATACAAGTGTTCACTACGCTAATGGACTTGGGGTTTTATATTTAATAGGGACTACTGGTGCTCTAGTTTTAAAATGTGTTCATTTGGTTAGCAATTTTCAAGAGGAGGAAAGGAAACTTCCAAAGGAAATAGAGTTCATTTGTTATTTGCATAACTGTATTACATACAACCTTATTTGATGGCATTTCGTGGAGGGGTCTGGAAAAAAGGGAGAGGGCATTTTGTAATAAGAAAACCAATACAGAGATATGTTTTGTATTCCCAATTGAGTTAATGGGAGATTTGCCTTTGTTCTCAGTTAAGACAGTGTCATTTGCTTCTCAATTTCATTCCTGAGTGATGGTTTGTGCTGATGTTTCACCTTGCTGTTCATGAGTCCCGGGCACATTTGGAAGACAAAAAAAAAAAAATGTACTGACCACGCACATGCATCTTGGAAACTCTCCTGTATGCTTCCTGCCTAGGAATTGTAATCAAAATGAAATGATTACACAAACCCACATTTTAAAAGCCATTCATCTCCCTGCAGAATAGTTTTTGTGTGCTAATGACACAGGGCAGAAGGCTTGAATTGTGGGGCTCAGCTCCTTGCCATGCTGCTGTCTTCTGTGCGAGAGTTTCAAAAGGGAGAGGCAGCACTTTTTAAATATTATTGAAATCTACCATACCCCATCTTGCTTAACCTTGAGCAGTTGTTGTAGCAAACTGAATGGTCTATGGAAACAATTCCCAAAGAGGAATAATGCTTTCTTTGAGATAGTGAAATAGTGAACTGCCTTTTGACAACTACATATAGAGAGCTATTCCAAAATCTGCAGGTTATGTATTTGCTGAGCAGCACACTTCCTCAGAACAAAGTCTAAGATTTGAAATAAATCCCTTGCTTCCCATGTACTTACTTGATTCCTAAGCTTGAGACAATTCTGCAACACTAATGCATAAAAATCACCCAAAACAGACTACAGACTGACAAACTGCTGAGGGCTCTGGGTCCTACAGACTATACAGGTTGTACTCCAAGAGGAGGAAATGGAAATGTGTCTGTGATCAATTGTATGGATAACTGATTCTCCAAAATCAATTAAACACTTGCTGACTTGCCCGCCTCCAGTTGCAGTTGCCAGATTAATTCACGTAGTTCAACACAATGGACAATCTCAGGGCTAAATTAGTGACTCCTATTTGAATTCTCTGCATCACGCACAAGATTAAGGATGTGTTTGCTTCCTTCAAGGATCTGGTCACTGTCTCTTCCAAATGTCACTGTGTAGGAACTTCAGGCCCTCAGCCCTTCATTTCAAGAGAGCTCACTGTGGAGGAGCATTTTTCCTTTTTACTTAACCATCCACTTCCTTTGTGTTCAAATCCTAATCCTGAAACCACATTCAAGCCTTGTGAACCAGCTCCACGTTTATAGAAGGAAGGTGGCTTTGACAGAAAAGAAAAAGGCTTGATGCTTAATGCAATCCTGTGATCACATGTTTTCTATAGTGTATTAGAGACCCCTGTAGACACACAGCATTTCACAGCCCTGGTGCAGCACAAACACAGGATCTGATGCAGAAAAGATGTGTGATGTGAACTCATGCAGAATTAGCCATTTAGTAATATGGTCTTCCCTGGCAGAGACAGATAATCATCAGAATTACTGCCAGGATTTGGTGTGGGGGGATACAGCACAGATGCTAACCCGACCCTAATGTTTCCCTAAGCTCCCCTTGGCCACCGATTAGCTGGACGCTGCTCCCATATTTTCCCTGAAGACAATGAGCAAGGATTAATAGCCAGTCACCATTCTGTTCATTTTCCTAAACTCAAGAACCGTGTCCTCATTTGGCACAAACTAACAAGTCTCTCTGGGTTTCAAGAGCCAGTTTACACCAGCTGAAAGTCTGCCCATGGGTGTCAAACCACTTTCTGAACGCACTCTGCATGTTGCACTTGGATCGTGCATGTGGGCTCTGCTGCTCAAGGCAAAGATGGGCCCAGTGCTTGTTTAAAGGCAGAGTGTAAAGCTTTAAGCCTTTTACTGCTGAGATACCACACATCCTGTATCAGTTGGAACATCACTCCACACAGAGCTAGTAAATGGTAGCAAGGTACCAACTTCTCTTGAAGCCACGCAGAGCAGATACAGAGAAGCCTCTGTACCTTCCTGACATGTGGAAATCTCTCCCTCAGCATCATTGGGTGCTGTGTTGCTGTGAGAGGAGCCTCTCACAAATTTAGCATTACTGAAGCTTTTCTTGCCCCTAGATCTGCCACCTATAGATTCACAGGCAGTTCAGAGAGGGCTGAGGTGCCTCTGCTGGGCTCATTGAAGTAATTGCGTATGCAAAGCTGTGGAACCCCTCCTCCTTGTTGTTCTCCATGCTCTCCAGGCAGCATTCCCAGTCCTTATGCTACCTGAATTCGCAGCTCTCACCTGCATGGTCCTGCCTGTGGCTTCACCCCTACAAGGGAATTTTCTCTAAGCTCTCTTTTCCCATCCAGCTTGTGTTTCTTTTTCCCTGCAGTGCCTGGCACGCTGGCATGGCTGGCTGCCCTCCCTGCCTCAAAAACCCCTCACCAGGCTCTTTCCAGTACTGTGATTAACACTTAATGCTACCTATCAGAGGAGAAAACTCCTACTGTTTTTCCATTTAGCCTCTAGTGTGCTTATTGCAAGTATTTGAGGGAAAGGTTATTCTCCTCTGTATAGAGTTGAAGTAATTATATGTCCCTGTGTGTCTTCACACCGCTCTATGGCCGTGCCATTCCCTAATTTCACCACAGGGATGCTGCTTGTGCACCTTGGTTGGCTGTGAGGGCTCTGCTCCCTCTGTGTCAGCACTGAAATCTGTCAGCTGGAGCCTGGAAAAATGACCACCCCTCAGGTAGATGGAGATAGTACCATGACTTATGTCTTCTCCCCCTCTCTTAAGTCGAAAAAGAAAATGTTTTTCCTGCAGAAATTGGGACTTAAGTGAGCTCTCTGCACTTCATCAGGGGTGGATTCTATAGGCTTGATATTAAAAAAGGTGGTTGCTTTGCTACGCAGGAAACCGCAATGTCAATTGGAAAAGAAAGAAATCTAAGACACAGGTAGGGGGATAAATTATAGCTGAGATGAAGATGTACTCACATAAACCCACAGTCAGAAGATCTCATTAGCTGCACCATCCTCACACCAGAAAGACACGATCATCTGTTTCCTTCTCCCTAATGCCTGGTGGAGGTTTGCATGTGGCAGGAACAGCACAAGGGAAGGATCTGAATGTGAAACCCTCACTGCAGACTGGCTCAGGTGGGCTGCGGATTTCACCCTTCAACACTCTCCTCCTGTGTACCTTAATCACTGAAAACATTCACACGTGTTTGAGCAGCACTGGGTGCTGTAATAAACCATCCATGGCATGATGGCTCTGCAAGCATGTGCACAGAAATGCACACATACATGCATATATATGCATAGTCAGGGTCCCTCTACTCTCCCCAGGCTGCTCACTGATGGTCTGGGCTCAGGAGATGACACTATGCTCTGACACAAAAGCTCACCCATCAGAAGCAGCATCAGGCATTTACCTCCCCTTTGCTCCCTTCAGCCTCTGCCCTGCAGGTGAGAAGGCAAACTGGTAATGAGAGCTGCTGTGCCTTGGTAAATGAACTAATTACTCTGCATCATCACTGCCAGTTTTGCTTTTGCTCCCCCTGAAGTCAGCACCTCTCAGGACCTGGCTGCAATTTCAGGGTGGCTGCAAGGGTGTTTCAAGAAGTCATGTTTCTGGACAAAAAGAAAAGTCTTAAAATATTCCAGTATTTCGTAAGGCTTTTCTCTCTCTCTCTCTCTTTTTTTTTTTTTAATACAACATGTGATATTCTGTGATTTTTTTTAGTTTACTAAATGGGTGCCAGTGGGGAAGAGATACATTTTTTTCCCTCCTTACAAATGAAGTCATCTGAATTCACCAAATAAAAATAAGTATGAGCCTACTGCTCAGTTCCAGTGGTGCTGCAGAAGGACAGGGCTATAGATTTTCCCAGGAGTGTGGAATAATTCACCAAGGCTACTCGTTATTCATATAGACAGTGCATTAATAATATGGGACCCTGAGATCTCTTCTTATCTAGGCCGAAGCACAGCTAGAGGGATGAGAAGCTGACTCCTTGGATTTCAAAAAGCATTTTTCCCCCATTCTTCAAGAAATAAGAATTGATTGAAAGTATTTTCACAGAGTGGGGAAAAAAAGGCTTTCTGGTGATACCACCTAAAGTAGACATTAGATAAATAGAAAACTATTGGCTTTGTGACTGTGAACTGTTTTCACTTGATGTAAGTGCTGATAGATACAGGATTATCTCTAACAAAGCATTTACTAAGGACCTGACCCAAAGTCAATAGAAGTCTTTCATTTGACTCTCCAGGGCTCGAATCCTGCTCTCAGTGCAGGGAGGGCCAGGAATTGTCTGTATATCCCATGCCCATCTCTTAATGGTGCAAGCTGGGGTAGCACCAGTGCTGTGGGAGGGCTGAGGACCAGCCCAGGCACTCACAAGGGGCTGTGCTGCACCTCTGTACTCAGGGAACACAGCACTCCTGGATGGAGCCTCACCCTACGGCAGGTGTCTTATCCATAATTTAAAAATTAAACTAAATTAGCTCATGCCAACAGTGTGGCTGCACTTACCATCTGCCTAACGAGTGGCATACCAGATATGACATTTTCATCTGTAGGTCCTGGGTGAGAGAAAGGAGGGCAAATGCCACCAAAAGGAACATGTGGTGGTGAATGATGTCTTCTCTCTGCTCCCACTATTGCACATGGGAAAATAAGGATGAGCAGTACCAACCATCCAGCAGCACTGAAGAGGTGTGAGGTGCTGGCCCAGAGAGGCATTAAAAGTCATGGTGCTCCCACTGGTCATTAAGACTCGTGTTTGGTTTGCTAATGCTGTCCTGATGGAGTCTGATCTAAATTCACAGGGCCACATGGTGGCTAGTGAAGGATAATCCTCAAACTAATAGAAATCTGAAGTATGTACCTGCATGCTAATATTTCATACACTGTGGAATGATCTGAAACTTGAGGTGATCCAAAGCCAATCTGTGAGAAAGAGAAACACTGGATTAATTTAATTTCATTGTTCTCTATCACTGAATGATTTCCCTTTCCCATGATGTATGACTGGAATAAAACAGGAGAACGGCAGACCATGGAGAGCTAAAATACTAGTCCTGCTGCCTGAGAGCTAATGCTTCAAATCCTGTGTTGCAGACAACATGGAATTGGATCACCTCAGACCTCTGCAGAGACCTTTCTCACAAGCAGTAATTTAGGGGGAGAGATACTGCCCAGCATTTCAGTAGCAACTTCCTTTTTCCTCATTGGTTTTCTCCAGTGTTAAAACCACCTCATTTCCTAAAAGCACTGGCAACATGCACAACCTGCATGAAAATCGCATTGTGACTGATTTCAAAAGCCAGCACAGGTGCTTCTCTGTTATTCCATACTCTGTGGCCCAACAAATTTCCAGATAATTAGGCAAGAAATATGAGGCTGCCTGTGAAAGAGTTTAAAATAGACTGGAAGAAGACTGAAGGGAAGGGAACAGAAAAACCAAAACATTTGTGTGTCTGAGGGCATCATTGTACCACAGTAAACTTCAGTATAGATGAACAAATATATTACTCAAAGGCCTCAAAGAATAAACAGACATAACCACCTATTGACTGTAAGAATGGTTCAATACCACTTTAAAGAGTACAAAGCAGATTATTCCCTGTATAAAAGTGACAGTAAATTTTAAGTACCTTGTATTCCTATTACACTGTTATAGTAATGACATGAAGTTTAAGACTGAGAGAATATTATCAGAGCTTTTCTGTTAATATTTACTAAGTAACCCTGTGGGCTCACTTCGCCTCTGTCCCCCTGTCCTTCACCCCAGAGAACAGAAAAGGTTCGATCAAACATCCATGTTGTTTATACTGAGTACTAAAATGAACGGCTTAAAAAACCCAAAATTACAAACAGAACAAGGAAAAAAATAAATGAGGGGGCCACAAGACTATTTTGCTAATGAAGCAACCAAAGAAAACCACAAGCCAGGAGTAGACAAGCCATAAAGAATAGTAGAAAACCAGACATAAGGGTATTAAATCACTTCTCTGCTGCTACTTGCTCATTGTTGCTCTGTAGCTCATATGGTCAACTCTATTCAGGCCACAGAAGAAAATCTGAGCCTCTTCAGAAAGGTGACATCAATTTTGTGTGGAGATTAGGTCAATGAAGAATGAGAGGTGGACATTACAGTCCTGACCCAAATATGACAGTCTTGGTATAACCTTTACGTTTGATACTGTCACAACAAAGCTATTTTGAAGTTATGAAACCCTGTATGATGCCAAGATCTGGTAAAACCACCAAACCTGAAGCAGTCTGCTGATGAAAGTGTCTTCAGTTGTACGAAAGCAAAAACAAAGGCAAAATGCCTTTTCGGGAGGCAGTGTAAGGGCAAGTCCCTCAATAATATTTAACTATTTTGAAAATATGCTGAGTACATCCAGAAAAGGTTTAAATAACAATTTTAAAGCTATTTAAAAGTCATTTTTTTTCCATCAGCGCTTCACTATACTTTCTACACTGAGAAGGAAGATGAAGCAGGAAAAGAACAATCTTGTGAGATAATGAAGATCAGGAATGCCAGAGGTTTGTGCACAGCCCTGAGGGCCTTCATGAATCCACTGGACATGCTCGACACTGCTTTCCCCTCAAAAAGGGATCCTCTCAAACTCCTGTAACACATAATGAAGTAAATCCATTTGGGACTCGCTCTGGGAGAGGTATTGAGGCAAATGGAGAAAATAATAACAGGCACGCCAGAGAGCTGAACAGACAGATGCCCGTGGTATGTGCTACTGCCAAGTGGCAGGCAAGATAAATTGTTGGAAGCGAAGGGAGCATTCAAAACCATCCTTCAAACAAAAAAGACCTTGAAGTAGCGAAGGGAATCATGAAAGTAAACATGCAACAGAAGGGGCAAAGAAACAGAAACTGGCGTCTTTGTTCCAGGACAAGGTTTGGCTCTTGTTTAGCTCTCATTGTTGCTACCACATAATTCAGTGCTAATTTAGGCTGGTTTTAGGACAGTGCCTACTGAACGAGCCACAGGGAATAATTTAGAACTTCTGAGGCTTCCACAGTCTGGATTCACTATACTTTTTTTAAGATGAGGCCCCAAAGAAAAACTTTGCTGGAAGGGGTAGGAAGTGATTATTGGAAATAGATGGCAACTTCCCACCCTTCACAGTGCAAATGACACAACCTCAGCCTGAATTTCAGCTTGTTCAGGAGGAGGACCAAGTTGTGTGCACTAGAATGGTATATTGTGAGATCTCAGAAGAAAAAGACAAAAGCATCATTTATCACCCCAACACTTATTAAAAAGGTTAAGCTGACTCCTACACGCAACTGTACTCTCTCTGAAACAGAAAACAAAGCCAGCTCTCACAGAGTCCTACCCACACAGCCCATTTGTGTCCTGGGGAAACAGCTGGCAGGAGTGGAAGGCAATGCAATCCCTCTGTAACTCAATCTGTCAAAGCATTGGCCTCGATGAGGTGTTTTCTGATGAAGTTTAACTGGGAAACACCAAAAGCTTCATTCTGATCTTCATTCTGATCCCAGTCAGTCACAGTTTGGCCAATGGGCAATACTGAGGTTCAGCTTGGTTCATACATATTAAGTAGCCATGAGGTGGAGATGGCTCAAGGTGATAATGAACCACACAGATGGGAGCCAAAATGCCAACATGGGGTGTCCCAGTTCTTGTCACCTCTCAGAGGTGATGGGTCTCTCTGGGTGTGAGTATACTGCTGTACATGAACACCTGTGGATGTTTTGCTAATGGACCCAAGCAAACTTCCTTAGTGACACATTATGGCTTGAAATCATATACATTTACATAGCGTAAAACCTAGTGTGAGATTAAATGGTTTTAGTCCTTTCAATAGGGTAGATAAAGAAGGTAGAAAGTTGCAGATGGCCTTTAGAAATGTCCTCATGTACAAAAGAAACAGCAAATCCCAAATCTTTGTGTGAGTTAAAGTACTGACATCAGTGGGACTCCCATGGGAAGTTTGGGGAGTTTGCCTTAGTGAGAACAGAACCAGCAAACAGGACAAAGTTTTGACTTAAACCTGGCCAGTATGTCAAAAGTCACAAAGCAAAGTCTGGGATAAAACAAAGGCCAAAGAAAATGCCCTTTGGATTAATTTTTATGAGCAGCATATTGGGCTTTTGAACCGTTCACCAGCCTTCTACAAAAGCAGCTATGGGCTGACTACAACAACTAAACTTGAAAGGGGAAGATATTCCTTTGTAGTTCACATTTGCTGGCTTTGAAGTCATAGTGAGTCTTACCAGTGACTTCAATGGGACTTGCTTTACACTTTTATATTAGTCATTGTTTTATCCTTACTCCTTTCAAAATTCCAGACAATAACATTTCTTTTTATTGTAATCCTGACAGAGCAATTAGGCTTCAGTCCACACCTGCACCCGACTTTTTTCTTAAGCATTCTTTGAGCTTCTTTTCTCTGAAGAGAGTTATGAGAGCTGAATTAATGGTGTCTCTCTGCTCTGTCCACTGCCTCTGTTTTTCATGACCTGCTGAGGAACGTGAAATTCTTCAAGGCTTGTACAGCTGATTTTTGGTTAAGACCAGCTGTAGATTTCACCTACAGTTTTATGACTGTGCTCAGCAGCGAAAGAAACTATTCTTTTTATCAGGGTAATTAAGCAATAACAGAATGACAGAATGTGGATTAAAGTATAATCATTCACAGGTGCATTCATAGCATGGTTTTAGTAACGCGTTCAGAAGCTGAATGGCATTCCCAGTGTAACAAGCTATAAAATACTGCTTCATAATTTAAAAATGTGAAAGTGTTTTGCAAATAAAACATTTCTTTTGTATCTTTAATATATAAAGCATATATACACATGCCACAAATACCTGCTGAGAAAACATGAGGTTCTCATTCCTCCAAGGCACACCCAGCTCTCATCGTTTTGGTGTCAAATGTGCAGGACTCTGAGCTTTGCCTGCACAACCCTCCATTCCACAACACCCACCGGTACCCCTGTCTAACACTGGGCTACAACAGGAACAGCCCCTGCTCCTTTCCAGTGCCTTTGCACTTTGTGATTGAGGAAAGGTATCCATAAAAACTGTTTTCCCCCATGTTTGTTTGTACAGCTGCCCCTCTCACTTGGGGGGAAGCTGAATGCCAAATGACTGACCCAAAGAGGGAACGTTGGGTGCTTCCAATACCTGCAGATACACCAGCACCTCTGGAAGTCCAGCCACGGAAAGGGTGAGGAGAGCCCAGTGCAGAGTCTACCTCAGCTGCAGGCAAAACAACCAGTGGCCCTTTGAGGCACCTTTGGGCTGTGGGTTGGTACAAACAATGGCACAGCACATTTACCATAAAGAACAGCGAGGGATTTTAGCAAGATACTCCACAGAGCTGCTGCACAGAGGGATTCTGCAACAGGGAGCAGCTTGTCTGGGAAGGGTAACTAATGGGATTAGTACCACTAACTCCCCATCTTCTTATGTGATTTGTATTTTGCTAAGCACTTCCAAGCCCTGTTTCTCTCCTGAACTGCTGAGCAGTTTCACCTTGCAGCAGTGTCAGGGGAGCCCCAGAGAGGAAAACCCTGTGGAGCTAGACCTGATGTGAAACCCAGACACTAATAACATCGTGCTTTTGGTCCAGCAAAAAAATCCCTGTGACAAGCAACAGCACCATTGAATTCAAAAGACAAAGACTTTTTCCATATTTCTGTAATGTTTGTTTAATAACAAAACCACCAGATTAATTTCTTTATCTTCTTTTGCCGCAGACTTTCCAAATGGCTAATTAAATCAAAATGAATAATAGTTGTACTTTGAAATATTTATGAATCAAAACTAACGTGGCACTGATGGGGCCCCATGAAGTGACACCAGTGATAATTTTATCCAGTTATTTCTTAAGGGCTTGATCCTGCCCCAGAATCTCTTATCGAAGGTCCTATGCTGGGTACTACCAGTTTTCTGGTAAATCTTAACGTGACCCATGTGCACAGAACCATGCACTAAAGTAGCAGGAAGGTGGTTTAAATATATTCTTATAGATTTTTTTGTTTTGTTAAAAAAAGAACCCAACTAAATTCCTATGCATGCTCTATAGACTCACAGCTGGATAGTATATGAACAGAGACATATATACAGGAGGAGGTACTTGCCATCAACACAGGAAGGTCTGTTTCTTGTAGTCCCAGCCACTTTCCCAGGTAGACAGGAGCATTTTACTGTTTGTGATCTTTCCTCAATTCGATTCTTATTACAGCATCTGTGCGCTGCTATAACTTCACACGTTCCTCCTTCTGGCAAAAAAAAAAAAAAAAAAAGAAAAAAGAGAATATTGACATTGATTAGGAAGAGCAGCAGTGGCTAATCAAAGTACCCAGAGGTGCTCCTGTCTGTGACTCTGCCTGGCTTCTATACAGGTGGGATTACAATGTTATTTCTCCCATTATTGTGCTCCTGAATGAGCCAGGTGCTGCTACACCTCCTTCGTAATAGAAAATGTAGATAAATATCCCTTGCCTGTCTTATATTAGAAGCTTTTCTGACATCCACATTTTTGGCCTAAAAATGACTGTGTCAAGGTCTGGGCCTGAAGAAATGCTACAGAAAATTCGTAACAACTGCTGGCTGATTTTATGCTCATAACGTTAGAGGCCTCTTCCCCAAATATTCTCTTGTACAAGGACAGGGACTAAGGGAATCCACCTAGAAATAAGATTTTTCTCTAAATACTTGATTCTGTGCTAGTACTCAGCCCTTAGGGAATGACAGTGAGTCTCTCCAAACCACAGTATGGTCCAACAGCACCTCCCTTTGCTACCCCACTCACTAAATTGGCAGTTTTAGGGCAGGAAACATTCCCATCCATGTGCAAGATCACCAGGCTTAATTTGTCTTCTCCCTAATTGTTCTTTATGAACATTTGCAATAGTTTTATTAGACGGAGAACACAGAGGAGTGCTAGTCAGAGAGACAGTGGCCTTGGTTTTATGAATAGTTGGTGTTTGTGGCATACACTGAGCACAGAGATGACGTGTCAGGTGTGCCATTCCCCTTCACCTCAGCACTGCAGTGCAAGGAGACAAACACCACAGTGTGCTAATGCACTGCTCAAGTAATTTCCCCATTCCTCAGTTCGGATTGTATTTAGCTCATAATCACCGAGTGTTTAATAGTGTCAGTCTGTTCCCCACAGATATTTGGCGACTTTATGAAACTGCAGCATAAATTCTGCAGGATTTGTTTAAACTTACTACAAAACCTCACACACGGCCCACTGAAGAGCAGGATGTGTAAGAAGCTTTTCCAGAAGAGCATTATTTCTTCAAGCCATTATGAATTGCTAACTGTACAGTGCTTTTGCTACACCACATTATTCACATCTTTGGTTTTCACTCTTTTTGAAACAATACTGAGAACTTCTGGACACTGTAGTACCCTGCAGCCAGGCAGGAGGATAAGCTGTGCGGAGACGCTGATCCAAGTCTGGCTCTGAACAAAAGGCTTTGGTAGAGGTTTGGGAGTCCAGTGGCATCTCCCTGCTCAGGACAGAGTCCTGTTACCTGGGGTGCCACAAATGTGACATGTCTGTGGTGAAGCACTGGGGAAGGTGGGCAGGGAGGAATCTCTTGCCTGTACATTAAGGTCACATGGTGACCTGCCATAGGGTGTACCTGGAATATTGAGGTACAGACAACAACTACCAATGAACACACACAAAGTGTGGAAATGTTTTATATTAAATTTAGAAACCTCTGACCTTCCAGAGTGAGTCAGTGGATGAAAGTCTGTGAACAACCATCAGGGTAAATGAGCCTGGGTTGTGTGGCCACGGGGTTCAGCACTGATGAATCTGCAACCATGAGACTATGTAGTAAATATTTAAGTCATCTGGCCAGTCTTGCTGCTGCATCTATTGGTTATTAGGTGCAGCTGGCCTGCTGACAGAAGCTTTTTGAAAGCCAGTAGGTGTCAGAGAAGAGAGATCCCAACAATTCAGAGAGCCATCATCTGACAAATGGGCTTTGAAGTGTCTCTTAGGAGTAAGAGGAATTGCAATAATCAACTCAGCCCCAAATGTTTGCATTTGCTATGAAGTAATCCTTCACATAAACTCCCTGTTCCCCCATCCAAATCATATTGAAGGCAATGAAAAGATTCTCATCAGTTTAATCCAACTTATGGTCGTGGCCTAGGAGGAGACAGATTTGTGATTTTATTGATTGCAATCCCAACAATAAAGAAAATGTACACAGTAATAAGCATTTCTAATTTTAGATCACAAAGACTGCATGGTAAATATCTGTGAATAACCTAAATGCTTAATTTTCTCTATTAATTTGCTGTATGAGTACTAATAACCACATGAGCTAGTCTTGCTTATTTGGTTATCTATTCAAAATAATGGGTTGTGGTGGAGCAGCTTTATAACACCTTTAATTGTTATGTGGAAGCTCAAGTTGCTGAAGCAATAAAGAATTTAGCTCAAAGTGTATAGTTGTTTAGGAGGGGCCAAACATAATGAAACTATAAAAGCAATGAAAAAACACCTTTTTTTTAAACTGCGAGACAGTTAAGTACATTAATTGGAAGTTTTATCTGCATGGACTATAACTGTGTGCAAATAATAGCAATTATAATAATAGAAAGACCCTTCCCAGTGCTGACACAAGAAAAAATCCATCTCACATGGAGAAAGTTCTGCACATTACACATCCCGTTTTCCTGGAAAATTTGTTTTGTGGCATCAGGTTTCTCCATTAAAGCATGTTTAGCCTATGAATGAGCGCTGGGTAGCATTGCATGCAATGTGTTTTGCTGATACTTTTTTCACCAATGATGCATACACATGTTAGACTTTTAAAAAGCCATATACAAAATGGGAATAGAGGTACCAGACAGATACAAATGGACACAGTGAGACCAGAAAAGAACCTTACTGAAAAAGCACACCCTTGACTACATTACTCACAGGAATGCACATACCACAGATATACTGGGGGTGGTATGTTCAACTTAAATCTCTCTTTCAGCTGTATAAATGGGGAAACTAATTAGATTGGGGAGAAGAACACAAATCGGTCTTCAGTTTCCACCGAAAAACATTGAGGGTGTTCAGATGTGGATGCAAAGCACCTTTTCATTCTGTGCATTTTAATTTTTATTTCCTACTTCTTCTTTGGGGGGAGGGGGATGGAGACCACCAAGAAATGCTCTACTACCAATATCCGAGGACTTCAGCCCCTGAGCCAGAGACTTTTTTTTTTCCTCAGTGGCTCATCTGGATTATGGGAAGACCTGGTGAGATATTACAGTGCTGGGAGTACTGAAACAAATGTGAATTATTGACCTGATAGGCTGTGAGTGCAGCAAAAGTTTGAATCCCTGTCACAGAACCCAGAAATGTCTTTTTTTCTTCAAGTTTATGGTCTATTGAGCTATGGTAGCGTCTGGCTTTCATTCCAGAGTAACAGCCTCATCCAACTCATTCAAGTCAAAAGGGGATTTGCCATTGAACTTAAGAGGAGAGGAAAGGGCCCTAAAATCCTCTAAGTAAGTATCTTCTGAATGTTTTGTTGACAGTTACATTTCATAAAGTGGCTGCTTTATCCACCTGGCAAAAAAAAATCTCTTCTTTGTTTTTTTAGTTTAATTCCCTCCTCTCCTAATAAAATCAGAAAAAGATTAGAAATGGAATAGCAACTTGCAGATCAGAAAGAGCTTTGATCTTCCTCCAAGAAGCTTCAGAGATGAATGAAAACATCCTTACATGACTTATATCCTCTTCACACCACGCATTAGCAGGACCTGATAGTAAGAACAGCTGATCATTTGTGAGCACTCAGTGCACAGGATGCCCCCAACTTTGCATGAAGGAAATGTGGCACCTACCAAAGAGAGGGAAAAAACTGGCTGCCAGGAAGGATTCTGGGGTGTGGCAGATGGCAACTCCCTGCCATTGCAATTCTGCTCATATTTCCCAGCCTTCCAGAAATCTTTGTTCTGCATAGGCTTAAAATACAGAACTGTAGAAATAATAACAACATTCTTATTGTAAAACAGGGACAACTGTTTGTTACCCCTGCAAATGGTTTCATTCTAATTGGAGGACACTAAACTGCTGAAATCATGTTCTTTTTTTGTCTCTGTTATAAAGCCACCTTGAGTTTACACACCGCAGAGTAAAATATTTTATCTTAAGTATGAGCCTGCTGTGGGAGGCTGTGGTTTAAAATATCTAATCACCTACAGGGTCTGAGTGCATGCCTGGCAGAAGCCAAAAAGCCATCTTCTAGTCATCTGTGTTTTTTATATCTCTAGCTGAGAGGTAATAATAAAAGCATATTTTGCACTTCAAAATTATAACTTGCCTCTGTATTCTAGCCAAGCCTGAACTTATCAGTAAACAAACATAAAAAAGGCAAACAGCACTACTGATTTGTGTTATACATTGTGGAAGTCATTAACTATGACTCAGGTAGCAAAACTTACACGTTCTCACTTTGACAGTGATGACAATTTAATAGTATTTGACTCTGCTGAGTTACACGGAGCATCCTGCAGCAATGAGAGAGGTTGTTTATCAAAATGATAAACATGTTTTCATTTCCTCCTTGGCTGCATGCATGTGATCAGAAGTCTAAGGCCATCAAGAATTCACTTATTCTGGCCACCAGACAGACATTAAGCTACTCAGGACCATCTGTGCTTGAAATGAGTTCCACTTAATGGACCTTCCTAGGGCAGGTCAGCCATAATGAATGCATGTGTGCATGAATGCACGAGCGCAGCACCGCCGAGGTGAGGCTTCGTGGGTTTGGCGCTGGCACAGGCGCTCCGTGGAGAAGTTATGTCTTTCTTTTCGGGGTCATACACCCAGTGATTTTAGAATTCAGCTCCTCTGTTACGTTTGCCTCCAGCTTATTGTCAATGCACCTCACAGCCTAATCCAGATGAAGGCTGTCCTAAGAACTTGTTCGTGTTACTTGCAAAAAAGTAGCGATACCCAAACAACTCCATAGGCTTTGCTGGCCAAATCTGACTGTGTTACACCACTAGCAATCCACTATGGGAATACAAGCAAAAGAAATTACATGGACCAATTCTATCAATATTTCCAGACAGTTCATCAGGACATAGCTCGTTTATGATAACTCTATTTATTTATACAGCTTCAACTAGCCAGTCTGTGTGCCAATGTTATCATCCTGTTAAGGTCATATACCCATATGTTATTCTGACAAATGCTTACGTATATGGAGATGCTGCTAGACCTAGGAGATCAGAGAAAATTTAAAAGAGAATTAAAGTTCTATAAACTTCAAGCAAACACTGAACAGTGTGACAGTAAAAATTCTTCTGACACTTCCAGACTTTCTGAAAAAGTGCTTACAGAAACTAATGGCTAAAAAAATTTGCCCTCTTGCCACCTCATGTCTTTGTACAAACAACCAAGAGAAAGCAAAGAACAACCCCGTGACAGCCATTCATACATTTATTATAAAGAATTCAGGTTTGGGGGCTGCAGTTCAAAGAGTTTTCAGTTTGAATAAGCTTTGGAAACTTCCCAGGTGTAATTAATACATTCATAAGCTTTAATCAAAATGTTTATGCCAACTAATGTGCCAGAACTACAGACTACACTGTGCACAAGGGAAAATACTATACTTTACTTTAAGAAATAATAAGCCACTACCATGGTGCTTGCAAAATACCATTTTTACTTCTGACAGGAATATGTAACAGATGGAAAAACAAAGTCCCATGCTACTCTATGAGCCGCTTCATAAGTGAACAAATAAAAGACTCCTCATAGCCACAGTGCAGTTACACTCCAATTTTTCTTTTACATATAATCCACTGGCATTCTGTATGTGCTCCAGAAGGAAAAGGATCAAGCTTACAGGATGCATTTGCAGACCTATCAGAGAGGGGTTATGGTTTTCACTGGTTTCTGTGAGGTCAAGGCTCACTGCACCTCACCTGCCAGGCTGCCCTCAGTTCCAACAAAGCCACAAAAGTGTTGAATTTGGCCCCTGAGCTTGATGTAACATGAAGGTATCATCAAAAAATTGACATAAGTACTGCATGTTAGCATTACACCATCCCTAATTCTTTCCCATTATGATAACTGATACAAATAGATTAATGGGCTACTCATTATGTACAGAATAACCTGGACTCTGGGAATTTGTGATGCTCCACACATGCTCTGCAAGCCTCCTGGTTATATATGGGATTGTGTTTTTTGCCCAGTGGATCAGAATAGACTGCAGTGGTCTGTTTCCTAAATTTATATTTTCATTAATATTCAGTCTTTTCATTGTTCATTATGCAAGATACATATTATTCTCATTTTGCGAAGACTCTGTGCAACAGCAGCAACCACAGGCGACTCCCACTGTGGGTCATTAAGTTTTAGGCTGGGATATTATTTTCTCAAATGTTGTTGCTATGAAAGGGTTCTGGTGACACAGGGTATCTCCTCTAAAGGAGCTGCTATTTCTTTATAAAAGACCAGAACAAGCAGTTCCACAAGGAGGTTGGTTACTGAACTCTGTTTTCCCTTGGAAATGCACCTTGGGCTAAACTTTAAAATCATATTGAGGTTCTTCCGATGTTTAGGCCACTAAAGAGCAACTCATAGAGGTCACAGCTCTGCTGACAGCCCACAGGACTCTATCCAGGTCGATGGTTCAACATCCTGTAGGTTCAGGCCCCAATTTCCATGTCATTTGTACAACATTCCTATTTTGAGTAAGACAATAATGTTATTGCATCCCTGGTCAGAGCCCGGAGAAGAGCTGCTGGACAAAGCAGGTCAGTTACACCTGGAAATTCATTTCACAGGAAGCCCAAGTTCTGATTTTGGAGTCAGAATTCACGAGCTAAGAGGAGCCATGTGCATTCAGCACAGGCATCTCTGGTTATTTATGGTGCTATGGGCTGGCTTTCTACGAGCAGTTTGGCAGAAAAAGGCATTTTTGTGAAATTGAACTTTTCCACAAAAATCCACAGCAAAAGAACTTCTAGAGGAAAATAATATCTTTAAAATATTTTGTTCAGAAGAATTTTAATATTTCAGTTGAATATTAACTTTTTTTTTCATTTGTATTTTATTTCCCATTCAGTATAATAGGGGAAGCAGGGATATGCAAAGTTCTAATTAGCACATGGATTTGTAGTCTTTTACAATTTTCTGCTAATGCTCTCTGCCATCAGCCACAGGAGGCTTTTTATCTGAGAGATTTACAGATTCTTACACTTACAGGAGAAGAGACTCTGATCCTCACGAACTGGTTTATTCACAGAAATTAAAAATACGTATTTTTTTGTAAAGGAGAAGTGGTATGGATTCTGCTCTTGAATTCACAAAGAAAACCCAGAGCACACCAACGTATGAGATGTGATTGGATCTAGGGCTGGCTTATGGATTTCCATATCAAACCAATATACACACTAGAGAACAGTTTTTTCTACTGAAGAGCCTTGCAAATTGATCTCCTGAGGAATTTGCACAGGACCTTATTCTTATGCATATTTAAAAAAAAAAAAAGAAAAAAAGAAAAAAAAGAACCTTTTACAGATGAATCAAAGGAGAAATGGTATCCAGAACAACAAGGCAGCCTTGCAGCAGCTCCTGCCTCTGGCACGTTGCGGCTCCGGTGGCAGCGGAGTGACACCAGCGTGGCTGAGGAAGGCAAGGGGACAGCAGGGCAGGAGTGGCTGGGCAGGAATGCTGATGAGGAACTTGCTCCTGGCTTTTACTGAAGCAGAGCTAGGGGTGGATTTAATCATGATTCCGCATGCACATGCAGAGGGTACACAGCAATGACAGAATGCGTGAGAAAATCCTGCCTGTTGCGTGTGCCCCCTGCCCGGAGAGCTCCCTGCAGAGCTGTGCCCACACCCCACGCCCCACTGATTGCTTGTGTGTCATGGGGACTGTGGCAAGGGAATCGTAATAAGGACTATCAGCATCCTTGTATTGATGAATCACAGAAAGCAAATACGTAACTCACGAGGCAGGCAAGAATCCAATGTTCTCTTAGTGGGGATCTTCAGTCTTTTAATGAGATTTTTTTGCTTCAAAGGGAGATCAACTTACAGCAACTTTGAGAAATGGAGGTTGGAAATTAGAAGTCTTGGTGGGATTTACAGCTCTGGAATGCCATTAAGAGATGTGTATGAAAAGGCAGGACTTAATTCAAAGAGAGAAGAATATTATTTTGGAGAAATAAGTTCCATATCAAAAGTAATCCACATTATGATTCTAAATTTCATTGACTTCAGTGAGATACGACACTCCTAGAGGTCTATATCACTTGTAAATAGGATGTCTAGGTCTAAAAGTATGCTAGCAAGGCTGAGCACAAAAACTGTAAGTATCTTTTAAAAAATCTTGCTCTCAGTCACTTGGGTGGTTTGGAAAATTTAATATTTGACATGTCAGAGAAGATAAAAGAAAAAGTTCGGACAAAATAGATGTAATATGTCTGCATTCAAGCAGTGCTCCTCCTATAACTTAGACTGCAGGCAGCAGTATAAACTAGAGATTAAAAAGACCTGCTGTGCTATTCTGATCATTGCTTTGCAGCTGCGCAATTCTTGCCCAGAACAAATTTTCTAGGTATCAAAGCTGTGGAGAAATGAACATTTCTGCTGCTGAACAGAAATGAACACTTCCAATATTGACATCTCTAGTTCCTTGCCAGAGAACAGTGAAAACCCAAAGTGGAATTAAGCCTGAAAATAGCCTAAAAATAAAATCTGAATGAACCACAGAATATTGTTCTGGTGTCCTCAAAATGTTGTTCTTTTAAAATGCTGCCAGCAAAAAGCATCCAAAAGAATTGAAGTTAAGTTAAATGAGTCTCAGAAAAGAGACACAATGAAAGAAAGACAGGACAACTCTCTCTTTGGATGGAATAATTATGTCGATAAGAAAAAAGTCATTTAGTCACAGCTGCTGATGAGAAATGACCACAGAAATGTGCACAAGAAGTAGTTACTAAGGAAGGAATTAGAAATTATTCTATGACAACTAAGCAAGCACTGTTTGGTCCTGCCAGAGTCAAGACTTTGCCCAACAGGGTCTCCCCAAGCACCTTGATGTTTCCAAATCTCTAAAACTCACTAATATTATCATTAAACGCCTTTATCTTCAGACTACTCTTCAAACTGGGAAACTGTATTAATTTTCCCATCAACCTCAAAAGAGACAAAAAATTGCTCATTACACACATAACACACCCTTTGTTTTTCACATGATACATAAAATCTCACACTTTTAGGATTTCTGTTAAATATTCATAAATTAATCCACTGGTTACAAAGAAGCTTGGCAATAACCAACTTTCAAATCCAGAAAAGCAGAAACATGGAAACATGGAAAAGCAGAACAATGTTGTTCTATACAGTTCTTTTGATATCACGGCTGCAGATAAATTCATTCCCAGGTAATTTTATCCACTAAGGTGATTAGCCTATGGAGAGCCTATGATGTGTTTACTGAGCACAGTAACATAGTTTATGGTAATGCTCCTGTCATGCTTTATAAATGTGTGAGGTGGTTTTTATGAAGCGGTTAGATAAGAAGTGGTGAAAGTAATGTGGCCCATAAAGAATGTACAGTGATGAAGAGCTGGGATTGCAGAGATACTACAGACAGACTGATAGAGAGAATTATAACCAGTGCAGATGCTGCATTAATCTTCCAAAGAATGGCAATAAATAAAATAACAGGAAGGGATGGTTCTAAAGGAATGTGGCCAATGTATAAAACTGAGATGTTAGGGTAGGATCAAAGTGGAGATGTTTTGAATGGGACCTCTTACAGATGAGTTGCCTTGCTATAGTGGCAGTAACACTTCCATCAGTGGGGTGGACCACGTCTTCCAAAACCATGGGAAAGGAAAACAAAGGACTGTAAGTTACAGCCATATGTACACAAATGTCACTGTAAGGTGCAGAGTGCTCCAAGCAGCAGCAGTAAATCCTGCCCTCTGCAGCAGCTGAGCAGTGCTAAGCAATCATTTCCCAGTCATTTTTCAGTGGACAAGTGTGCACACTATCCTACCCCATTTATTTCTACAGTCATTCACACAGTGACCACCAGCAGCTGGTCCTGCATTTGAGTACAAAAGGATTCCTTTGCCGGGAACTGACGGCACCACGGTACAGAAGGGCAGAGGATGAAACCAAAGGCACAGAAGCAATCAGTTGTTCTTGCATGGAAAGCGTTTTACACTGCATACATTATCCATAGCAGAAGAACCTGGTAGTCTCCAGCCTAAGGAATTTATAGCACACTCATTACTGAACCTTATTTAGCTTCAAGCACGGTCAAGCACTTCAGTAAATGTTAGGGACTGGATATGTGAACAGCAATATTTTAACTTTCAGACTACTACACTGTGGTCATAAATTAACAAGTTAAAAATCCTCTCCCAAAATGATCTATTCTATCCAGACCTAAGCATGATTGAGCTGTTTTACTTCTGGTCAGGACCAAACCACAGCTGAGGAAGAGGGGGAAGCAGAGGATGATGTGAGATTTGGACCATACTGTTCCCAAAATCTAACTCATCAGTGCAGCCACTCCTGTGGAAAGCCTCAGTGGAAGGGTGGTGGCATTCTCCTCACTGAAAATTTTGAGGGAGAGCACAATGGCAGTATTTTTTTCATGATAACCTTCAGTGCCTTTTATTTGCTTTTTGTTGTTGTTGTTGTTTTGTTCAGGTGACATTAATTTCAAACAAAGCAAGTCTGGCTGATTTTCTCTTTTTCCATATTACTTTAAACATTCCCCAAACCTCCTTTCCCCTACATTTTACCATAGTCCCTATCCTGAGCTGCCTTTTTTTTTTTTTTTTATGAGTCTCCATGTTTTGATGTCTCTCTCCTCCCTGTTCCTGTTGATGGGCAATATTTTATTTCCTGTCACCTTGATTTGCTCTGTCTTTCCGCTCCAGCTCCCTGCATACAATTGTAACCCTCATTTATTCTGGTTCCCTAATCTTTCTCTCTTTACCTTTTTTGTAACTGCATTGAATGTTTCCCTCTCTGACAATTTCTTTCTCTTCTCTCTGGAAGCTCCTGGTGAACAACACAATGCAGTACTACCTCCTAATAATTGATCATCTGGCTCCTGTTCAGATTTGTACTGCTCCTTTGAATACATGTGCAATTCAGTTCGCTCTGTTCCCTTATAATATGAATAAAAAGCGCTGCATACTTGAGTGGAAATACATGAAATCTAGTGAGCAAATAATTTCCTACTTTGAAAGCAACACGTGACACATTACAGCATTGGCTCGAAATGCGTATTAATTTATTTTTTATTAGCTAAACAGTAGCAGTATGCAGGGAGTTCTGCAGTTAGCAGAACCCAAGAGGCCAGGCAGAAAACACGTTTATTTTCCTCTGCCCTGTTTACCCTTGATGATGATCAGTATCAATCCAAACACTATCTCTGAGAATTTGGAGTCAGATTTTTCAATTGAAAGTTGCTTTTTAAACAGAATTTTTTAAAAAACTAAAACCATTTTGATGAAAAACCATTGACGCTTCATTGGCCAGGATCAACAAATTTCAATTCAAGATAAAATGCCTTTCTCAGGGTGGGTTATAACTCATGTAATGCAAGTACTTTTAGCTAGTGATTTCCAGTTTCTTTCCTATGTAGTTCCAGAGCGTTCAGCTCCAGGTGAGCCCCACCAGATAAACTGTCCTAGTGCTCTGAACTCTCAATTCAGCTGCCTGCATTTCCAGTCTTGAAAGTTTTGTATAGTGCTGATTATAAACTGGCCTCTCACTACAAATTAAAAAAGAAAAGCCTGCAAACCAGAAATGAGACATCTCTGCCAACTCTTTCTAATAGTGTGCCTGTAATTACAAGCAGAAGAGGTCATCTTGCCCAATTCCTTCCCAGTATCAAAATGTTTTCCTCCACACACTCATGAGAATCTTGCTCAATTTATTTCCCCATTACTTAAGCAATTGGACTTCTGCTGGTGCAACAGGGGATCCTCTGAAGACACCATCCTAGCGTTTAATGTGATCTACCATCGGGCTGAACAGCAAAAGAATGTTCTGTTTCCTTTTGCTCAGTTTTCCTCATTAACCCTAATTGTAATGCTATGACCAACTGAACACAACTATTCCCTGTTCCATGTTTACAGATGTCAGATACATTTCAGACGGTCATCACATCCCCCATCATCATTATCACCACTTAGACAAGCTGTGCATTTGCTGCTTCTCTTTATCTTCCCTCATCATCCTGCCTCCATCACCTTAATGATGTCCACAGTTCTTCTCAGCATCATTGACATCACTGATGTTTTCAGAATTCCACTTTGCAATGTAATAATTACATTATTATTAACAGTGATAAAAATTATGAGCTCTTAAGTTTATGAGTATTATTATCTGCATTTAAGAGAGAAAATCTGTGCTATTTTCCCAATCCAGCATTTATCCACACTTTGCTCTTCAGTGCTGTTAACTAAACCATAGACAACCAGCACAAGATAATCAGGTTTCAAGAATATTTGAGCATCAGTGTACAAATTCCCAGCCACCTTGGTATTTATTGCTGCTTAGGCACGTAGGCACTGTGGAAGTAGACGAGGAATGAAAAGCAAGGGGTAGAAACAGAGACAGATGCTACGCAACAGAAAATGCAGCCAACAGGCTGAGATGGAAGAGGAATGCCACATCTAATTGAAATGGCACTCCGTGCTTTCCAGAAGTGTTCTCAACAAGGAAGGAGACTATTACCTCCTGGCTTGGAGAAAATGCCATCACTTTCCTGGGGTTTTTTTCATCTCTGCTGCTGCAGCTGGAAATTTTCTAGCATTAATACCTGAATACTTCTATTCCCCAGATACATTAGTTCAGAATTTTTTCTAGTTCCATTAGCATTATTTCCTGGGCCTGCAAATTTTTCTGATCCTTTTTATTATGAGTCTTGGACTTCAGTGACATCTTTTGAAAAAAATATTTTATTATCATTGGTAAATTGTCAGAGTCACAACCTAGGCAGAACCATCCCCAAATATTTATTTTAAAACTTCAAAGATGTTTTTATACTCAGCAGAAAACCAAACTAGCACTTGCAAAACCTGTGGCCCAAAATGGAATAAGGGGAATAGGGTTTTAAGCCCAACCTGCCAAGATATCCAGCACTACAGAGATGTGGGTTTCCCTCTTTTTCCTTCATGAGCCTTCTCCTATCACAGTGCACACTAAAAAAAGGGAATTTAACCCTGCAGCCAGGAAAACTACTGACTTTCCACTGAACAAACAGAAATGTAATATCAGAAATACCTCTAAGGCAGGCTTGGTTGACAAACAGGTGTTCTCTCTGTAAGACAGTTTTCTTATTGATCTGTGCTAACATCTTGCAGAAGTGAACAATCTCATTGCCATGTCAAAGGCTAACCATCTGTGAACAAGTAATGCAGCCAGAAAATCCATGTTGCTACAATAATAGCTTCAGGACGTGGCTTTTATTTCAATCACCACTAAAAGAAACCCACAGAAAGCATCACAAAAATGCTTTTTCTGATAAATTAGTATTCCTAGAAAAATACCCAAATTTCACCTAAACAAATTACAATAATTTACACACTCTATCAAGCAGGTAAAGTTACTGAAACTATTAGGAAAGTTTATTTATTTCTTTGCCTCCTTTGATATTGCAATCACCTTCTCACAGTTTCATGCATTTTAGCCCTTCTTTTATTTAGAATCACAGTTCTCTCTGTGGGACAAATCTTCTCTCCAATACATGAATATATATGTATGTTAATACTTTCAGGATCAGGTTTGGGTTTTTTTGCTTCAATAAACAGTATTCAGCCATGCTGGAACCAGCATTTTAGACTAAAAGACCATTCTGTGGGATTGATATGCAAGCACAGGTTCATACTGAGAGATAGACTAGTGAATTAATGATGCTGGAACGGAAATCTAATGGCAGGACTTTCTCAGACCAGGAGATGGTCTTGTGATAAATTTTCTAACTCAGTGAGATAGCATTAGGTCCTAAATAATTGTGTCAGAGGATACTGAGGTTGCTGGGCATGCATTTTGACTGAGGGATTTAATAATCTGACTGCTCCCTTAAAAAATGCATCAGGAGCTTCCTTAGATCAAGGTAATGACATTATTATTATTACTACTCCTCCCCCTACTACTATCACTATTATTAGTTATCTGGATTTGATAAGTTACTGGATGTTGCCCAGTCTATATCTAAGAGTTAGGTGTATACTTTTACAATTGGAAAATCCAAGGTTCTGGCTAGATCTGGAAGGTTCACTGGTTGTGCTCAGGGAACAGCCTCAAGGAGTACCAGCAGTGTGGCATCCAGAAATGACTCTGATTTCCATTCTCCTGATGAAGACCTGCAAGAAGCAAAGTTGAGCTCGTGGTCTCTTCCACCCAGGCAGGATCGGTGAGAGCTCTTGAGTGCAGGTATTTCATTGGCACAGTTGAATACCAAGGTGTTTGGCGTAACTAACCACTACTGAAGGGCAAATTTCTGTACCTTCCTGTTTACATCAAGGGCAATGGTGTCAGTGGGGAGGGCACGGAGCAGAAAGGACACTGGCTTGTAACATGTGAGCTCCTGGTCCTGAGCTGCAGCAGAGGCAGTCAGGGAGGGAATCCTTAACCCCAAGATTTCTCAGCTCAGTGCACAGCGCAAGATCAACATGGGCTGTGAGGAGGCACAACAGGACAGAGTTGTCACAGGTTTCCCATTCTCTTTTCCTGCTTTCCCCATTCCTGTTTTCGTTGCAGCAATCCAAAGCCTGTCATCCTCAGCTGATGCAGGTAAGCTGTCCGTGGGTCTCGTCTCTTTATGCATAAATATTTGGCTGATTGCTGCTTTCTGAACAGATCAAATCTACTGGGCATCTGTGGTCTCCTCCCCACTGTCACTGTTTTGTTGACTTGTTTCAGCTGAACATTTGCATGAACTTGAAGCATTGATTCCAAGTCTTTTAAAACTAGGTTGGGTAAAGAAAGTATTGTAGAGACTGACAACAGAAAAGCAACTGCAGAGAGCAATGACATGCAACAGAAAACACAGCACTGTCAGGAGTTCAGCAAAGTCATAGTTCTCTCTCCTTGGGCTTTTTCAACCCAAAGCATCAAAAAAACCCAACTGGCACTTCTTGATGTATATTTGCATACTTGTAAGTAATTAGCTTTTAGAGTATTACCAGGGAGCTGAACAAATGTACCATATAGCTCCAAAAACAATACAAGAGAAACTGTTTGAATTTGAATGAATTTACTTTGCCGGTCCCATGCATGTATCAGCTGAGTGAACACTTAATGTTGAACATTAATTATACAAACAAAAGAAATGGCACAAAGCTGATGTCTCTGTGAGTTTTCGTCCAAGATTAATCCTTGTTTATGTTGGAGGTTTTGTGTCCTAAATAAATTCCTAGCTGTGACTGCTTCAAAAGGGATGATATTTGAGATGATTGAAAATGTGCACTGATCAATGCCCGAGACAAACAAGCTCTTAGCTGCTGTTGCTCACTCACTGACCCTCACTCAGTAAGAAATTCTTTTTATCCCGCTGTGAATTTCATCAGATGGTCATCAGCATGATGGACTGATGATGGCTCTGCTCCCCTCTGGCCAGTTGTCTGACATACGGCTTTCCAGTCAACTGCTCCTGGTTTCATGGCTTTGTTTCTGATCCTCAAGAGATGGAGAGTAAGCAAAAAAGGAAAGTGCAAAACTGCATTGAACCTTCTTGAAGAAATTCATGTTTAAAGTGAATGCGTAAGCTAACCCCCCCCAAGATGCTTTTGGTTGTTGATTTAAAAGGAAAAAAAAATTCATAATGAAGAAAATAAATACTTGTTAAAAAAACTCTCAGTAAAACAGCAATATAAGGGGAACAGAATAGGACTAAAAAGTCAACTGCAACTCGTTGATGCAACCCCCAGAGCCCCCTGTGAGGAGATTAGGTTTGCCCAACTGTAAAATGTAAATTTTAAATTGGTGGTGACTAATGTCACTTAAGAACAAAATTTAAATGTTTCTAACCAAAATAAGAGTGACTTTCTGGAAAAGAGTATTATTAGCAGTGCTGAACAAGAGGTGTGCTTGAAAGGATGTGTAATCAGGGTACTGATACATGTCAGGAAAATATGAATTTTCGCTGTGTCTTCCAGCACCAAATCCAGGAGTTATCACAGGCCATGCAGTTGAAGGGTCAAACAAATAAGGGTCACAAAAGGAACATGGGCTAAAAGTTTTCTGTGAGCTCACAATGCAGTTAGAAAAGCAAATGGGAGAAAATCCCTTTAAGGGTTATTAAACACAATCCCTGAACCACAAACTACTGGAAACTGGGAAGGTCCAGGGGGAAATTCTCCCTCTTGGGTTATCACTCCTGTACTCTGCCTTAGCATGTGCTGCAGCTGCTACTGGAGACAAGATACTGGGTTCCTGACCTGACCCAGTATGGTTGTTTTTAAATTCCCAAAGATGGCCCCAATGTCCCAGAGGTCATTCTTCTAGTCATCTGAAAATAGTAACCCACTGTAAAGTATCACCGAGCTATTTAGGACACATACACCTAACATAAATCATATGTTGGGACTTCCATATCCCTTTGCTGGCCTTGCATTTTCATTTCTCTCTGCTCTTATCCAGAGCAAATCCCCATCACACATCCATCTGTATTCTCTCTGTATTCAACTCACATCAGCTTTGACGTTCTCTCTCTAACTGGTGCTATGAGATACCATCACAAGTGCACACTCACAGTTTTATTTATTTCCTCACCATCTGACAACCTGCCTGGTGGAGCCTTGTCCAGAATCACTGCTACAGGACAGAACGAGGGAGGAAATGTCAAAGTTGTCATGCATATCCCCCAGTTCTTTGATTTCTGCTGCCAGCCACACCTTCTCTGAAACTTCTTTGTTCTCAGGCTTCAAGCCAGGGATGAATCTCCCATGCATCTGAGAAATCCTCAGAGCATCCCACATTCACTGCTAAATGGCCCTTAAACATGTACAAACCTGGAACATAAATACTGCCAAACTAGATCAGAACAATTGTCCATCATCTGTTCTGCACTCGCTCTGACAGATGAAACACAAAGGGCTTCAAAGGAACATTAAAGAGGCCCGTAAATGGGACAACTACAATACAGACTGCTTGCACATTTATTTTCTGGCAAATAGGAGCTCCTGTTCCTTCAGGAGCACTTTTAATCACAGGCAAATTCATGATGTTCAAATGAACCAGAAAAATACCCTCTGTATTTTATGTTTGCCATACATTTCACATACATTCTACACACTGTATTAATAAATATTTTAAACCTGGTTCCCTGCATCAATTTTACAAATTTATTTGGTGTCTGCACTCATTCATCAAAAAAGCTGCAAATATTACTGTTGTGTTCCGTTTCAAGCCTTTTCATGAGTTTTTCTCTTCTGTACATGGTCACCGACATGTCAGTTTTTTCTCATATAAAGCTATTTCCATGTCTTTCAAACCTATTATGTGGCTCCTATATTAGATTTCACTGGTACTTTTGCATTGATGATAGCAGGGGTGATGTAAATCTGACAGTAGACACATCTTAAATACTCACAATGACATTCAAGAGTTCAGCATTCAATACGGTATTTCCCACCCCATTTTTGTCCTGGTTTGCTGGAATTTCAGCAGTCACCACTTTGGGCACACCTATTTCACTCTGACACTGTTTTTCCCAATAGCCAATGTTTTTATAAGAAATCACCCTGTGCAGCTTCACCAGGGAGGTGATTTTCTCTCACCACTACAAGGGCAGGAGGTGTCACTAGGTGACTCACCTCTGGGACTACTCCAGCTCTGCTTTCTAATCATTCTTGGCCTCTTTCTCCATTTTCTTCCTTTCCTCTTGGGCTTGAACTCCTGTTACACTATTCTGCAGTCTCTGCTCGTCCCCAGAAACAATTCAGCACACGTTCCCCTGGGTGCTCTTGTCTCTCTACAGTTTACATCTTGACAACATCACCTTCCCTAGTTCTTCACTTACGTGATCCTACACAGATCCATTATTCATTCTCTGAGCCCAGTGTTCCTACCACATCACATGGTGGGCCGTGGTAGCTCTAGTGCAGCGTGAGCAGATGTTCTGCTCAGGAGATGAATTGGGGCTTGGAATGGAGTAGTTAGGATTTAATTAGAGGCATCCACAAGGGCTACCTGTAGCCCAGAGATGATCCTTTACATGGCACTCTGAATGCCCAGCTTCCTTCGCTGAATTTAAGGCAGAATAAGGCTAAAATTATACATTATTATATGTTCCCCATCACCACAACTGTATCAGCCTTTCTAAGTCTACGTGTGCTTCATGAAAATGTTTTACGCCATACTTCTCCAAACGTGCCAGATCATTGCCCAAACATTTAATAAATCTAATTTATGGTAAATATATCTCTTAGTGCAAATTGATTAACATTTAAAAAATAAGACAATTGTAAAAAACATTTCTGTGTCCTTCTAGGAATACTTGAAAATAGTGTTAGCACATTAAAGGCATTACTGAGGATAATTCCATTATTAGCACATAAACACCCTCACGTGTTCACACACTGTTAGACAAACATTATTTAACTTTGTCTTGGCTCCCTAAAGGTAAGGAGGTCTACATTTTAAGACTGATCTGCATGCAGTGAGAAAGAATTTCATATTACAGCAGCTACCACAAACTACACACACTTTTTAGCAGTCACTGTGCACGTCAGCCTGTAAAAGCTCTGGATGCACATGCACAGGGTGGGCAATTGTGCACATCAGCATCCCTCAATCCCTGCAATTATCTGTGCTGAGCACGCCTGACTGTGGTCTGTGTGCAGATATAGAGAGTTTTCCATGTTATACTCACAGAGCCTATTACAGAAAATTTGTGTTCATTATGGATGAGCACTACATCTCCCTGTATTTTTTCCAAGCATTAAAATATGTTTCATAGCATATTTTTAGCTCAGTTCATTAAAAGCAGGCAACAAACATCCCCACATATCTATAACTCCACTCAGTTACTCTTAGAGTTTTGCTCAGGAATATTAAAGACTGTGCACCTCATACTTTGTGTTTTACTATTACTGCCACGAGCTTCACAGACCTAATTGCCAGAGTGACAATATTTCAGAGTGAGCTGTGAATGGAGGCTGTTGTTGGAAGGCTGTGTGCTACAGCTGAGGCGGTGGAGGGCAGACACTTGAGATCAGGAGTTCTGTGTGGAAGTGTTAGAATTTTATTCATGGAAAGCCAATTTTGCTGAATGCCATCCATGCCTGCAAGGTGTTGTATGTCACTAAGGGATGTGTCAAGGTCTTTCTAGCACACTGCCTGATTCTTGATGCCAGTCATCAAAGAGCATTTGGAGAAAAGGCAAAATGCTATCACCCTTGTATATAGCTTTTAAAACTTACTTAGACTGTGGCTAAGAGATGTTGATTTCCTTTCCCAAATACGGTAAGAGGTTAATGCCCTTGTGCTTGAATTTTTTTCACAAACAAGCTTCTGTCTGCTGTGATTTTTCCTTTGCTTGCAGCAGGTCACACACACACATCAGTTTAACTGAACAGCAACACCAATAAGCATCTGCAGCTCAACTCAGCTTCAATTTCTCAGTCTCAAGCTCTGTGTTGCAGATGGAGTGAGGAGGTATTTCTTCATCTTTACACCCGCTATGATCAAAATAATTATTGGGTGTCTAAGCATAATTCACAGGTAAAGCAGAAGGGAATAGCTGTATCTGATAACACAGTGGAATCGATAGCAATAATTAACTGTTCAGGTGGCAATAACATACAGAAGTAGAACGGAGAAAAAAAGTAAAGCTGAAGTTCAGATACAGTAGCATCATGGATTTGAAGAAAATAGACATTTCTGTCTCTGGCTCGCTTTGAATTTCCCCAGCTATTCCGAGTATATGTAGAAAAAAACACTAAAGTACCTTTGTAAGATGCTTCTCAGGAACTAATGTAGCTGAAAAGAAACCCATCTCATCAGGGCAGCTCATAGTGCAAAAGTTACCAGGAGATTTGGTCCTTGTATGCCACAAAAAATCTCAAGGCAAAGTCCTGGTCCCACTGATGAAATTGGCAAATATGGACAGGACTTCACTCCATCTGGTTTAATTATTCAAACTGAAAACTGTTTTGTTTATGGGATGTGGACTGCATGAAATTAAGTTGCCTTAATTTTTTCTGTGCAGCCTTTTTTTCAGCCTCTGGTGAAGGATTCCAACCTCTAAATGAAAGAGGGTAAGTGGAATTTAAATGTTCATTTTGTGGATTTGTTCCTTTCCCCCTGTTCTGAGCTGTAAATTATTCCATTACTAGGACATAATCAAAAAAGTCTCTAAGGTTTATCCACCACACACCCAGGAATCCAGGTTTTTCCTTAGATAAATCTGTCATACAGAAGTATCTTTCCATACGGGTTAACCTCCAAGACTGGATGGGTTCATTGTTTTCATTTTCTAGCGAAACAGCTCAAGGAAGAGAAAGAAAGGATGAAATAAAATGTTCAAAGAAACCTGCAGCAGCAGATCAATGTCTCTGGCTGCTGAAGCCAAGGGATCCAGACAGAAACCCCACTGTAAGAAAGGCAGTGTGGCATGGTTTTCTTAGTAAAATTTATGGGCATCAGGCATAAAATGTTGAAACCTCTCGGTCCTGCGTGATGTATTTCCATATTATACAAAATGATGCAACCATAATACCCAAAGTTTTTTGAATAACACATCATGAACAACCAGAAACATTTCTCCTTAGACCCCTAAAATAAAATTTTTGTTAGAAATGTTATGGAATTATCTAGAGTTTACATTCTAGAATTGTACTCATCCCTACACAAAGAATTCCAAGCAATGCTCATTCCTGGGAAACAGCGTTTTTAGCAGTGTGGATCCCACACTAACCCACCACTAACTGCTTTATGAACAACTGTATCACCTCTTCCTACTCATCTACTGTGGACAACATAGTGCCAAATAACTCCCTGTTCTATGCTTAAAATCACTGTATTTTCTTAAAGGAGAGGTTCTTGGGCTGGCTGGGGACACTTTTCTACCTGGATGAGTCAATAAATTATAGTGCATCAATGTATTTGAGAAAGGCTATTGCCACAGCAAGAATGAGTGCGAGTTACTTGGCAGCTTGTTTTATTCTGCAAAGAAAACAGAATTTCAGAAAGCACTTCATTCTTGATTTCTGCACTTACCTTCCATGGCTGAGATTTTCCCTTTTACTACAAGAGTTGGGCAGTAATACAAAATGCTTAAAAAGTGTTTTTCAGTTGGTTTCACTGCTTTCCAGATCTAGCAAAGGACTTTTAAAGCTCTTGTAGAACATGTCCAAAAAGCAGTATTTATTATAAACCAGTAATAATTGTATTGCAACTAAGAGAAACAAGAACCTCATTAATGTCTTCTCCAGGGCTCACCCATTTATTATTTTCAGCCCAGATAATGAGCTCTGGCTCATTAAAGGCGACTGAAGCCCAGCATTGCTTGCAAGGTTTCCTAGAGACTTCAAATCCTTTCTCCTGCCTGGGCTGGCACCCTCTTTAGCTGTGAGTGTTTCCCAGTACAGGTCCACTGCTTCCCCAGCCCCGTAAACTCTCTATATGTAGCTTCTGAGATGGTCTGGGGGTCAAGAGATGTTGCCTCTTCACCAAAATATAAAGATTTTTAATGGTAACATGCATGGAACTAATATAATCCCATCCCCAGGCACTTCCTCAGACCTTCCTGTAGTATCTCTAATTAGGTACTTTTGGTTCATCAGCATTATTTTCGAGGTGCCAGTCACTGTAGAGCTTATTCACCAAATAAAATCAGAACGAGCCCTTTAGTCTGTGGTTGGGTTTTTTCAGATGGAGCACAACCATCATTCTTCCCATCACAGGCGGCAGTCCCATTTTCTGAGTGACTACACCTCTTATTACTTATTTGCTTCTTTTTTGCTGTTCCTCTAATTCCTTTTTAATCTTTGCACTATCCTACAATAGTTCCTGAATACTGATGTCTCCTAGAGTCTTTGTCCCTGGAAAAGCCAGATAGTGCAGCAAGTAAATGGTATAAATGCAAAATAAAATACTTAGATAAATGCTAACTAAAATGCCAGCTCCCTAAAGCTGAGAAAAACCCATTTCTAGTCACCAAGTAGCAATTATTATTACGACTTTTATACAACAGTAGCCAGCATCATGTTTGTTCAAAACACCAAGCAATAGATAATAAAAGGGTCACCAATTAATGCTAAATTATATTATCTATTTTCATCTATAAAATCAGAGACTGTGACTTCACTCCTACAACATAATTTGAAAAAAGCAAATAAAGGAGAATGAGAGAAATGTTATGAATTGACTTTGTAGCAGGGCATATGCTGTTCTTAAATGGAGATTATAATGTCATTTAAGGATGTATTTGCACATACTCAATATATATCTCTAAAATCTGTGTGTATGTGTATAAACACATTCTCATTCTTAAACATATATATGCATAAAAGTTCAGCTAGCTTGGAATTTAAAACTCAATTGTATTTTCCTCAGGAGTCTGTGACTATCTTGAAAGATATGTGCGGTTAGCAGATAGCTGGAGGTGCATTTGAACAACTGCTCTGCCTCTACCTGCTGGTATTTTCAGAAAACAAGAGGAAAGTGAGTGATGTCTCCTATTCTCCATCTGAAAGCACCACAGGCACCAGTAAGTGTTTTAAACCATCTTTGCTTGAATAAGTTTCTTAATGTCATCTGGCATATTCTGACATTTACTCACTATTTGCAAGTTAGGTGAAAAATTACATATACAGATCATTTTCTACAATGAAATATCACATTTGGGTAGGAATCCAGGTTCACTCAATGAATCCTGATTTCATTTACATCCAGATCTATTGTGCTAATTAACTTTAGCAGAGTTAATAAATATTTGTATTCTTTTCCTGTTCTCTACTGTTTAAAAACACAAAAATTAGAATCCTGAAATGGATCCATAACTGATGTGGATCATCACAGCTATTACTGCTTGATCTAACTTCAGTGCTTAAAAATGTGGTTCCCAAAACTCACATTGCCATAAATTAGATACATTATCTCCTGCAAAATGACTCCCTTTTCTAACACAATTTGGTGTTTCTCTTATTTATTGGTGTTTTTTAAGTATTTGTCTTAGCATGTCAATATATATATATATAAACTTTATGCAGCTTATTTGCTTGTCATGTGTTATCTACATGACTTTATCAATATTTTCAAGCACCTGCTGCCTGGCAGCAGCCCTGTGTGCATTAGACCATGCAAAGCTTTCCACTGCAAGGGGATATTTGAGCTCAGCTGTAAACTTCTGTGTTGTAACCCTTCAAACCACTGTGAAACCAGTCCCCCTTTCTCTGTCATCACAGGCATATTTTTGTGCAACTATTCCTCATCTAGCCTGAATTCTTCTCATTTTCCTGCTTTGGACTGCCATGGAAAATTCAGACTAAGCACACATTAATAATCGCATTCTTTGGCACAGGTTGTAATTTCTCTTTTTTCACAGTCCTGAGTCATGATTGTTTATTCTTGGCCTTCAATTCCCTTGTTTCTCTGATCAAAGCCCAACTGTGTCATCTACAAATTAGTTGTGACACTCATACACAGAAAACAATGTTTTTCAAAGCTGTTTTGGATACAGAGAGCAACCACTTTTAGTGATGCAAAGACTTTGTCTGCTTCAATGGTTCAGTCTAATCTTTGATCTTGCTGCTCCACGTATGTACCATTATACAGTTATCACCCACATGCCCCTGAATCCTCATGTATTTATTCTACTCCTCACCCTTCCCCTCCTGAAAACACGTATTTGCACAAGTTCCTTCTGCAGGAGCAGTATCTGCTTTGTGCAGCCGCAGTAACAATCTTCCCCACCATCTCCTTTGATGTTTAGAAATGATCGATGGCAGAGAAATTGCATCCATCTCCTGCCTGCACGGCTGAGGCACAGACACACAGCGCTCAGCCTTACAGACCTCATTACGCATAATTACAAGGCCTATTCCCTTGTATTACACTAAATACAGAAAGTCATCCATATTCACATTGTTGTGATATCAGACAGGATGGATAAAATCCTGCAAGCCCTATGAAGGTGATAAAGTCAATGGGATTTCTATTCGGTAAGAACTGAAAAAGAGACATGAGGAATTTGTCTGATATCATTAAGTAGTCCTTTCTGTATTACAAATAAGGTGCTTTATATTACCCACTGTTTTCAATCGCAGAATATTTTACAGGTTGTCATATTACACTGCATGCTCCTTAGAAGTTCTTATTTAGGAGCTCTTTGGACTTTCAGATGGGAGTAATTGGACTCAGACCATGTGAAAATCTTGGAGGTGTTATTAAGGAGATGAAGAATTTGAGGGGTTATTGGGAAAAATTAATTCCATGTCTTTGCTTACCACACAGGCACTCTTATTCCCAGTTCCGGAGGCAGGGCTCCAAAAATGTAAGAACTGCTCAGGAGTAACCTATTACTTATCATGGCCTTTGCATATATTAGACCTGTAAACCAGAGTGGTGCCAAAGGAAGTCCTTGCACACCCATGTGGAGAGGGACACAGATGCACATACAGAGAGGCAAACCACTATTGAAACTCTTCAGCTTGCTGGAAAATTCATCCTTCAGTCCCAGATAGCCCCTGAAATTTGGAGACACCGGATTTCAGATGAATATTTTACATTACATCTTAAAGGCTCTTCATTACAAGAAGTAAAATAATTGTTATTAAATTCTCAGCAGATTACAAGGCACCTCCAGAACACAGTGCAAAGGAGAGCTCGGGCCTTTGTGGTGCGCAACTTTCTGCACGCTGGGGAAGTGGATTTTGCTTTTTGAAGGATATTTGCCTCCAGCATAATACCAATAATGGAAATAATATCACATCATATAAGGTTGAAGCTTTTAGTCTCTATAGAACTGAGGAATGATGAGAGAAGTACTCTGGGAATTTTACCCTTTAGATTAAATATTTGAGTCATGAATGTCTGAGACAATCAGTTTCGGTTCTGAAATTACCTTGCTATCTCAAGCATAGGAAGAATAAAAGACACTTTCTGTATTACAATTAAGACATGGAAAATCTTATTTTCAACAAGATTTTATGCTTAAAATGAGAGAAGACATGTTTTTTTAAATAGTGCTTAGTCTTGACGTCAGCTACTCCAGCAGTAGCTAAACTTAACCTGTGCATTCACAGAATGAGCTGGTTCCCCCTCGCCCTCTGCAGCCACTTCCATAGACAATCACACCATTGCAGTTCTTCTCCCAGGGAACAAGTGATAGGATTAGAGGAAATGGCTTCAGGTTGCACCAGGGGAGGTTTAGATTAGATATTAGGAAAAATTCCTTCACAGAAAGGGTTGTCAAGCACTGGCATGGGCTGCCCAGGGCATTGGTGGAGTCACTGTCCCTGGAAGTGTTTGACAGACCTGTGGATGTGGCACTCGAGGACATGGTTTCATAGTGTACATGGTAGCGGGGCTGGGTTAATGGTTGGACTTGATCTTAGAGGTCTTTTTCAACCTTAACTATCCCATGACTCCGTGATTGTGTTGGAAAGCCACTCCAAAGCGCCAGTCCTGCTCCTGCCCACACGGGATCACTACTGGCAGCCCTCTGAAAAAATGCAACTTATCTGTCATCCCTTCTGCATCAGAACTAAACCAAGGTCCTTTGTGTGCTGTTCTGCAGTAAGTGCTGGTCACAGATTTGAGTTTCTGCTCTGTCTGGTTACAGAAAAAGCCTCTCACCTGACACCACACAAGTCCCAGCCTGGCACCTGGCAAATCACAACCACCTCCTTTGCTGGGAAGGAGCCCTCAGGGCCCAAACACTTCACAGGATCCCAAAAGGGGTAAATTTGGAAGGGACCACAGTGGGCCACTCTGTCCAAACTCCCCACTCCAGCATTTGCATTTCACTGCAGTGTTTCAGGCCAGTGGACAGATAAATCCTGAAGATATCTAATATTTACCAAAGGTTTGTTCCCAGAAAATTATACAAATAAGCACAGACCACACACGCAAGTAACACTTTTGGAACAAAGGAAAAATATAATTTAGAATTTTCTCCACCTTGTAAATTTGATCTATAAAGCTTTTATGACGTTTCTGAGGAGTTTCCATTGTCTAAAACGAATTGATTATAGATGTAGAGATGATCATGACAGAGGGATTACAAATGTTTGAAGAACTAGCCCTATTTATTCTCAGGCACATTTTAGCCAGTAGAGAAAGCAGCACAAGACAAATGTGCGTGTGCACATGTGTATTCAGAGGGGTCCATTGTATGTATATTCTGCTCTATAAAGAACACATCTAGTTCCAAAGAAGTGACATAATCTCTATTCTCCATAAAAAGATTGGCATTTTGAGTAAAAATGGAACAAGACTGATGGGATTTGCTGGGTTGAGAGGGGCAGACTCAGTTCATTTCTTCAGTTCATTGACTTCTGCTTCAGTAAATACGCTTATTCAAGAGTTTACAAGGCTCAGCGCTGAAACAGCTGGATGAAATCCTGTGACCTTTGCTACACAAGAGAATGGAATTCTAGTGGCACTTTCTGACTTTAAAAATCTTTGAGACGATGGAATAACTCTGTAAAAAGAGAAGTTTCACACGTCTTTGAAATGCTAAGTCCGTGAACCTTCAAAGAATTAATTCCATGCATTCCCTTTTGCAGCTTATTTCCTTTTTCCATTATTCATATACATTGGAGACAAAGTCTAGAGTTTGATGTAATTATATCCCCACCTAATTCACTGGGGTCAATATATAATACAAGAAAAAACTTCAGAACACCATAAATTGTGCTCATTAAAATGACACAACAGAGGCCATTTATTACAAAAAGGGAAAGGTGTGTGACATTTTTGGCAGTAATTGGGAAAAAACTTCCTCTTCCTTAGTCACACCAGAGTTACATGGATGGGACATTGGTGTTGGCCCATACTGGTGTGACAGTTTCACGGCTCAGCTCCAACAACAATGGATGGAGTTTCTCTTGGCGTAAAAAAATGTCAAGAAAAATTCTCCCGTGGCCTTCAGAGCTAACAGGGGATGATGTGGGCTTGTGGAAACATGGAGCTGCCCAAGCTGCTTTCTGCAGAGTCACAAGGGAAAATCCAGGATTATGAAGAAAATACAGAAAAATTAACATCATTGATATAAATTACTCTTCTTCAAAAGAACCGTTTGCCTCACCTCAGAGGTACGGATGGGCTCCATGATGAAAGAGAAGAGGTTGTAAGCAGAAAGAGCAGAGAACTGCAGTCAGAAAAGCAATAAAATATGTATCACTCAGGGATGACTGGGCTATTTTATGCTGAGGCTGAAGGTGTGGAGCTTTCTCCAAAGGCTGTGCAGGGGAAAGAAATTCTATTCATACAATTAAGCAAACTCCAAGAAAGTGAACCTGAAATCTGGTGGAACCTGAACAGAGACTAATACAGCTTGACAGAAAACGTCTAAGTGATTAGAGGAGCAACCGAGTGCTCTTTAGAGGCATAACGAGCTCGGGTAGGAAGGCCAAAGACTTTCATGCAGCACTGCTTTTCTACTACTAGTTGATTGGAATTATGCAAATAGAGTAATGTGTAAACTTGGTTTATATATAGACCTCAGGTCCTGAATAAATAATTTGGACCTATCCTTGTACAGCTAGTGGAAGTTTCTGACCTTAAGCTAGCAAGCCACAGGTAATAATTTCACTACTTCTGGGTTTCAGTAGATGGTTAAGTTATTTTCCAGGTACAGTTTAAGCTGGAATTTGGGTAATTGTGAATCAAGAGCTGCTGCAGAATTTGATCCAGATCTGTTCTGTCCGGTGCTGCCAGGAGTTTTAGGAGATGTCTGATTTGGAGTTCTGTCATTTTGCTAATAACTGCTAAGTACCAAGAACTCCACTGCTTTCACTGCTGGTGAGCAAAACCCACGTACAGCTTCAAAAGTTCCACATGTGAATAGAACAAGACATGCACTGCTGGAGTGAAGAAGAAATGGTTCCCCAGAATATTTCATCATTTTCCATATTCCTTCTGAGTTTGCTTTCGGTATACATTTATTTGTCAGGGATTTACTAGCATGACTTTGACTTAGCACTCTTGTTACCTTACTGAACTGTGCCCCGTTATTCTTAGTTCTTTTTTAGATGCTTTATGACAGAGGGAACTGTTCAAACCAGTCCAACAATACAAAATCTGTTTTCCCAGTCCACTTTCCTGCTATTTACTGCCATGTCTGTGGTACTGGAGATGCAGTGAGAAGAGAAGGGAGAGAGGAACTGTTCAGGTTACTTATAGAAGATTACAAGTTAACCAAAATCTGAATTTTGTAATGTGGCTGAAAGTTATGGGTATCTGAATTAGTCTCACTGGGGGCAATGCTTGCTTATGCAGGATTAAACATCAATTAGTTCTATGACAGTGGGAAGTGCTGCATTTAGCAGGGAAATGGAATAGAGTATATATACATCATATATGAAGACAGTGGATATTACACGTCTCATTTTGCATGTGAACAGTTTAACTCAAATTGTCAGTACAAATGTAAAAGACAAAAAACTCAAGAGCAATGTGCCTCTTAGACCTGAGCTCCCACCCACCAGACAAAAGGAGTCACTGAGAGCAAATTCTGTACAAAAAAGCCCCGTGCCAGGTCCTCCACAAGCCCAAGAGAGTCAACACTCTCCATGCACTCCACAGCTGTACTGAAAAGATCCACGTCTCTGTGAAAAGCTACTGAGTTTAGGAAACAAAGATCAAACAGCCCAAAGACAAGCTTCATAAAATCGTGTCAACCACATCAGCAGCCCCGATTTATCTAAATGGGGAAACTCTGTAACATTCAGTCATGCTGTATGTTAACACACGATGACATTTGGGCCTGATGTGTGCATGCTGGATGTTTGAATGGCTTTCTTTTCGTGTGGAGAGAGATAAATGTAGCTTCGTGTTGAGCCAATTATTCACAGAGGCACCAGGGGACTCACACCAACAACTAGTTAGTTTCCAAGTTTTCAAGGGAAAGGTGCAACTGTTTGTCTACAAATTCTCAGCAATTACATAGATATGAAGACACTCAGTAACACTCAGTAGTCATGGCAACCTGCTTTCATTTTATTTGAAATTGAAGTTCAAAGAGCCATTTGACTGGAGTAAAGTATGCCATTTTTTAATTCTTTATTGATTTAGGAACTAGATTTTAAAGTTCTGTCTTATGTTGTAAAGAAGTCATTATAAGAATTCCATCCCAACTGTACTGTTGCCTACTTTTGTATTTTCAGCTCTCTATATGTCATCTGCATTTTTACTCACTGCCTCAGCTTTACTTCAGATCTGCTGCGAATGTCCTAATGAACTGGGCCCTTCCACCTTCAGCCCTTAGCTTTCCCTCCACGTCCCCACATTTACTTAGTCTCCTTCCCCTTCATCAGCTGATTTCAAGCTGCTTTATATTGCTTTTTATTTCAGAGTCACAGAGACAGTGTGGACACAGCTTCTTGCTGCAGGTGAAGCCTCCTTGCATCAGGGGATATGAGCAGCCAAGGCAGCAGCAACTGGGCACCACATGAGCCAGCCCAGGAAGATGGGTAAGGTACCAGCTACCATGATCCCGTGAGCTACTCCATTGCTTTATCCATACAGGTTGACCCACCAAACTCTGGGAAAAATCTGCACTAACCCACAATACAGGGGCTTGCTTTGAACCTTTCAGGTACCCATTTTACTCCCTGACATTCCCCCCGTGTATTTGGGAATAGGAACCCAATCACTGGGAACAAAGGGATATGCACACATGAATCTGACAGCAGTCATTATTTACATGATATTATAACAGCTGAGTCCTGTGAAAAACACAGTGTGCTTTAAGTCTTAGTGGAACAAACACTGGTTCAGAATTATTCTGAACCCTGAATCCTTGACCAGTATTGTATTGTATTTCCAGGCTTGAAACCACTCATCTCACACAAACCTCATCATACTTATTTTGCTTTCTTCCTATAAAGCAAACAAGTGCCTAGAGAACATCTGCGGGTTTTCTCTTCTCTCGCTCTGAAGGATCAGTGGAGGGCCACGCTGTGAAGAGAGGCTGCTGGGGACAAACAGGGGAGGGGGCACAGAAAAGGTGTATTCCCAGGCTCTGCCTGCTGTGCTTTGCCCACTCACCAGGTTTGGAGCTGGGAATGACTTTTTTGCCCTTCTGTGTCACATCTACAGGGCTTGGCTTGTGCCTTTCTCCTCAGGAGAGGTGGGTCTTTCTTGCTGGGATCATCCAAACACCTCCCACTTGCAGAAGGTGCCTGGATTCGCAATTCTCCCCTGTCCTTTGCCCACCACACGCTGTTAGTGCCCTGAATGCTTTGCCGTCTTGGTGTGGGATAATTGGACAAAACTGAAATCAGAGTATTAAAGAGCAGCCAAAGTAAAGGAAACAGTCATCTTTTGTACCCTCACATTCCCTGAAACTGCCAAGCTACAAAGATGAATACAGGCCAGCAGTGACTTTTCTGCATACAAGAAGAATTAAAACAACTATGAAAGAGTAGTTGCATAAACCTGCAGGGCAATAAGCCAGATAGTTTTGCTGAGATCATTTCCAGGCAATGTTCCATTCCCAGTGGAGGTTTCTATTGATCAGTAGTTATTTTTGCTTGCAATCAGCCATAGACTTGAAAAAACCCCAACCTTTGTTTAACAGAGCATCATCATAATGTGTATCAAAACTAGAAAGAACCTTTGATTATAGTGTACATCCACTCATTATTTTTCCCTCTATCTGCCTTCTGTTTGTTTTCTACTCTTCTCTTTTTCCATTGCTTGGAATCAATAACAGCTCTGCCACCGTCAAACGCCTCATTTTTTGTATTTACAGGAGTGTGAGGGTGCAGGAGTTGCTGTGGGTGAGAGGGCCAGTCCCTCCCCATCCTGCTGAAGGTGGAGGGGCTCCGCAGAGCAGCACCTCTGCCCCCGGACACTGCTGGGGAGAAGGGTTTGGGGAACTGGGTTTGCAGATGACTCGGTGCTGAAATTACACTTGGAACGCCTCTGTCCCTGACAGCTTGGAGCAGCCTGGGAGAACACACACTGCTAGCAAAGACAGAGTTTATTTCACAGGAAACTCCACACCCAGCTAATTTTTGCATCTGTAGGACCCTTTTTGCTGTTGCGTTCTATTACAAGAATGATATTGCCTATGTGAAACAAATATGTATTTAGCTTTAACCACCCTTAATGCAGACCTTTGTGAATGCTGGTTACTATAGTTACACTGGCATTGTGGGCAATTCTTTAATTATAACTGTTGCAATGTTTGTATATAAACAGCTGAGCTGCATTTTTTTTTTTATTTTAATCTAAGAAGCCACAGGAAATGCTTTGATTTAAAATTTGCTGATCAAGCCTGCAGTCAAAAATGTGAGATCAGGGTGAAATCAGCATAATTCACTGCATTGTTATTTTAAAACTGAAGGTAAATGTAACTTCAAAAAGCTGAAAAAATGTTAGGATATACATGAGTAGGTCCACAATCCATTTTGATTAAACATGCATTTAGCCATGTCACAGATTCCAATTTTAATGCCAAATGATAGGCTTCCTTTAAGCAGGCCATGAATACAAAAGCTTTCTGTATGCTTGGGCTTCTGTGATACATCCAAATCTATTAAAAACAAAATCTTCCTGCTTAAATTCAACTCTTCGGGGGTTTTGGGGGGCTTTGTTTTGTTAGTATTTTTTTTCTGTTATGGTGTGACCAATCACCTCAATATATTGCTTCCTATTTTGATATGCTTCAAAAAGAGTCAATTACAAATTATTATTATTTATACAGCTATATTAATTTCAAAGATAAACTGAAGACCCAACATAATTCCACTGTTCTTTTGATAAGAGTCCCTAATTCACTATGCAAATTTGCTACAAAAAGCTATCCTGATTTCTTAATGAAGTGATCCAAGCATTTGATAAGAAGACAAGCCCAAGATAACATTCTGTATTTCATCCAAAAGAGCACCTCTGCTTTATCTGACCTGCAGCCTTAACCAAAAAGGAGGGGTGGAACAGCTTTGAGGTTCCAGGAAACACCGCACAGAAGATAAACAAGACAAAAGATCATCACTGCACCCATTTGGTGTCTCATGCAGCACAACACACCGGGGAGGAGGCACTCAGACGGAGGGATGGCACTCAGGAGTGTGCATTTAAAAACAAGGTAGGAAAAGGAGGGTTGTAACAGCTCTCGTAGATTTAACTATAAATGAACATATTGACTCCTACCAAAGTGAAGTTCACTAAACATGGGGACACGGCTCATTGTCCTTAAGCTCTTCCTTTTGGGTTAATTAAAAGTTAAAGCACTGTGGTTTTGTACCTGAGATTCCAACACCTCCTTAAGTGCTACTAAGGAATAGAGTTAAGTGGAAAATAATTGCAACCTGAAGGTCCATCCCTACGCAATCCAGAACAGCTCCTGCCTACCTGCTCCAAGATTTCACCTAAAGGAGCAGCTCTGCTGATGTCAAGACCCAGAAAGAGTTCCAGATACTTTCTGAACTGCAATAAGCAAGGGAAGAGGAAACCATGCTCTTTATGATCCATGTTTACTTTCACTGAATATATATGGACTAGTTTACACTCTCAAGTCTTTTTAGGGTTTTTGTTTAAATCAACCTGCCAACTGCTCAAGACTTGAATTCATGTTGTTTCTCATAGAGTCACCAAACTCAGTGTCAGCAAGTATGCAGAGACTTAAATGGGCATCTCCAAATGATGGGCACAGGATGAAAAGGAGAGAAAATTTTTGGAGGATTTCACCTCTATCTTCTACCCGTAGTTGTTCTTACTAATTCTGTTCTGGCATCTTACACAATGCAATTCACATCTCAAAATCTCCTTTAGCTTTCTTTTAATTTGGCTCTTTTACTCTCAGTTTTGTCTTTTGCCTTTATTGCCTCTGATTTTATTCGTACCAGGTAGGACTGCTTATTCAAAATAACACACTTAATATATGCATTAGTGCTGTTTTAGGAACAGAATAGTCTCTACTTGGTCAGATTAGTGTATCTCTCATTTAATTACAACTTGAAAGGTTAGAAAGTTTTATCACGCACGCATATTCTCTGGGAATTATCTGACTCTAAAATATAATTAATCATCCTCTGTCATGCTTTTATTATACCCACTGCTCTCTCGAGTCATTCTTTTATTTCATCTTCATTCATATGCCTCTGACCTTCCTCTTCACTCTGCTGCCACAGACCTCAGGTGAATTTTAGCCGACTGCTCAGAAATGAGTGGATATTGTTAAACCCATTTGTCAACCACATTATCAACTCACAAACACGAGATCTCTACATATGCTTAGCATTTTCCATATATAGCAGCCCAACTATTAACATGGATGGCATCTGTCAATGTTGACTAAAATTAAATTTTGGAACTACTGTAAATAATAAAGCAGTCATATAAAGATTATTTCTCTGGAGCATAAGCTACCAGTAAACATGATTTGCATATTGTGCTTACAGCTGTTTCAACATCAACTGTTTGCTGTGGTTCATTAAAATGATTTGATTTGTCAGATTCCAGGATAGTTGCAAGTCTACATACACCGGCCTGGATGAATGTGGTGACAACACAGGTTTTCAGAACGATGCACATGTGTACTGGATTAGTGAGCTGAATTGAATAATAAAGCTTAAAAAGAGATCATTAATCACATGTCTCTGACGAGAGAAATGGAAGAGGGAGTACCTCAGAGAGACGTTCCTAAGAAACAAAGAGTACAAACAGCAAAGCAATGTCCCCTGTGAGAAGAAAACCTCTTTTATAGACCTACATCTCACTTCCATTCAGCGCACTGCAATCTTTTCTATTGACTTAGCAGAAGCTAAATTGGGACTTGGGTGAAACTTAAATGATATTTCCATATAATACTCTTGATCTAGATCATAACATTCATACATCTATGAATTTTTTTACACTTACAGTAAATTCACCCAAATCTTTTTTTTCCTCCATCTATTTCCTTCCCCCATAATTTCACAACAGTCTGGATTCTTCTCTCCTCCCTCTGCCTCTCTGTACTCACAATCTCAGCAGAGCAGCAACGAGCCGGCAGAACTTTGATTTCAGCTACGGAGCTGTCCCTTCCCAAACAGAAAAATGACACAAAGACCGAATTAAAAGGAATCCTGTGCTGTGAAGGCATGTGAACAACCAGCCAAGACCCACCAGAGCCACAGCACTTGTCTGCATGACTGGGGCTGCATTTTAGAGCTCAGCTGTGCCAAAGAAGAGCAACACCGACAGTGCCATTGACATCACTTAGAGTTTTGGGGCTAATTCCTCTTTACGCCAGACCCTCTGGGTGTGAGCCTGAGCCTGCTGGGGCTGTGAGCTCCATGTTGGACCCCAGGGCACTTCAGCTTCCCTGCACCACATGCCCCAGCACACTCAGTCCCAGGCCAATAGGAAATTTAAAAGGCAAATATTGTGAGTAAATAGGACAACAGCAGCTGCCCTCTTTTTTGGTTATCTAGCTTCCCTTCCTACCTCTTGCTCTCAGCCATCATGAGAGGACCTTAAGAAGTGTCCTTAGATGTGTATTGTGTTTTTTTTTTACATTTTCAGAGCCTGCAAGTTACACAGAGCAAACAAAGCAATAGATGTGACAACCACTTGAACAGCTGCATCCAGAGCAAAAACATTCAGTTTTTGACCTCTCTGCCCATGCAACTCCTTGTTCTTCACAGTCCTGAAGTAGTTTTCAATATTATTGAAAGAGATAAGGATACTAGAGTGAGAGATAAGAATACTATAGTGTAGTACTAAACTTTCATAGTGTTTGGACATCACTGAAAGCATCAGTGCAGCTCTTAGAGGTGTATTTTACAGCTTTGCTGGAAAAGACACAGATGTGATTGAAGAGGTTGTGCAATAATCCTGATTAACCAGTGCTAGCCTGAGAGCTTTGATGGTTTCCAAACACACACTATTTGACCCCTAAGTCCATAGTCCAAAGGCAAAGGATACGTTTCCACTGCTCACAGAGTAATACAGGGATTTAAAACCTCCATTTGCCATAATGACCAAAGCTTTAACAAAAATACACATGGAATAACTGTTCATTGACTGCATGTCCAAAGAAAGCGTTCTGCAAAGTTATTTTGCAGCAACAGTCTGTCTTAGGAAGAACACGTGCAAAATATTTCAGCAGGAAAAATTCTGTTTCTAATCCCAGGTAGGTGAGATTTGCTTCCAGGAAAGCCTGTCTACACTCAAAAAGCCTGCTAAGGAAATGCAGGGCTTCAAGAATGCTGGAGCGGGGAGAACAAGAGAGAAAAAAATAGATTATTCAGTTTCCCAACTTGAGAAGGAAATTGGTTTAGGTCAAAATACATATGCTATTTCAACAACAACAAAACCTCTGCATTTAGCATAGGCACAGTCGAAAATGCTTCACTGAACCTAAAAAAAAATAAAAAAAGGTATTTTATTATGTTTTTGGTTTATGTAACTTCTGAACAAAGCATTGCTTCAATTTTTAGTACATAGAGCTTTTTTATTTTTTTGAAACGAAAAATGCTGATTTGAAGCAAAAAGTTCAGAAGTTGGATCATTAAAGCACTGAAATAAAACATTTTGGCATTTCCCATGAACTGGTTTTGAGTTCTCTCTTGTTCCTGTATTTTTCATCAGGAGCTATTTATAAGATTTGACCCAAATTCTTTTCTCCCCAGCTAGTTCCTATTTTTCAACTAATTTATTAGTTGGCCAGTTAAGTAGTGGCCAAGACCCGAAGGCGGCATCAGTTCAGTTATCTAAACAAAGCAGTAAAAGACTTCTTAACACCTCAAAAAGGTAGAGCAATAGAAAGAGAAGACTTTCCTTTTTGCCCTCCTATTTTTCAAAGTATTTCCTAAGAAGGGACCCCCAGAATAAGCAAAATGTGCCTCCAAGATGCAGCTTCTCTGATTTGATGACATATTGCCCTGTGTCTGCCTGCAGGGACAGTTTTTATGCCCTGTGCACGTGCTGAAGCCCAACTGCTTGTGATGAAATCACATTAATGTTCCTGCTCTGCCACCCTGCAGGCCCTGATGCTGGATTTGGAGCTCCTTTGCAGCACAGGTAACTAATTCCCATGAATTTTATTGTGTTGAAACAGCAACTTCTCATGGACAGGTGCAATCTGGATTTTGGTCAGGAGCTGTGAACAAGGTGCAGAGCAGATACTGAGCTATGTTCACTCAGCTTTTGTACTATTTTCTATCCCTACCATTTTTCCATACTCGGGTTGTGTTCTGGTTTTCAATTCCAAGTGATTTATTGGATCCAAATTTTTGTCTGGATGCTGACACCAAATAACACTCCAGAAGTCCCCAAAAAGGCTGCTTGTGGGTAAAGTCCCAAACTGGCAGAAACAGGTCTTTATTTCAGCAAGCAGATGGGTTTTGGTATAGTTCAAAATACATAACCACATTTTCTTCCAGAAGAAGAAAGACAGACCTTATTGAAGTCAAAAATCAAAACTCCCATTTACTTAAAAGGGGCAAGAAGTTAAAAATCTAAAACTTTTGTAGCTTTAAAAGGAGAATCTTAAGGGAGCCAGCCATCCCGCACATTTATTGGGTCTGTCTGAAGATTCTGGCCTGAGTAGCTTTTTTAAACTTCCAATTTTATTATTTTTTTCAAAAGACTGAAGAAAAGAAACCGCCTGCAAAGAGGAAAATCAAGCAGATAACTTTTTTTAGTTCCCCAGAGGAAAAAAGAAAAAGTGATCTTAGTTTTAGGTGCAAGTTATGAAAAAAATCACTGTAATTTGTACTCACTCAGTCCTTACTCTTTCATTAACAAAGACTGGTCTGTGCCAGATTACTAATGACGGATTTGAGGTGACTGTGACACACAACCCCCACCAAACATCACTCTGAGATGCTTTTTAGAGTCACCCAATGAACGTGTTGCGTTCTCAGCCAAGCCCATTCTAGTCAGTAGGTGCAATAAGGGACTGTATATTGCCCAGCTGCAGGACAATATGCACAGGACCTTGTTAGAGCTCTGCCTGCTGCAGACAGCCAGCCACAAATCTCAGATATCTGAACCTCTATCACAAATCAGCCTGGCAACAGCACATGAAGAGGCTTGCAATGACCTCAGCACTGTCGCACGCGCTCTTATCTGCTAAATTGCTTTGCGGTAACCTCACGTCATGTCCTTGACCACACTTTCAAAAGTATTTGTCTCTCGCTTTCCAAAGAGCTGATAGTCCTTGTTTGGGGCTCCTGAGCGTCAGAAGGACTTTTTTTAATCATTATTTTTATTCATTTATCACATGAATAGCTACAGCTTTAATTAGTCAGTGGGTAGTTAGCAAATGAAAGAATTACGAATGGCAGTGCATGAAATGGGAGAGTTTCAAAGGGTGCTCTAAGAAAGCATCCTTTGAAAAAGAAAAAAGCCCCAGTTTTTCAAAAAGGACGGATTTAAAAACCAGTAGAAAGCCTCAACACAAACATTCGCTTGTCATTTGCATGTAGGTAATTTACAATAATTATAGGACACACACTGAATACTCCTGCATGAAATAGATAAGATGCTGGAGTGGATTAACTAGAGGAACCCTAAGACTGCAACATCCCACTCCTGGGTCTGATGCACTCTTCATTGTGGGTGCTGTTCTCTGCCCCCTTGAATGTTCTTGTTTCAAGTGGAAGGAAAATGGGCAGGTGAGTGTGATCCCACTACATGCCAGAGTGGTCTGAGCCCAGCCTGGAGCAGGAGGGATAAAATACACCATTCCTACCCCTGTGGAATCCCCTTAAAGGAGGCTGGTGCTGATGGGGAGCAACCCACGCTGGAGCCCCAACTGCTCAGCAAATGGGCAAAAGGGATCCCATGGGCTAACTCAGGTATTACTTACAGGGAAAAGATGTTTCTCTATGTCTTCCCTAAAGAAACTCTTTCAGATGTCCTTGGAAATCCCTAGGGAGAATCCACCATCCAAATGTGTAATATGATGATGGTCTTTCTCAGTCCTTCCTCTCCTTTCTCTTGTGAGTCTCTGCCCTCATCTCTCTACAGTTTTCTGGGAAGGAAATAATTGACTGGAACATTTGTCCTCATTTAGTGTGTTTTTTCCCTTCTGTTTGCATGTTCTACCCTGTCCTGCCTTTTCTATTTATACAGCAAACTTTCTGAAGCAGAGATGTTCTCCTGTTCTGTCTGTACTGCCTCAAACCACGGTGTCCCACAAATGCTCAGTCTGCTGGCACAACAATAATAGACTTTGTAATTATTATTGGTCAATGCTATTAAAGTTACATCAGTGACACAAATGTGCAAAAACATCAAGCTGCTGGGACAAATATCTGAAAATTTCTTAGCAGATGTCGTGTGTGTGTCAGAAGCCGAGGTAAGGAGCTAAACAAGTACAAATCTGTTTACAAAATATCTGAAAGTGCTCAAAAAGGATGGAATTAGTTGGCACAGCACAAAATGGGGGTATCATGGTGCTAGACACTTACTTCACCTATCCTTGTTTTACATCAGGGGTCATACTCCATTACCTTTTGCTCCAAGCTCCAAGTCAAATTTGATTAGGGACTAATCTGATTCCACATAATGAGAATACTATTTAGGATGCATGCTTTAAATGTGGCTTTTAGTCCACAGTTTGTTAGGTTAATGAATTTAACAATTGAGATGATTTGTATTTCCATGGATGATTTGGCACAGAAGGCATTTGTAAAATGTGCAAAACTGGCTAAAAATGGCATTTCAAGAAACACAAGTGAATAATTACGGCTGATGCTACAAGTTGTATTTGTCCTTCAATGACAGATAGGTAGCTAATATTTTTTCAGATGTTTTTAAAAGTACCACTAGAAAGCATGAAAGGAGGAAGAATTCCTTGGAAAGATAAAATGCATGAAAAATATTATAAATTCTTGAGCAGATCTAGTAAAATACTTTGGTGCTCCAACTCCTACACTTACACAGTGTGTTCACATGAGTATTAAGTATGCATTTTTGAGCATCTGAAATCACTACTTTTGTCCAGCGAGCCATCAGCACTTGTGGGTCAGATGCAAGACTTAACCCCCACTTGCTCAACGCCCTACTCCCAGCTCTGTTCTGTGTGAATCTCTGAACACATGTATCCACAGCCTTTCCTTCAGAACATGGGCTCCAATCAGTGCTTTAGCTTTTAAAGCTAAAAAGCTAAAGCTCTTGGTGCTGGAGCTTTCCTTTTAATTGCACAGCAATTTTGCAGCTAAAGTATTCAGCCAGCAAAGCAGAGGCCCAGGTGTCCCCTGCTGAGCACCCTGGTTACCAGACCATAGGCAGAGCAGCCCAGTGCTGCTGGGTAGTGGAGATAACAGGAAAGCTGATAACTACCTCTGGGAAGGCAGAAGCCCTGGATTCTGGACCCTGCTTCCGGAAGTACTGGCACGTTTTATCCAGTCACTGGAGGTATGTTGTTCAACCAAAGCATTTAGGTACCCTCAGAGCAGGTGGCTGGATGAGCTTTCAGAGATGCAATTTCAGACACAGGGACCTGAATTTTGCCCAAACCGCTGATGCTCAAATCCTGTATTAGATTTGTCTTTCTTGTTCCTGCTCCAGGACCTGAGAGCCAATTGCTTGTCACAAGCACTGAAGCAGAGTGGTGGGAAGGCAAAGAAACTTCAATAGCACTAGAAATCAATAATGACTTTTCTCATCTTACAAGTTTGTTGCAGCACAAAGCTCTGCAATCAGATGCTGCACACGTTATTGCTCTTTTTTAAAATTTGGAGGCATGAGGACTCTATTGGTGAACAGAGCACTGGGAGATTTCATGCCAAGCCAGCTATTCTAGGGGAAAGAAAGTCTTACATCCCAGAGCACCACCAGGCTCTTCCTGAAAGTGTCAGCAGCAGCTAAACAATGTCCTAACAACAAAATCATCTACTGTGGTTACATCTCAGGGCTCCCTCTTCTGTATTTCCTCAGAGCTCTACTCCAAAGATCATCCTGCTGCCAGCATGTCACAAGTTCTCATGCTCTCCACAGTAGCTAAAAGGGAGCATGAAGTTTGCCTTCCCTCTCCTTGGGTCAAAACTAAAACCTATAGGGAGAAATGGTGGTGTCTCCAGACAGAAAGGATGACAAGTCCATAAACGTCTGGAGGAGGAACAACCTCTTGGTGAAGAGACACCAACCGATGCCTGGAGGAGCTGCAAAAGACAATGAGACACTTCTTCTCATAGAATATGCCAAGCTGGAAGGGACCCACAAGGATCATTCAGATAAACAGTCACGACACAGCATATGCAACCCATGGCAACCTGCCTTCATTGAAACCCATTTACCTTTACAGCAGTTTAAATATAATTTACAATTACACAAGATGTCAGGTCACCTCTCTCTGAGTTTTAGGGCTGCCTTGCAAAGTTAAGGGGAGCTGCCCCCCAGCCACCGCTCCTGAGTGCAACATGAACTTGTTGAGTCCACGTGGAAATATAGAAAACTTCAAAGGGCTTTCAGTTCTGCCACACAAACCCCACAAAAGCTTGAAATTATCCTGCTCTGAACCATTGTTGTGGCATCCTCTTTTACAGCGGGAGTATCACTGCTCACTTTGCTCTCCTGCTGAACAATCTCTCCCTGTTCAGTGCACAGGGTGTATCACAGGATTTGCCTCAGGGCACACACTGTAGGGACTACATTTCCCAGCTAACGAGCATCTGAGAAAAGGTTGTACCAGGAAGAGAAAAAGAAGTAGCGGCAATGCTTTTAGCTAAATACCAGTAATTTGATCAGTCTTACTCCAGTTTATTCCAGCCTGATGTGAACATCAAACCACTAAGGTCCATGCTGTAACTTACTGAGCTACGAGTAGCAGACATGATCTGGCGCCTGTCATGTCTCACAGGATCTGTGATTTCTGAAAAACCAGCTCAAGCACCTTGCCAACCCAACAGACATTTCATAAAGGTACATTTATTACAGGGTACATCCTAAGTGACACAAGTTTACTCAGCTGATTTTTGCCAGCTGAGGATATTGCCTCAGAATGGTGACAGCAAGCCAGGCTGGAGAAACATATCGAGAAATAAAGAGTTGGTGTAAGTTCTGCTGTTGTCTGGAAGTGCCTTGATTGAGTTTAAGTGATTGTTTACAGCACAGAATGCAATACCAGTCATAAAGTGGGAGAGCAAGTGAGCAGATGACAGGGAGAGAAAGTGATATGCATTTCCCTCTCCCAGAGTATGTCACAGAAACCACAGTGTTAATTCTCCAAACTTCTTTCCTTTGAGATACCTCCTTTTATAGAGCTGATGATACCAGGATGCTTTCTAGTCCAGCATTTATAGAAATAAGCTGGCAAGACTATAGCAATATTAGCATTTAGGAGAATGTCTCTGGTTGAGTTAGCTTTGGACACATATATATTCTGTTGAAAAAGCACATGAGGGGACCTTCAACAAAAAATAATCATTGCAATGAGCACAATGCAGAAAGCGAGCCCTGTTGATTGCTGGATGCTGACCAATGCATTAGCAATCCCAACAACTGTGTGTTTTACTTGGATATTTAAACATATCTATTGCTCATATCCTCTTCATGGTTTGCTTAACACTGACCTTCGGATTTCAGCTACGTGCAATAACCAGAAGTAATTTGCCAAAGGTAAAAACAGTAGCCAGTAACAACTGCACTTGGCTTACCTCCCATATTGCCACAACAATATAACCATATTAGCATCTGATGGCAGGGAAGATTTCAAGTCCCAGCACAGTGAGATAAATGTTACTAAATGTTAGACTACTGTGAAAGATTCAACAAAACATAATTACCATGATTATAGGCTATAAAAAGTAACATTACAAAAGAGCTCACTTAATACAAAGGAGAGGAGGAACAAAAAATAGATTTCTGTCTAGAGGTCCCTTTTACACAATTACAGAACATTTCAGCAGTCGATACAAAAGCCAGGTGGTTGTATCCAGAGAAGCAGGGAGAATTGGTTTTTCAATAAACCAGTGGTATCTGCTCACTTCCCTCCCTCCACCTGCTTCTACCAGTTTTATTCTTAGAGTGATTTTGATGGGCCATGAACAACATGTCACCCCACAAAGACATTAAGGCATCTTTCACATAAGGAGTTTAACACAACCTGGAGTTACATAAAGAAGAGATTCCAAAAGGGTCCAAAGCAAATACAGAAGCAGTGGGAAAACCACATGAATATAAACTTTCTGCTCTGTTTTATATAGAAATATTCCTTCTTTTGGGAGGCACAGAGATAACTTTCATTGGATTTTCTGTAACCAGACCAGTGAACTGGTCCCTGCACACATCACGTACAACATCCTGTGCAGAACAGGTAAGGTGCAGGTCTATATTCAGTGCCACTCGGGATAATATTCATCCCAGAACATGCATGTATAGGTCTGTTACTTGAGTGAGCATCTACTGTTCCTCTCCACACTGTAATCTACATCAGGACTATGTTTTGGTTTACTCTCATAAAAGAGTTTACTCACTTGGCATGAGTGAATGTTTACCAAAGTCTCAAAGATTGCCAGCCATTCTTCTCCTGTTACATTGCACCAATACTTTCTGTCTCTCTTTGGTGGAAAAGTAAGCATGCAAAGGAATTTCTTACTAGCAATGAAGCTTATTAAAATTATTACAATGACAGATACAGCCACAATGCTTTGTTTAGGTTAGTTGTTTTTTTTTTTAAAATTAGTCAGGCATTCTTATCAATTACACTTTTGCCCATTGCTACAGCCCTGAGTTGGAGGCAGCTCAGACTCTGCTTCAGACAGGGTTAAAGGAATGACCCAGAAATTCCTTACAAAGAAAAAAATGATTGCTAAAATAATTTAAAGTTTTAACTAGAGATTCTCTTGAATAACTTACACTCAAATCACCACATTCTTGTTCTGGGTAGCTTGTTACTTTTCTGCTATGGGGAGGCAGTTCTTAGCTAGATCAATAATGTTCTGCCCCTACCATTTTGAGAAACTGAGGCATGAAAAAAAAAAGTTTTGAAAAACATTTTGAGCCCTCTTCTGTGCTTCAGAGAACTCAAATTTGTTTGTGTGCTGTAAGAGCATAGATCTGTTGTGCCATTCAGTGACTGAATGTAAGCAGTTTGAGTTCAGTGGTGATTAAAGGAATGCATGCAAAGGATGTGGTATTGTTGAAGGGAGAAGATTTGTGTCAGAAACTGAGTCTGTTTTCTGTATCAGGAGAGGCAGAGGAGAAGGATGGAGTGCATTTAAGGTACAGATAGGACATTGTGAGTTCATTGGAAGCTCTGCTCTTGCTGGAGCTTTGATGGAGTGAGGTACATGTGATGCTCTCGAAGTGCTTGCCTGCACGTTTAGCCACCTAAGTAATATAGGGAATTTTAGTCATCATCATCAAAATATCACATTGTATTTACACGCACTGAAGGCAACATTCCCACTAAATTCATTCCAGGTATTGAACAAGAGAGAAAAGCAGAAATGAAACTGGCATTTACTATCTTTGCCTACAGTAGGTTCTCTGAGGGGTATTTACACAGCATGAGGAATGTCCCCAAACCAGCCTCATTAGTGGTCTCCCACCTCCTCTGTCTGCAGTCTAAGGAAAGACTTCAATCATGACACAATCACAAAGTGCTAAAGAACAGAAAGACAGAAGTTGTTCAGCAACCCACAGCATTTTCATTAATAGCCCTGGGAGCGATGCACATTCCTCCAGCAGCGCTTCAGGCAGACATGTGTATTGATCTCTGCAAGCTGCCTCCTTCAGAGAGGCTGCACAGCAGTCCTGGGAGCATCTTCTGGATGTCCCCGTCTCCTCTGTAAATAACTGCACTCCTAAGAGTAGAACATCCTGTTTTTACCCTCTTCCACCTTCAGACCCATCCAGAATTCGCTTTTTGTGTCTGTGCTGAAAATCTAGTTACAGCAGCTTCCCTATCACCTTCCCACTCTTCCTTCCAAACTGGCAAGCCACCAGAACCTCTTTTTTCGTTTTCTTTATTTTTTCCCCTAAATTACAGCCAGCAGCAGGAAAAGAAGAGAGATGGCAATGGGTGCCGGGCAGAGGGCCAATGTTGGTGGGGTCTGGGGCAGCCGAGATCAGCAGTGCCATCACCCCATCCTTGGTGTGGAACCAGCTGCTGATGAGCCACCACTATAACCCTGATGGGCTTAGAAACTACAAACAGGATGTTGTGCTGCAGGCAGCACTTGGTTCCCCCTGCTGTTCTTCAGGCACTGTCTGCCCACATCGTCGCTCTGCAACCTTTCCTTGGGATTAATTATTTATTGGTTTGCAACCCAGCGATGGGCACCAGGACAGGGACCAGTGGGAATCTTTGGTATGTACAGAAGCATCTGAACTTCAGCTTTGCTTAGGATCACTTCACATGATTTGCCAATCGCTAAACATGACTAATGATCAAATCAGACACTAATGTTTCCTGGTAAAACTGATAAAAATCCATAAAAAAAAATCTTTACAGTCATTCCAATTATTTTCCAAATTCAGTTCATAGGTGACAAATTAATACTTAAGCATATTGGGGGAGTATGTGCCCTTTATTTAAACAGCAATATAGATATCAATTAAAGGACAAATTAGTTATACCTTTTGACTTATGTGCAAGGAAGAGAATTGCTACAGTATAAAAGAGTTTTTAACTAGTGGGTAGTTTGGCAATTAGGAAGCTGTCAGAGCTTGTTATGTTATCTTGCAGCAGTTGGTGTTCAAAATACTTCATGCCACTCATGATCTGAGTGGGAGGCTGTTAATATGCAGCTAGAGTCTACAAGAGTTCAAAGGGTAGAATTTAATTACAATACTGTAAATTCTTAATTTTCAATTACTATGACACTAGGGATCTGCCCTTGAGAAAGGGCAGATAAAAGACATTTTGGCATTTACAAATGTATGAATAAATATGAAGGCAAAGAGAAATAATATTTGCAGGATTGTTGCATTTGCAAGTTCTGAGATTGCTTTTTTAATTTGTTTTTGCTGTACTAGATTGCAAAACAGTTTTTCTGTGTCAACAGTTACAATGCATCATTTGCAGATATTATCTCACTCCAGGCAGCAGTTTCAAGGCCATCAGAAATAATACTTTGATCTGCAGTGTACTGTAAACCCACACACAGCTGATGGTCACAAGAGTTATGTACAGCAAATAACTGCCTATTCTAGGAACAACCCTTATTTAGAATCAAACACCCAGCTACCTCGCAGGTGTCCTTTGTTGCTGAAATCACAAAACCACCTTGGCCAGTGTTTATGCAAATATTTGGCAGTGAGCTTTTCTGTCTTCCAGTTTTATCACCGTTCACCAGAGGCCTCACCACCAAACCCAGCAGTACAGAAAGGATCCGGCTTCACCCCCAGCCAAGTTCCACTAGGAGGGTATGGAATGGAAATGTTGGAAATGATGGACCAAAGTGTCCTCCCTCCTACCTGATGATCTGTTACTAACTGCAGTTAACACTACGTACCCAACCCCAGCACACACAAAGACTTTTGTATCAAAGACCATACATTCATTAGAAGGGGTACAAGGGATTATCCTGAAGTCAGCATTAAAGAGGAAAGCAGAAAAGCAGAGGAAGAAAAGATTGCCTGGATAAAAGAATTAAGTTTAAAAGGCAAGAGACTTCTGCCCTGTGGCAGCGCTTCAGCCCTGTTTGAGGGGGAGGACACTGAACCTCTAACCTCTCACAGGAGAGCATCATCCTTGCGCTACCCTTAATGGCACAGCCTGTGACACATCACCTACACAAGCGCTTTTTTGTCAGTCTTTGCCATTTTCAGAAGTGCCAACACGACTGTTGGCTCCAGGGCAGCACAGCTCCATAGAGAAAGGTAGATACATCCCCCTCATGCCTGTGGTGGGGGGAGCAGCAGTGCTGCCTGCCCTCATCCACATGCAGGGCCACCACCTTTGCCTGGAGCGTGGAGGTTTCTGCTTCTCCTGCCCTAGGAGTTATCAGAGACGCTTCTGAAACAATCCTTGGAGGAAGGGTAACAAGCAAATCCCTCACATAAAAGGGAAATAGGAAACACTCCATGACTCCAGGCCATGCTTTTATCACTGAGGAGCACCAGTGACTTGCGTTTCAGGCTCGCAGTGAAGTCACTGCGGCTTAGCTGGGACGCGGGGCTGGCAGGGGACACCGACCACCCGGCTCTGCTCCCTGCCTGCAGAGTGGGAGCTGAGGCAGCTCCCCTTAAACCTCCGGAAAACCGCTTTTAGGAGATGCCTGATACCTCGAGTCACCACAAAGGCTGCAGTTACGGGGTCCAGGTGATGGGCTGTGTTGTTACTACACTTTACAAATTTACCGGGGAGCCTTCAGCAGATGCGTCAGCCACTGGGTTCCTGTTTCAGATGGAAAGCCACACTTCCCTTCAGAACCCATCCTTCCAGATCTGCTACAGGTCTGCACTCCTCATATTCATGCAGTTCCCAACACCAGAGCTGGTAGTTGCACAGCTCCACGTAAACCTGAGCAAGATCAAACTCATGGAAAACTCTGTGTTCCTCTCCAAAACTGCAGTGATTTTATTTTATGATGGTCTTTATGCCACCTTTCACAACCACTATCCGGGGGACTGTGACAAAAATCATATTTGTGGGTGTTTCCCACCAAACCTACAAAATGAGAATGAATGCTCCAAGTCCAAGTATCTAAGGAAATCTTTTATTCCAGCTGAATAAATAACTGTAATTGAATCCCCTGTAACAGACTGTCATTGGTGGGATAAGGAATAAATAGTCATAACCAAAAGTTTACGTAGCGTGAGACACCACAGTGGGAAACTGTGCTATTAAAGTATTTTTTGTGATGTCTTTTTAAAACATTTATAATTTATATAAAAGCACCAGGCGGTACCTTTAAAGTTATTTAGCATGAAAGTCCAATAAAAAGCTCCTTAGGTTTTAACAGCGTGATACAATAGCTCTCACAGTATGTATAGTTAGCCAGCTCATATTCAGTAGTGTAGGGAACAAAAGCACAATATTAGTGCTCTCTGTCAAATCAAGAAAAAGTCATTTCACCACTTACAGTGATTTACATGCATGGCAAGTCAGTCCAAAATGCAGGTGCTTTATCCAAGAATGGAGAGGAAGCACAAAAGGTCAGAAACATCATCACAAGCACTTAATACAAAGCAGTTTCATTAGGTTTCCACAGATAGGTGATGCTGAAGGAAATCCCAGCTGAAGCATGTCCTTCAAGTAACACACATGTAGCACTACCCTAATTTGCTCAGTTATTCAGCAGTGGGGATCATGTCAGCTTGTTAATTAGGCAATTAGCGTCTGAGACACCAACATAAAGAAGTAGGAAGGCAACCTATTTTCAAGGTGTAGGTGCACAAAAATAATTTATTTGGGGCTCTGCCTAGTTCTTTGTTTAGTTTGGTGTTTTTTTCTTCTTTTCCAGAATGAAATATAAAACTAAGGCAAAACCTCTAGTTCAGGTCCCACTGTATAATCTCTCACTCCAAGTCAGTGGGAGTCTATAGATACAGCCACGGGCAGATTGCATCTCTGTACCTGTGATTAGTGGTTTGAGAAGGTAAGAAGAACAAAGAAAAGAAAAACAGAAACAAAACTCTTTTGATGTAGGACAGCTGATTTTTCATGCTCTGGGCAACTCCGTACCATGGCTCTAACTTTGACGTGGGCCAGCTTTGAAAAGGCACACAGTAAAAAGAACACATGATTACATCAGCACCCACGGTGCAGGCATGTGTACCTTTCATTATTTGTTCTTTCATCAGCCAAGATTGGTGGCAACAGCACCAACAAAATCTCAGCATTATCCCTGTGCTAACATGTGCATCGGTGCAAGACCTGCACCTCCCAGTGGTCAGGGAGGGGACATCCTGGGACATTTCGCAGTGATAACCTGCAGACCTGTTGAAAACTGCTCTGAGACATGGGGAAGAAGGGTATCCCAATGTTGTAGGCCATGGACAAACTTGCTTCACAACCAGTGGCAGCCACAACATTATTCTGATTGTTTTGATTCGTCCAGTGCACAAAAATCAACTATACTGGGTAGGGTGAGAGGGTAGCATTTTTTTTTTTCTCAACTCCAATAGTAATTTTTTTCTAGACTCCCACAAACATAATTTACAAGTGTTTCAGGGTGGTCTGTCAATAGCCTGAAGTGTTAATAGATTCTTTGGTAGACTCCAACACTAATCCAGACAAGCATCATGCATAGGCTGAGGAGAAACCCAATGGCAGTCAATAAACAACTGAGCCATTACCATCCCTTCATTCAGCTTGATTAATGGTGAGGGCTCGAGAGAGATTGTAATGGTAGCTGCTTCTTCACAGGAAATTTACTACCACTATTTATACTTACCAACAAAGAAAGCAAAAAAAAAATAAAATTACAGAATAACACAACTGTGCTTTGTGATCCTGGGGGGAACAAAGACTGAGTCTGCTCCCAGATCAGAGCAGATAAAGCAGCTTCAGTCATCCTCAACCCCCAGACTCCTGCCCCGGTGCCTGTGCCACAGGCTGAGCACTGCCATGAAACCAGCTGTTTGCAAGTTCCTACCACTACACAGATCCAATGAGAGCACTTTGCCCAATTGGGATGCAGCTTGAAATCACTCAAAGCAAACTGGCCTCAGGACCTTCCTGCTGGAGAGCAGCAATCTGAGCAGGAGGGTTCACAGCTCACCCACCAGAAATACCTTCCAAGCACAAGTCAGCAGGTGCAGAGGGTGCAGAGTATACACGTAAGGGACACTCAGGGAACCAATGTCAGACAACAGGGAGTTTGCCAGGACTGCTTTTCTAATGTTTGTGCACTTGTGCTGACTCAGACACTACGAAAAAGGCAAGTAATGACTCCGTAAGTGAACGTGCTCAAAGAACAAATAGGCATGTTTAATTTTTAATCCCAGTGTTGCACCCCAACTTCTCGTTAGAGGTAACAGCTGAAGAATTAAGTGCATTATACTGTAAATACACCAAAATGTAAATGTTTCTCTGTAATGGAATAATTGATCACCTAGACCATCTTCTCCATTGATCTACATCCCATGTAGCCTCAGGAACACAGCAAGGTCTGTAAATCAGTGAAGAACAGCATCCTTTGAGTCTCAATCTCCTCAGCCATTCAGAAGGCATGTTAATATGTTGCTGGAGTTGTAATGTACACGAAGCGACTGTCAGTCGGAGCTGCTCCAATCAATGGCATTGAAGGAGCGCCCCGTGGTCGGCTCCCATATCGATCACATTAAAGGGTGATAAACAATTACAACTATCAGCCCAGTATCATTGCCTGGACACTAAATGAAAGATTCCCATGCCTTTAAGGCTGCATTTTTTATTGTTGAGTGTAGCTTTGTTCAAACTGCTGAGTCTTATAAAATCTGTTTTTCTACTTTCCCCAAATGATAAAACACTAGGATTTGGAGGACAAGTGTTCTTTAAACCAGTAAGTTGAAGATGCACTCAGAAAAATTACTATAAAAACATGTCTTGCCAAGTGGCAAATTTTCTTCTTCTCAGGATCTGTAGCTGGATGTGAGGTTTATTTTCACTTTAACCAATAACACAGTAGACTGGACACTACTGTGAGCTCATGCCTGGGACAAACCTGGTGACAGAGGGGCAAAAACACAGCTCCAGAGACTCAGGAAACTACACCTTGAGGTAATTTGACAAAGCCACGACTGAAAGTGAAACCAGCTCACTCACTTCCACAGATGTGTTTGGTATGTGAGTCTGCCAGAAGAAAACACGTTTCGAAGTTTTTCTAAGTGAAATAAACACAATTCCAAGTTCCTATAGGAAATAGAGTCATTAAAAACATGTGTTTTGTTTTCTCATAGTCACACTTCCCATGCTAAGTCACACCCTGGAGCATCTAGGAATTTCCACATCTTACCAAAAGGCAGATGAAATCCACTTTAGTATAAAGATGGAAAAGTCAATGTTGGTTTGTGGCAGTATAGGCTTTATACTGATGTATATGAAGAGAAAGGCATTTTTGCCTATTGTTTCCTTGAAGCTGCATGAATATTTGCATTATATATTATATATTTTTGCATCTCTAAATGATAGCTCTGCAAATTTGCCTTGCCCAGTTCCAATATAATGGCCCCAATACCCTAACTGGTTAGCAGGGTTGCTGGACAGTACCTGCTCTTTCTGATTCCCTGTGCTGATGTTCAGAATTTCCTCCCTTTCCGAGTCAAGCACGGGACAGATTTTAACACTTTCTTTCATGAATGAAGTCAACTACAAGCACACCCTGAATTTGTCTTCTGGTCAAACCTCCAGCTGGGGCAAAGTAAAGAAAACTCTACTTTCCAATGGCTGCCTGTTACTTTAGTGATCTTGGTGGAGATTCTCGTGCAAAAACATATCTGTGAGCATCTTCCTGGGAGGTTCTAAAGCAGGCACTTCTCCATCAGTAAACATTCCCATGTGATTATTTGGAGCTACAGCTGCCATGGTAGGGGTGGGGGAGAAGATTTGAGATTTTAAAAGTGTAAGATCCCTTTCTGCCATTATAATAATCAAGGCTGAACAAAGAAACAGGCTTTAGGTCTCTTGGGTTCCTGCATTTAGAAGTAGCCACGTAACATGTATTTGCACATTGGGGGGTGAGCACTGTGTGGGAGCCTTGTGCACAAGTCTTATTAAATAACCTGTGGGATGCACACAAAAAACCTGTGTGCCTCCTCAAATAAACTAGCATGAACATTTATTTACCATTGCCATTTTCTGTGTCAATCAGCTTTGGGGGAAGAAAAAGATTAAAAAAAGGTAAATTGTTGGCATTCACAATGCCTCAGTACAGGAACACTGAACCATGGGATTGTTGTATCCAGCATCTTTCCATGCAGGTTTTGATAAGATTTGTTAGCTAATCTGTTTACACAACATTAAGGGTCTATTTCATATGAATCAAATGCAAAAGTTGACAAAAAAAGGTCCAAAATCCCTCTATATGGCAGTGTAGAAACCAACAAACAGAAGGCTGCGCTAACCCAAACATAAACAACTCCTGAACCATTTTGAAAGGCAGACTGATTTTCATGAACTCATTAAAAAAATTCCCAATTAGGCATAAAATAGAAGATTCAAGATTTATTTTCTAAAGGAAGAAGGAGCGTCTCCATCCTCACGGCTGACTGATGTTGTGATTTGCAGAGCTTTAAAAATAAAACTCCGCACCACCCTCCCTCAGCCCTGTTTTAAAATATTGCTTTCCAAAGCAATCAAGATGCCTCCTGGAAGAGCCAAGTCAAACCACATCTTGTCCTTGGGGATATTAGCTGAGAAACGATTTTTGCAAGCTCCACTGCAAGGCATACATTGATCTGATGACAGCTTTGGAATCTTTAGATAGAGTTGAACTTTGGCCTTTTTTCCATAATGCCAGCGTGCCTGTCTCCATGAAAGGCCTCCAAGCCACAGTTCTTTAGGCCAAACACAGAGAAATAAACTATGAATAATTCTTTTGCCATTTCCTTTCACTATTCCCACTTCTCAGGCAAGTTTTGGGGCCCGCTCCCATTTTTTGACCCGCCATGCTCTAAGCTAGCACACGATCTTAAGGAAAGAGATTACTGTAACTAGGCTTACTAGTATTCCAAATTGATGGATTTTTAGAGATTTTCTTTTTTTAAATGAAATGACAAAGTTTGTTCTTTTCTTATCCTAAGACAATTGCCAGTTTTTTCCTCATGCTTCACAAGGAGCACGTGGAACTTATTGTCTAATAAAAACTTATTTTAACTTGCACGATAGCAAAGAGTGGGATAATTATTTAAGGAAATATAAATAATTTAAGGGCTGGACATGAAAACTTCATATCCCCCAGCCACCTGTGAGAACCAAGTCTGCTATGAGCAGCCTGCTTCCCACTTCCATAGAGTTTATATCCTGCAAGGGAGAACTTCTCCACAGCTCCCTCACAGCTCCCAGCAGCTTCCGCCAGCTGGGATTTCCAAATCTACTGCAAATTAACAAGGTCTTAAAAATAATAATTAACTACTGGGAAATCAGTCGGATGCCAGCCAGAAGACAAGACAGATAATTCCCAAGGAATAGAGAATTTCAGTGCTCAGCCCCTCCATCAAAGCCTGCTGAAGTCAATTAGAAGACATCACTGTGGCTGAGGTCTACAACTTAGGGAAGGCTCAAAGAAAACTGCTAAGTTGGCTAAAACCTGCTTTTTCTCCCATTCCTCATCACCTTTGTAGTCAGTTACAAAAAAATCAAAGAGATCTACACTAAGAAAACTAAAAATACAGCTGAGAAGGAGGTGTTTCTTCAATCGTGCACCTCTCAGGCAGATTCCACGGGACTCTACCAGTGAAATCCAGAAGGATATATCTGGAATCCATACAGCATTGAGCAGTTGAAGTAAAAGAATATCTATGGCACAATTTCTCTTAAATACATCTCACATCTGTCAAAGCACACTGCAATCAATACTTTTATGAGTGCTGCTGCAAGTTGCTGAAGAAACACAGCAGATATCTTTTAAAGTGATATCAGCGAGATATAATGGGATATCGGAATTAACGTTAGCTCAGTCAAGCGTGACAGCTCAGCGTAATGACTAAGTGTCAGCTACTTTGAAAGTTTACATCTCTTTTAATTACCACGATTACCCAACTGGCTGGTTTTCAGCTTGTGCGGCTCCTGGAGGCTACGAATGAACAGCAAACTGCGACACATACGTCAGCAAAGTTTTCACTGAATTGTAAGGATCAGGTGTTGATCCTCATCCAACTGCAGTCCTCTGCTAAGAAGTTCAGTGTACAAAACATTACCACTGCTTGGGATATATTCTATTTTTGTTCTCTCACTCAATAGAACAGCTTTTCCAGGCAGTGGCTGTTGTGGAAACTCCGTAGATCAAGGAGTTTTCTTACTTCAAGGCCTTTTCTGTATCCCACCAAATTCAGGGTGGCTGAAAGCCTGCTTGTTTTATTTCTAATTAAGGCTTCCCTCTTTTGTCTCCAGGCTAATACAGCTCTTCAAACCAAATCCTGTGGGTTACACACTACGCACAAGAACTACTTTTTTCCCCTGGGTGCACGGACAGGCTGGAAATACAAACCTAACTTTTAATGAGTTCTGTTTCCAGCTAAACCACCTTTCACTTTGTCACCTCAAAACTCCCCAAAGCAGAACGTGTGTGTGAGGGAGTACCAGGTAAGCACACACCTACATAAACTCCCTTTAATTGGTCAGTCCAGACCTGTGTAAGGCAAACAGGGACCACTGGGACTCTCTGAGTGCTGATTCCAGGGAGGACTACAAGAAACCAGTGAGTGCCGAATTAGACCTTTTCTGAGAGATGGCATTTTGCAGTAGGAGTCAGTCAGGGAGCAACATTCTTCCCTACTTCTGCTGCCCGTGGATGCACTTCTGCTCTCTCAGCCTTCACCCCACAATTCTGTGGATTTGCATCCCTGGTGTACTCCCCCCTAACACCTTTTAGAAGCAAGTATTTCAAGAGAGCTGTGAGGAGATGTTTTCATAACGAGGGTAATTATCATTGCATTTTAATGTGCTGTAACACACAGCCATGGTTCAGCAGCTTTACTTTAGATCAAGTGTTTAAAATAGAGAGCTTTAGATCTATCATGAAATACATCTGTAACTAACCTTTGGTGCTGCCAGGATTTTCTCCTACTAAGCACTAATAAAGTGTGCTCTGGCCTGCCTGCCACAAGTGGATGGGGCTCCTCTGATGAGTCTACAGCTAC
>VWZF01005838.1:85139-114647 GCA_013396755.1 Sclerurus mexicanus | reverse complement strand
GGCGGGGGCTGGAGGGGCTGGGCCCGGGGGAGCGAGCATCCTCCCCGGCGTGCGGGCGCTGCTGCGGGGCGGTCTCGCTGTCTGGGGCCGGCGGGAAGGGTTGTTGCCCTCGAGTTTGTTTGGAGATGTGAAACGGGAGGCCGGGTGATGTGCCCCTCGCTTTCCCTTTCGCTTGCGGCTGGAGAAGGGACAGTAGATTAGGTGGGAAGTAAAAATGCTCTGGATAACGCGTTGCTGTCGGGGGTATCACGACAGGCCTACTGTATTGATATGTTCTACATCACGTTGAGTGGAAACTACATACGAAGCTAGAGTATGGTGGAGGAGCAAACCTATACCTTTTTATGTTTTAGAGGAGAGTTAAATTGCTTAAGAACTATCAAAATGTTCCAAACGACAGGGCCATAAAAGGCTATTCTGTCATCATTTTTGATGACTTTTGTTTTTCTGCCGTCTGCCTCTTTCAAAGTTTGGGGATGGAAAAGAGAGACTGAACACCTAATTAGACAGCTGAAATTTATCAGCTTCTATGTAATGTTAAGCCCAAGTAAAAAGTGTGGGTTTTTTTAAGGTTTTTCTGGTTTCATAGTGACTTTTCAGAGTTACAGGCAGGTTAAATTGCATGTATGTTTTGTTCTTCCTTAAGAAATGTCAGGACAAGGTAGATGTTGGCTGAAGTGAGGTGGCTAGAGACAATGGTGTTACAGTCATCATTGTTGCTTGCATTTCCTGTATGATAAACCCGTTTATCTGAAAGCAATTGGTACCATTCATCATTCAGATGAGCTTATGAGAGGGCTATTACCTTTAATGGGAAGGCTATGACTTTTTCTAAGCAACTGTGTTGATTCACTCATTTAACTTACTGTCTCATTATGTTTCAATGTGAACTGGCTTTCATGTGACAAGTGTTTTGCTAGTTGTCCACATCACTGCCTTGAACCCTGCAGTAAGGTGCCATTCTGATTCTGCCAGACCTGGAAGGGAAAAACAAAACCCGGTTAGTAGGAGTGACCAGTAATCAGGCTCTTTATTTACTGCTTTTGAAAATATTCAAGATAGTCCAGTGTAAAGAATTTAGAGTAGACAGATAGTGGTTGCAACCTCAGCATTATGTGACCTGTTTGTTAAAAGAAGTGTGAAAAAGTTTATTAGAAACTGATAGTACAGTAAGTATGTTCACGATAAGAAACACTGTTGTTTGCTGTGAAATATAAAAGTGATGGAATGTTCCAGTTTTAAATTTAACATGATTTTTTTTGTTGTGGCCTTTTTCTTTGATAATGCACTTAATCATATTAATTGTAGAAACAGTGCTTGCTGTCTTAATCTCTTCAGTAGCCTTTTGTCACCAGTGTTACTTTGATACTTCAGTACTAGCTGTCTCGTAGTTGAAAATAGGCACTGGTCTGAACACTTACATGACTGAATTATGCCTTTAAGTTGTGAATTTGTGAGTTTTGGCTAGGGCTGTTGATATTTTGTATGCAGACTCAAATATAAAAAGATTTATATGTGATCTATTAAAATACTAAGGACTTTTTCATAAATAAAACTCAGACTATCTAGCAGCATACAGATTTCTCTTCTAGAGAAATGAGAATACCCAGCACCTGGTAAATTAGTTGGTAGGATTAGCAGGAGTGCTTTGCTAATAATATATTCCAAGCTTTGTGTTGTGACATTTCAACATGGAGCTGTGGTGCCTTGGGGATATTCGGGAGTGAAAGTTGCTACTTACTAGAGGGACCTTTTGTAATGCCCAAAACTACAAAATGGGCCTTATATTAAACTGTTAAAGAAAATCTCACTTGTTTCTATCCATGTGAAGTCATCCATCTTAGAAACTTTTATAGTATATGCTTTAGTAGATTTTTATATTAGCGGTTGCATAATTCCCATATGTATCAGTTTAAGAGCTTGGTTCCAGTCAAACAGTTGTGTACTTGCTGTTGTGTAGGTGAATGAAAATCTCTTACCAAGGTTTTCTTTCTTGAGGTATTCCAAATGTATTGATTGCAATGTGTGCATGACATAAAAAATTTTGGCCGGGCAGAGAGGAAAGGCATGTTAGTGGGTCTTTCCCAGGAAATTTTCACCACAGTTAAGGGTAAAAAGTAGGTATTGCAAACAAACCCTTGAGTGAGTGTTCAGAATTGTCTTAAAAGTGGTCTGTCAAAAAACACTTGAATTTTCAGTATATATGTAGGGTACTGCAGGTAGTATTCTTCTCTGGTTCTCAAGGCTCATTTTTACTAATGAAGAACAGGAGAATTAATGTGATCTGAGGCTTGAAGCATGCATGGGGCTGGTAGCATTGAAATCTACTTCTAAATCCTTGTGAGGCACTACATGAGAAGAACAGGCCAGAAACATTCTGGGATGGCTGTGTCAAACTGTAGTACTGCTTCCCTTCAGATTAAGGAAATACTTTTCTTGCTTTTTGTTTATGTATGCTGCTGTGTTGTGAACTTTAACAACAGAGTTTCAAGATCATCTGAAACTTCAAAAGATGATGATTTCCATATGCACTTAGAGAAGGCGTTAGTGACTTTTTTAGTATATCAAAATCATCTGGATGTGCGCTATCAGGTTTTCAGTCTTGCATTTATTTTATCCTGAGAAGTTAAAAAGTGGGTGGCATGACTGTAGTAGGTTTTATTATTAATTTATTAGTAATATTGATGTGACTATCAAATGAATGAGGTTTGCAGTATGTTTCTTAGATTTTGCTGCAGCTTGACAGCTGGTTATTTTTGTACATGGTATCTGAGTGTCTAGAATGATTTTGGGGGAGGGATGCTGTAAGGGTGTAAACTTTGAAGTTCTCCGATAGCTACAGCTTCTGTAGCTTGGGCATCTATAAAAATTGAATTAGATATTTTTCTTGACAATCTTTTTCAGCTTTGTGTTCTGAAGGAGTTTTGCAAGGGGTAGTAATTACTGTTTTCTAAGTTATATAAATCTGAACAACTAAAAGCTGTAAATGACCAGTTTTATGTGAGTCAAATCAGTCTTACCTGTTTTTCTATCATACCTCCTTTTGCTCTCAGTGTGGGGAACAGCAAGCAAAAGACCAATCATAGCAAGTAACCAGTGTAGCGGGTTGATTTCCTCAGTGTGTGTCATCTAGGAGTCACTTGCTCCCAAGAGTACTAAGTTGCATGGTCATTGGATGTCATCCTTATGTCTTTATGAATGCTGCAGTCTAGAAAAACAGGGGATGTAGTAAGATTAAAGGGTTTTAAATTATTTCATGGTTGTCCAAACACACTAGAGTGCTACCACAAACATACTTTTTAAAAAATTTTTAACCAGAAATAACTTAATTGTCTGCATTAATTTCCAAGGGAAAAGATAAACAAATGGCTAACAGTATTCTGAACTACCTATATTTTGGCTATGCCTTACTTGTTTCTCTGTTGTAGTGTTATTAAGAAGAGATTAACTGTTGTCACTGATCCATTTTTATCCAAATTGCTCCGCAACTTCTAATGCGTATTTCAGCAACATAGAGGGGGAAGAGTCTTACCAGAGAACCAACACTCCAGCAGTGCATGAGTTGTTGTTTTGTGGTGTAAGGGTGAAAGGTCTGATATTTTTAAAATAACTGGATCCATTCCTGTGTTCTGAAATATTCCACCAAAATTAGTTTTAATGAGTAAGAGTCTGAGTATGGAACTAATATGGTACTTAATGGTGGCGAGATATGCAGAGGCTTTTTTGCTTCATAGAAACATTCTTTCACTGTGGTACACTTGCACATGTTTGTAAGAACAGGTATCTAAAATGTGATACTAGATTATGTTGTACAACTCAAATTTAAATATATATCTTTTGATTTCAGAATGGGGTAGTAGTCAAATAGGACACAAACTTAGGACAGAATACAGAATTGTAATATGCTACCTGTAAGAAGCTAAATTATTTTGAGAGATATGGGAAAAGGAGCAACATGAGCACATGGGAGTGTTTCTAAGATGTTGAACTATTTTTTTAAGACCTATATTCAAGTTCTGTTTACACTGAGAAATAGAATACCCATTTTTCAACTGGGATGTAATTCAGTAAATAATGCTAAGATTTTTGTTTTCATTTATTCCATAAAAATTAGTTTTGTAAGGGAATATCTTATTGCAGGATAGAGTTCTACTAGAGTGCTGAAACACCTTCCAGGAAAAAAAGTTCTTGGGTTGAGTTTACAAACGGAACAGTTAGGAAGGGGAATGAAGGCCTAGTGCCTGAGCTCAGCATATGGCAAATTGGAATGCTCAAGTGCCTGATCTGTGTGCCGAGGGGCTTGAAATAGAAAGATGGCTAAAAACCACTGCTTGGTTTAAAATGTAGTTGCTTTACCACAAGGAGCCAGGAGTAAGAAGTCATTTGAAAGTGTTGCACTTTCTTACGTTTTTACAACAAATGTTGAAGCCATTTTCTGCTTTAGAGGAATGTACTCTAACTTGCTTGCATCCTGGATACTAGAAAAACTGTATTGCCACAATGTGTACACAATTCCAGTAGATTATCAACAGGAGTAGGACAAAACTATAGGCTGCTTTTGGGGCACTTTTGTTTCCTATCTACTGTTAAGTGTGTCAAAGCATAAATATTAGATTCAGAAGTGGTACCAGGAGAGTCTAAAAGGTTCTCTGTCCATATGAATAAATACTGAGGGTAGGTGTTTTTTAAGGAATTGGAAAGAGGAGGCAGACTAAGGAATACACTTCATAGTTATTCTTAATGAAGATCTTTGTTGTGAATATTGATCTGCTAGGACATGTGTTAGTATTGGAAATAGAAATCTATTGTCATATGGTAGTTCTCTGGTGGCTTTTACAGAGTGATTGGGAATTCTTACTGGTCACGAAAAATATGGTTTTCTTCATGTGGAAGGCCTTACTGTTGCTTCTCAGTACAATTGTTAATTAGAGTAGGTACTGGTGGTTTGTATGTGAAGATCTTCTGTACTTTTATTAAAGGAAATTGCATTTGGTAGAAGTGAATTGATGAACTATACTTGCAAAGAGCTCATTGTGGTATTTGAATTTTCCCAATTTGCTCAGGTTTTTCGCCTCCTTTATTGATGCTGACTTTGGAATATTGGTTAGCAATAGCATAATTATGGAAAAGTTACTACTTTTTGTAATTTGGTATTTTACCAATAGTTTGAAAGTCTGAGTCAAGTACTATACTTGAATCTTGATATCTTACGGAATAAGAGACTGAAGTCTTGCAACAAGAAGCATAATTGAATTTTAATGTCCTGATCTGAAGCTTTAATGGGAAGACTAGGTATTGAAGAAGATAATTGGTTCATTTGTCATAAATTCTGGATATAGTTGACAGCAGTGATGGTAGCTGTACTCTGAACTATTGAGTTTGGTAAATGTTAGGTCAAGTTATGTGTAGTACATGTTTCATTAGTAAATGAGATTTTTTCGTACTTGGTTTGTAAATCTAATACCACCCACTGTCTTCTCACTAATAGGTTGTTACTGGCAGAAGAACTACTGAGGTCTGAATCCTGGAACTTGCTTTCAAAAGCTGCTGAAACAAAGGACTTCTTTCTAATTTGGACATGGCTAATCGAGGAGCAACAAGACCCAATGGGCCAAATGCTGGAAATAAAATTTGCCAATTCAAACTAGTACTTTTAGGAGAGTCTGCAGTTGGCAAATCAAGTTTGGTGCTTCGTTTTGTAAAAGGACAGTTTCATGAGTTTCAAGAAAGTACAATTGGAGGTGAGAAAATTATTGTGTTCATTTGTTTCGCTTTGGGTTGATATACTGTCCTTGTCCTTGACAACCTGTAATGTGATGTCACTTCTGCAGTGGATCATTGGCAGCAAGGATCAAATCTGAGCCCTGTGTCTGTAATTGAGAATTATAACTTTCTAAGTGAACCTTGTTGGCACACGGCTGTAGCAAACATCCGTGTCAAGTGGAGGAAGTAAATGTGTTCTTGAACTGTGTAGCTTTGAAACCTGGGCTCCATGTTATATTTTGTTTGTGAGTGGATATGTGGCTATTTTACTTGTGGTGTATGCTTAATTCATGAAATAACTGCTTAAGAACTTAATTCTTCAAAAAAAACCCAACCAAACAAAAAGTGCTGCATCTTCCAAAAAGTTTGCCTCTGTCATTTTTGTATCCTGGCTTTGCTTTTGACTTGGGAGAACTTGCTATGTTTCTGGATATACCTTTCTTATTTAGTAATCACAAATTATTAATGTGCTGGTTTTATATTTTGTGACTTCAAACAAAACAGATGCTGGGTACTAGAACTAATAAAAAAAATCTTTTTAACTGTGAACAGATTTTATACCGCTCTTCCCCTTGACAGATGTATGTTACATTGTTTTAAAGTTGTTTGTGCTTTGAGTTGTATTCCTCCTTGCATAAATTTAAATTTATCCTAAAACTACCAAATGGCACACAGATTTAAAAAATGTGGATTTTATGGATTGACAAATATTCTCCAGTAGCTGCTGTCGCTGCTTGCATGAGTGAGTCTATTCCATTATAGTATTTATGTGAAGCCCTTTCAGTGGTCTGTTTGTCTTCACACACCAATAGTTGTTGCAGTGTAAAAACTTTATAAAGCTTAAAAGAATATATAAAAGCTGAGTTTCTTTGCATTCTTCTTTTGCCCTATTTCTAGCTGTTACACAAAATAAATATATGTATCTAAGTATAAATGGAGAACTACATATTTTCTCCTTTAGCAATCTTACTAATGCATACTTGTCTTTGTGCATTTTATAATGGTTTTAGAATAGGTCTTAGTGTGAAAGGTTTCTGTATTTCCTCATGGAGAGTGTTCTCAAAGATGTATAGTGAATTAAAGTTCCAATATCAATGAAGTTTTTGTTTTTAAAAAATGGTTAAAATTAAGTGAAATTCATTGTTCCATTTCAGTGATCTCCAATTCATTTAACTTTCCTTCCATTTTTTCCTTGTTGTAGTGTTTGGGATAACCCAAGGCTTGTTACACTGCTTAAAATCTACAAAAAAGTTAAACAAAAGCCTAAGTTCAAGTTCAGGTATATAGCACTTAGTGTAATCTGTATTAACTTGTGCCTCTTCTATATAAAATAGAAAAAACAAAATGCCGTATAATACAGCTGACAGATATTAAATGCAGCAATGTGGGGATTCAGAAAAAGTTTTCTATAGAGAAAGCTGCCTAACTGTGTAGCTTGCAGTTGCCTAAGGCATAATTTTCTTTGTATACAGAAGGGCTTTTTAACAAAGAGAGGCTTATGTTCATTGTGAATCTGAATAAAAACATCTGAAAGGGAGTGCAGTTACAGGCAGACATGTTGGATGCTGCTGGTGTGTTTTTGCCACTTGAGACTAGCGTAGCAATGCCTGTTAGTTGCTCAAGACAAAAGTATGGCTGTTAAGGATGATAGGCTTTCAGTTAATTAACACAGTTGATTATTTGTCAATTTACTATGGCATTGCAAAATAGAAGGAAGTTACCTTTTTTACAAAGATTAACTGGTGTTGTAAGGTCGTTGAAGTGTTCCTTTCAACAAAAACAAGGATATCACACAGTAGAACCCTTGTTTTAATTCTCTTCCCAAGCAACTTCATTTATGGAGTGTAGGTACATTTTTCTGTTAAGAGCATAATGTCTGTAAGAACTTCAAAATCCACTGGCATTTTGTCTCTACCTTGGACAAACAATATTGAGCTGCTTCTGAGGAGGAAGCCTCAGTTTAGTGCAGGATGTATAGTTTTTTTCACTCTCTTTTGGTTCCAGCTGCCAAAGTGGAGCCTGTTTTACTGATGCTTGGATATTTAGCGTTTAGAGAGTTTCAGGAGGATTTAACATTGGAACATCAAAGCCTTTACCTTCTCCAGCCTGCCAGCTCATCTGTGATGGATGCTAATACCCCTGAAGCAGGAGCACCTGACCACTTAAGGAGTCAGCCTCTTGTCATGGTTTAACCCCAGCCGGCAACTAAGTTGCAGCTGCTCACTCACAGGTGAAACAGGGACATTTCTCTATGCTAGTTACAGTGTCCTTTACACAGCAAGATCAGCTTGCTTTTGTCTTCTGTAATAAGTTGAGTTGAAGGTTGCAGCCGTTTTGGAATGATTCATAGGCTATGATGTCTCAGATTATGTAGGACAGGATAGCATCCCAGGTATGCACGCAGGTCAGTGTCTCTTCAGACCTTTGATTTAAATTGGCCACAGTCTGTCAGTATGCCCAGTGATGAGAGTCCCCACTTCAGCCAAGTAGTGGGCTTCCATTAGTTTTGTAATACTAGTTTCCATATCATCTGAGTACTTGCATCCATATTTTTAATATGTACCTTAATTTGAATGAAAAATCTTTACTTGGAGTGATTATTTGAAAACTTGAAATAAATTGCTTACCATTTTCTGTAACTGAAGAACATTTTTCATGCTAACGGATACAAGTTGCCCTGAAACTTCAGGCTGTTGAAATGATGATGAAATAATTCTTGAGATCACTTGCAAAGTCGTGCTGCCTTAAGAACAAGAAGTTTTGAGAAGTGCTTCTCTCTTTCATACCCATTAGCTAAGATGAAGTTGTTAGGAGCTGAAAAATCAAAGCTTTAAGATACTATTCAAGTGATGTAAATGTGTAGAACTGAAAATGTCTGAACTGTTGGATTATAGCATGATGGCATACTGTTGCTGGTACTCTATAATACAGTCTGTTGAAGCAGGATGAAATGTATCTAAAAGGTTTAGAAGAAGGCGTATGGTTACTCAGATTCACTATTAGAGGAAAAAAGGGAATCTTTTCCAATTCTTCCTTCCTTATGTTTTTAAGCCAAGGGAAGTCTGGTTGTTTAAATAACTGCTCTGTGTTGATCAGTTACAGTCTGTCAGCTAATGCTTGTGTCAAACCTGCTATATTTTAATAGGAAGAAATCGTATTTGCATCTCTGTGAATGTAATTTTATATGAGTGTAGATATATAAACAGACTTCTGGTTTCAGCACCTCTGTCTTTTTTGTAGCTGCTTTTCTAACCCAGACTGTATGTCTGGATGATACAACGGTAAAATTTGAAATTTGGGATACAGCTGGGCAAGAGCGGTACCACAGTTTAGCACCCATGTACTACAGAGGAGCACAAGCAGCTATAGTGGTATACGACATTACAAATGAGGTAAGTACTACTATATTAGGGAGGCACAAGGGGGATTTATTTGGAAGTTAGTCATGCATTAATTCTTAGTTTTTCTCACTGACCTAAGTGAATCAGTTCATGATTTCATAGAATCATAGAATGGTTTGGGTTGGAAGAAACTGTTAATGGTCATCTAGTCCTGCCGTGTGCAGGGATATCTACTAGACCATTTCATTTCTCATTTCATATTGGACTATATAACATCAATTTGTGTCTGTAAACTTTTCTTGTCAAAAGACCATTTCCAGGTTGTTTTGTGGGGTTTTTTTTTGTTTGTTTTTGTATTTTAAAAAAAGGAGAAAGTAAATTCTATTGTAGAAATGTTTCAAACCCACTTTTAAATCAGTTCACCAAGTTTGAGCTGTTACTCTCGCCACATTGCTGGTGGCAGTTTTATTTCTGATAGCGAAAGACATCATTTTAATATTGTATTACTGCAAATTGCAAGTATGGTTTGGAAAGGTGGCACGAGCCATTGAGACCAAAACCTAAGGTTATTTGATTTCTTTTTATTTGAACTTGGATCAGATAAGCTTCACTTTTTTTTTAATAAAATGAGACTTAAAACCCCAAACTTTCAAAAACCCCAGAAATCATGTACCATAATGAACAGTGCTTAGTAATTAGAAAGTAATTTTGAGACCCTCTCAGTATAATTGTTCATGCACTTGATTCTTCTAGAGAAATTAAAATTCCCATTTTTTCTCTTAAGTACCTCTTTCCCTACTCTGTCTGCATAAGGGTCTTCCTATCTTTACTTACTTTTTTAGCATTATCCCAATTAAGCACAGTTGGGAACTAAGGTAGGAATGTTTTATTTAAAAAGCTCAGTTGGCAAGTCGGAGTATGCCTTTGGACTAAGGTAGCAGCCTTGCCTTGGCCTTTTGTGCTTGAAGGTAGATAACAGAGACTGGGATAATAGGTGAGTACAAAAGGATGATAAAATTCAGTTGCATCATTTTGCAATCATTAACAGGAGTCCTTTGCCAGAGCGAAAAATTGGGTCAAAGAACTTCAGCGACAAGCAAGTCCTAACATTGTAATAGCTTTAGCAGGAAACAAGGCTGATCTAGCTAACAAAAGAGCTGTGGATTTCCAGGTATGTACATAACTTCTGTTTATAGAAATATCATTTTGTTTGAATAGATAGTAAATAAAGCTGGGAGAGGCTTATATGCATAGCCTAACTAGTTGTTATGGAGGCCATGCTGTTAAATATGAATGTCAACTTAGACTAATTAAATTATACATGTTACTGAAAAACCCATTTCTGTACAAGTGATATGTAGCAATAGACATTTTTGAATAGTTCAGTTTGACTTTGAGGAATAACTGATTGGAGTATCTTTAAGGCTAATTTAATATCTGTTCTTCAATGTGACCTCTGTTTTCAACCTGAAATTACCGGTATCTAGAGTTTCAGTGGATGAGATAGCAGTAACTCAGTGCAAATGGTTTTGTCTGACTTGTCAGCCAGGGAATTTTGATTATCATATGATACAAAGCTGATTGTTGTACCCACCTTGCTTAGGCTGTACTGTTGAAGCAGTGTTCAAATTTTCATTGTCTTTTTTATGGCATTCTTTTTGGTTTAGTGGTTATATCTGTGTTCTCTCAGCTGCATTTTATCTTCTAGAAAGTTTAGCCAAGTCATCAGAAAAGTGAATAAAAATCTTACTGCAGGTAGTTTTCATCCATTCATGATTTACTGAATTCAGATTAAGATACTATTTATTAGTCATTAATTCTCTTATGGTTTTTACTCTGTATTTGATGTCACTGTGTGAGATACTGCTGTGTATAGTAATGAATCTTTGTAACTGTAGAGAGCTGAATTATGAAGGTTAGCAGTGGTCCAGGTGTTTTTCTGCCAAAATTCAACAACTCAGTTTTCTAATTTTATATTTCCATGTCAGTTGTAACATAAAGCTGTGTGACAGAAGACCTTTGTGTTTTGTGAAAAATTGTGGTATTAAACAGGAACTTCATATATGATTGCAGTCAAAAATGTAACTACCAAAGTAGACCTACATTTACTATTTTTTGAACAATTAGAATCTTAATATTTTTCAAATGTTAAGGTTTTTGCTGATGTGGATTTTTGGGCTTCTTGCATGCTTGACAGTCCTTTGTCCTTGCAAATCACATATTAGGTTTCTAGGTATTTGTTAATGTGTTATTTCAGATACTGTAACATAGATCGTAGGTGTCAATTATAGAATGCTGTAGGTTATTCTTTCTGTCATAGCTCTCTTGTAGTTTGGCTTCTTTGTAGATTTTTTTATTGAATGCAAAGGCAGTTATGTACTCATAAGATGGGGATTCTCAGCTGAATTGACTAATAGGAAGTGGCAAAAATAGTAAAGTTCTTACAAGCAGTGCATCAGATGAAAATTCATACTGAAAAGGGAGATAACATGGCAAAATACTTAATACTGCTTAGGTGTTACAATTGTGATACTCTCTTGGGATAATGAAATTGTTCTGATCCATCTGCTTCAGTGCTTGAAAGATTTAAGATAGTTGCAAACTGCCTTGTTTCCAGGGTAATAATGGACTTGTTGACATTTGATGGCACTTTCTGGAGCTCGTTCTTGCTATCACAGCTAGTGTTCTGGATTGGGGTTGTCCCTTTCATAAATATTTTCATTTATTATTTAGTTTTGCCTGAGATGTTTCCATCTGGATATTTTTAAGATTAGTAAGAATTTTTAAGATTGTATTTCTAATTGTTTAGCTGCTTGAGGGAATTATAACTTCTCAATAGCTAATGAATAATTATTGTCCCGACTGTTTCAACAAACTGTCTTTCAAAATGTTATAGAAATTGTTCCTTAGTAGCAATAAAAGTACAGTGTGTAGTGATTGTGTAATTTTTAATTTTTTTTAAATGAAGTAATGTTTTCTTATTTTTACTTGCAGGAAGCACAGGCTTATGCAGATGATAACAGCTTATTGTTCATGGAGACATCTGCCAAAACATCTATGAACGTAAATGAAATATTCATGGCAATTGGTGAGTTTATGAACAAACTGAGAACTTAAAGGGAATTGTTTAATTATTTAATTATTGATAAACTTCTGAAAGAGGAAGAAAAAGAAAGAATGCATTTTTAAGCTGGTCACTAACGTATTAAGTAATAACCTTAGTCACAGTAGGAGCTCTGCTACTATGAACTACTAATGCATAGCATCAAATAACCTCATTAGATCAGTTTTGTATGTTGCACCACAGTGACGTCTCCTTTTTTGTGGAAAAGAAAGTCATTGCTGTTAAAATTAAACGTTTCTAAAGAGCCCTTATCCTCTGCTTTTCAAGTCAGGGAAGCAGAAGATAATTTGTGGTGTGCTTCAAACTTCCAACATGCAAATTAAATTATCGCTATAGCAACACTTTATAACAAGTACTTCCTTCATATTAACTATAAATACTTGGGGAGAAGGGATGGACAAAAACATATAACTGTATGACAGGAAAGTATATTTTTCTCATAAATGTTCAAGATAGGCCTGCATTTAATGATACAGAAATGCTCAATTGCACTGTTCTGGTGAAATTTCAAAATTGATGTGTTTAATAATGCAGTTTGCATCCTGTTTAAAAAAAAAGAAAGAAAGGAAAACAAAATTTAATCACCAAGATACATTGGGGCTTTTTTTTGTAGTTTGACATATCAATAATGATTCTTACCTCTCCATATTTTAATGAAGTGTACAAAGTAAATTTGAGGAAAACAATGCCCAGTTAATAAACACGGTATTTCATCTGCAATGTTGATTGGCCATGGGAGTATTGTTTTACATGAATGGGGTGAAATTCAGCTTTGTCTTGATGAGGCTATAAGTGTTGCATGGAATTTGGAATTGCCTGTACAGTGTGGGTGCAGTTCTCAGGACTGTGTGTAAATACCTTAAAAACTTGAAGAAAATGAAAAATGAGAACCTAAAGAATTATGGGATACAAGCTACAACTGCTGGTAAATTGACTGCTTTGGAGTTCATTCAGAACTTTCAGTTAAAAAAACCCCCAATGTTAATTGAGTTCTAGGTACAGTTCTAGAATTCAAAATAATAGTGCTCTGAAAGCATTTTTCTACTGGTGATTTGTCCATTTTTGTACTGTCTCAGCAGCTGAGTACCATGTGAATTTTGGGTTTTATCACAGAATTGTAAGCACAGCCCAAGTTGAAAGGGATCTCAGATCCCTCTGGTCCACCCTTTGGTGGGAAAGGAAGTCTAGATGAGATTACCTAACACCACAACACGTTGTTGATGTGTGCCCTCCTGGTTTTTTGGTGAATTTTATTCCTTTCAGGAAAAGCTGTTCTGTATAAGGCTGACCAAAGTAATTACTTTGAAATGAAAGCATGCAGCCAAACTGTAGAACAGGCGTGGTTGCTAGACTCCTGTAAGTCCATTTGCAAGACAGGCCCATGGAAGTCTTTTATGGACTTTTATGGTTAAAATAAGCAGTTTTCTGATGGAAGAAATCTAAGAGAAAGTACTGCTCAGAAAGGTAACAGTTGTCACCCTTATTTTTCATGTCAGGACTGTGGAGGTACCTTGGAGCTACAAAGGCAATAAAAAAATTATTGGTCAATTGACTTATAAAAGATAGAAGACACAGCTTAAAAAAAATAGGACAGGCTTGATCTGGTGCTGAGGGCCATTTTATATGTTGTATGCAAATACTTATTCTGGCTGGATATCTGGGAACTAGTTTGACCCATTTCTGTCTTTGTCATGCCTTTTCAGTGTTTCTGTATTTTTTCACACTAACATCCTGATCTTAAAGTCTGTTCTGTGTAGGTTGATTCCCACAAGAGCTGTCATTTGCTGGCATAGCACATCTGTGCAGATATATTTTATTGCTGAAGTTACTAATGCATTTCACTCATGGAAATCATAGATAAGGTAGTTAATCATTAAGAAGTGAAGTGTGTTAACTTCTTTCATTACCAATGCACTGAATCAAATGAGATTATATAGTGAGTATACTGATATGCTTATAGAGTAATAATGTGTTGATTTTTGTGTACTCAGGTTAATTAATCTTAGTAAAATCTCAGTTTTAACTCTTATTTCCTGTTCACCTTACAGCAAAAAAATTGCCCAAGAATGAACCACAGAATGCAGGAGCCAGCTCTGCCAGAGGAAGAGGAGTAGACCTTACTGAACCCACACAACCACCCAAGAGTCAATGTTGTAGTAACTAAAAGATCAATTGCTTTAAACTGTTCTGAATATTCTTCTGCTTCCTAACTGTTAATAACCATGGAATTGGAGTGCTTAACCTGGTCCAGTACAGCTTCCAAATAGCGAAGAGACTTACGATAAGTCAAGTTCATGATGCAGAGTTTTCTTTTGACCTAAAATTTTAACATGCATGTATTCACCACTGGCTGTAATGTTTCAGCAGTAGAGGAGAGATGGAAGCGGAATAAACTTCCTTCGTTTGAAAGGTTTTAAAAATCACTTGTTATTACTAGGGGTGTAGAAGAACTACTCTCTGTGGACCTAATTGGCCAGTTCCTGTAGCCTCAGTACTGATCACTGTTACAATAAATAGAATTGGGTCTTTTCATAATTCTCAATTGTGCTTTAAAACCTTTTTAGAAACAGGGTCTCAAAATTACTTAAACTTATCTGAAGTATTGATGCAACCAGTTGTTTCTGCAGGTATCCACTGTTTAGTTATACATTCCATAATTTAATAATCTAATGACAAATAATACTTGCATTAACAATTTTAAGAATCCTATACTTGCCGGAAAGTGGAATTTTAGTTGGTACACTGTATGTAAATTATATCAACCCAGTTAGTTATCTTAATGAATTAGTGATGAATCAAGTTTAACTTCATTTCTAATCTTTTCAGAGGGTACAGACCTGTAAATGCAACTCTACAACTTAGGATATGGTTTTTTTGTCCTCTACAAACTGTAAGAGCTCTTCAAGTAAAACCACAACAAACTTGGTGTCTGTGACTTTTCTTGTTTCTGATCATTGCTGGCCATTACAGTTTGTTTTTCCCCTAAGGAAAAAAATAGTGCACTAACAATTATGTACATCCAATTTGATTTTAAATTTGGGTATTAATGTACTGTAAATAGGTACTCTGCATTGTAGTCTACATTTGTTTAATACTTTCTGTAATATTTAAGAGTTGCTTAAAGGTATACAGAATGTACAGTTACTTAAAGCTAACTTTTTTCCTCTAACCAAAGGGGGTTCTGAGTTCTTCCTTTATGGCTAGAACAGTAATAAATGATGCTCCTGTATCTGTAACATAAGTACTGCTGTCTGTCAGTAATGAACTTTGCAACTTTGTTTTCCAAAGTACATTTTATTTTGATCAGTCCAGTATATTGCACTAATTCTTTTAGTTATTTTCATTATATGAAATCTACAAAGTGTGTCAGAAGAGATGAATTAGTCTATTTAAATGTTGAACTGATAGAAACTTAACTTGTGCAGATTTAAAATTTGCAGTAATCTGGGTTTAGCAAGGAAAATGACAGTTCACCAGTGTTTAGTTTTATATTGAGGTGCTCAGGTTTGAATAAAGTGGTTTAAAAAAATTTGATTACTGTTTCTTATTGAGAGTTTCAGTTTTATTGCATTTGTACAGTTCCAGACAAGAGGTCTGATATACTTTATGGGTCAGCATTTAAGATGATTACAAGTAAATTCATGACACAGCTAAATATAGGCCTGACCTATATATATGCTCTGGCACTCCAACTATCCTATGGTAAAATTTTAAATGTTGAGGTAATTGGGTATCTTAGCACATCCATATAGAAATACAATCAAAGTAGTAATAGTATCTCTTGAACTTGAAGCTACTGCAGTCTTTGCCAGCTGTTCACTAATGTAGCTTGTTGCATTGTTGCAGTGTCTTCAAGCTGACTGTGCCTCTTCCTGCAGCTTGAGATTTGCAATTGGAGGGGTACATTTTTGTCTTTCGGTCTGGTGCTGGTTTAGAACCCACTGATTGTAGTCTTTAGTGGATCTTGACCACCATCACTTGCAATTTATCACAGAATACATTGGAGTCCATTTTTTCTGCCAGCTGTAGACTTGAGTCACAATTAGATGGCATGTTTTTGTATCTTTTGGGGTCTGTTCCATGTCTTTGAACCCTATTGCCAGTGCATTTCGTTGCCGATGTTTATGGCTGCAAGTTGGACCTGTTGCACAGAAAGCGACAATTTCTTCTTGCTCTGAAGTCTGTCACTGTGGATGAAAAGTCTCACATAAAATTTTCTGTCCTCGAACTGAATTCTTCAGAACAACCTTTTGTGCTAGAATTTGAGTGGTTTTTCTCTGTTCTTTGAATTTATTTAATTGTTACTGAAAAGAGGCAGTTCTGGATTAGCTTGATTTTCGTGGTCATCAGTTTCCTTAGAAACTCCATCTTTACTTTGTGTATAGTTCCTCCTAGAACATTTTCACTTTGTTTCAGGTTGCCTTTTGAGTCACTGTAGAAAATATCTTTATTGGAATATAATATCTGTCATTAATAGCATTGGAGTCATTTAAGTTGTGTTCAGTGAGGAACATCCAATACTGATACACGGAGAAGTCCTGTTTTGTTGAACACAATTCACGCTTTCTTAAATAATGTGTGAAGGTTGTTAGAGTTGGTGCAACTATTTCATTGTAATCCAAAACCTCACAAAGCCCATTTGAAGGCAAAATAAAAAACTGGCAAGTAACACTGATAGGACTTTTTACTGCATCTCTGTGATGTCCAAGAGCCTTTGTAGTTCTTGGGTACCCCTCCACTAATCCATCTGGTGTATTAGTGCTGGTGTTTCCACCATTCTGAAATACTTGTTTTCCCTCACTTAAAAGTGCTGTGCTCTTTGGAGAGCAGTTTTGCATAAAACTGCATGTACATCATTGGAAACCAAAATGTTTTTAATTACAGCATACTGTTAGGTGTTTTTAAGATACTGCTGTTACAATAACAGCCTTCTGTTAAGGACTGGGAAAAAAACTGAGATCATAGTTGAATAATCTACTGCCACAGGCAACAACAATATGTCCATCAGTGAATCTGGTTCTATTTTACAGCAAAGTTTTCTGTGATTTTTCTCCCTTCCATTTTAGAAGACTGTTTTGGAACCTTATTCTCCTGACTGCAGATAAACTCTGAGGAGTCTTAAGTGACATTTCATTCAGCTTAAAGTGCAATCTGCTAAAAATGTTACACTTTGTCTGGTTTTTCAGCAAGATATTTTTCTCAAATACTTTTTGGTTGGGTTTTTTTGTTGTTTTTTTTTTCACTCAGAGTGTGTGCTTTCAAAATATTATGACTGAATGAACTCATCAAGAAGTTTCAGGTTCAGGTTGTTTCTAGCAGCATATAATTTTTAGTGCATGAAAATAATTTGGACATGGTGTAGGATTTAGTTTTACTAACATGATGCCTTACATCTCTTCCTTGGTTAAAGCACCCAAGGGAGCAAGAGTTCTTACAGTCATTGTGGGAAGTCAAGGACTAACTTCTTTCATTTAGTAGGAGTAGGTATTTTACCTTCACAACACTTCTGAAATCCAAGAATTAAAAGTGTTAAAAATTGCAACACTGTAGGGAACTGGTCTTGTCAGATTTGAATGCAGAGCATAAAGGAAAGACCTCTGAACCAAAGTGGTGTATTGTTTGAGATCCTCTGTGTCTGCCCTGGGAGACCATGTTTTGTGTTAAGAGGAGGTTACTGGTCTGCTCCCATGTGTTGGCATAAGGGCAAAAGTGACATCTTACAGAAGGAACTTGAGTGAGGTAAGTGGTAGCTTTCTAGACATGAATCTGGCTGCAGTGTGTTTGTTTACATTATATTTTTAATATCATCTCCCTGGGCTAGGGGCATGGACCTCTGAGGAGTGTGTCAAAGTAGGCATTGCTTATACAGTAGTAGTGTTTCTTGGGCAGTATTGGCAGCCTGGTGTAGGAGAGAACTAAGTGTATTGTGTGTGAAGGCAGATTTCTCTTGAAGGAGATTCAGAATATCAAAGTGAAGGACACAACTTTTTAATTAATTGTAGAATGTAGATGCCTTAAGTTGTGCTCTCTGAATGTTTCCTTGTGCTTGCTCCCCACCCTTTCCTCTCAGGGAGAGCTAGAAGAATGTGTAAAGTATCCTTTGAACCTTTGGAGTAAGACCACCAGCTGTAAGCCTAACAAGGGGCATAATTTAACCTATGTGGAACAATTTGACTGCAAGAAAGAGTAAAATCTGGTCGCTTTCAGGTGCAAGTCTGTCTGTAAACCAGAGACAGTAAAAGCATCGACAAAACCTAACTGACCTATCAGTGTGGGGCTAAATGAAGAAGAGGGGGCTGTCCTGCTCCATGTATCTGACCATCCTCTTCCATTGCTTACCTGGAGCTGAAGGAACATGTGTGTGATTACATAAGAACACACTCCTGGGGGGAAACTGAGAGTTGATGTGTAAATCTTTTAAGTGATACATTTGGTGAAAAATTAAGTGTATTAAATAAATGTGGTTGAAAAATGTGGATTTTAATTATAAGAAGTTTAAAGTATCTCTGATCAACTTCTTATCTCATTTAGGGGAGCTTGAGTTTATGGTATCTTTTGATTGCAGCCAGCAATTAAATTGCCGAGGAGGGATGGATAGAGGCAGGTAGCAAGAACCAGAAAAATTCCATAGAGAATTCACTCAACCCAAGTTCTTACCTTCATCAATATTGGGAATAAAATGGCTTTCTTTCACGATAAGGTGAAGACAAATGCACCTGAAAACATTGCAACCTCTATATGAATTAATGCTGCATTCCATTAAAGGTGTGTGCCCATATCTCCTGAAAGAGTAACAGAGCTAGCACTAAACTACCAGTTTTGATACCTTTAACAGTAAAGTTCATGTAGTTGCAAAAAGCTTGTTTGAGGTAAAGTATGGCATCAGGAGAAGGGAGGTGGAGGGATACACCACAGTTACCTAGTTCGGTGGCAGTGCAGGTTCAAGTTGTGTTACAGTGTTTCTCAGACTGGCAGAGAAATGCAATTACTGTTCAGCAAAAATTTTTTTTTATTTATATATATATGGAATTAGTTTTTTCAAATGTGGATTATGATTATTTTTAGGAGGCAAAAAGTAAATTATGAAGCCTCTGAATTGGATCTCCCATTTCCTACTGATCTTTGTCCTCTTGATTAATTTCAGTAGAATTTCATATGCAGAAATATGAAGAAGTCTTACAAGGAAGAAGGAGTGCCTCTGTTGATGTCAGTTGCAGTACCAGCCCACTCCTTACTGATGCCAGGGAGAGAGATAGAAAGGTAGTGTAGTGCTGGGCATGAGCTTCAAGCAGAGACTGGAAGACACCACAGAATGTAGCTTTAGACACAAATCCATTTGAAACTATTCACCTACCGATTTTTTTTATACAATTCTGCATGTGCCCTTTGTGAGAAAGCAAGCATCTTGCTCGTAATCTTACAGCTGTCTTACGACCACAAGAGGACTTAAATGGTAACAAACATCACCAGGTGGGAAAGATGCAATGACTAGAGTTGCCTGTCTGCAAGAGCTTTGTCTCATGTTCCTTGCAGCAGGGGTGGGTGGAGAAGCATTGGAGATGTATCAGTGTCTCTGATTGTAATTAATAACTGATTTCTTGTACTAAAGAAAGGCAAAGCAATGTTCTACTTCACAAGGAAATAGGTCTGAATAGGTCCTGTAACAATAGTGAAAGCCAAAACTATCCAATTCCTATTTCAGAAACTGATAATTCAGATGATTCCCACAAATCATGTTTTCAGTTTGCTGGTAGCAAAGTGTAGTGACACTTAGTCCAATGAAGCAAATGAATAAAAAGAATATATTAAGCATGTTTCATTGACACAAGGAATTTTCAGATCTAAAATCAGAAGATTTGTGATTGCTTGCCCTAAAGTGATGACAACCTAAATGCCTTGATATATAAAAAAAAGCCCATTGTATTCTTAGAGAGGTCACTTGTGTATTATGGAATGGTTCCTAACTCTTTTACATTAGAAAAATGGATTTTACTGCTTTCATTAAAATGTCATGCTCAGGCTACTTATCTAATAAGCTGAATACTACTGTCTGATAGCCGTATCAGTTGCAAGGAAATTTATCATGTCTCCTTCACATTGTCAAGCTAAAGGAATTGCTGCTTTTTATCTCCAGATAGTGACTGCCAACAAAAGTCTTCATTAGTTTATGCTTTCTTTTATTGGATGAAGTAAAAAATCCTGTTGTGTAATGTACATACCTGTAATAGCAATGTGCAATAGTCCAGCAATGCTTTTGGTAGTCCTGCCTCATGGATTATGTGTGTTATTTTCAGAATGTTTTCTTCTTCTACCCCAGTGCTATGTGTGTCTTAGCTGGGAACTCTTTCCACCAAACAGGGAACCACTGACCAGCCACTCCAGTAAACTCTGGAAACCTCATTCCTTCCCAGCTGTAAAAATCTCTGCATTCTCCAAAAGGACTTGGCATACACTTTGTGAATCCATTCGTAAGGACTGATCTTAGTCTTGTCATTGCCTGGTTTGTCAGAGAAAATAATCTCCTTTCTCCTCTAATCTGCCTTGATTACTGTGGGAAAAAAAAATCTAGAATTTGCTCTTTGTCATTATTTTTGTAGGAGGAATCTATTTGAGAAAGCTGGTAAAGAAATAAAAGTCAAAGCTTTGCTGCAACTGTTTCTGCAGCTGTCACACCATGACAGCCTTCAAGAATCTGACCTGCCTCCATAGTTGTCCAGCACAATAAACCTATCTCCTATGTCTCCCTGTCACATGGGATTATTTCTTCACAAATCAATAATACATTTATTAAAGAATTACTTACTTTCTTAAAAGTACCAGGATTCTTGATATTGGCAAGATCACAATATTACATGGGAGTGAGATTATCTATAAGGAATTCACATGAATAATCAATCTTCTGCCTATCTGTGTCAGAGAATTTAGCAGTCTAGAATTTAAGTACTGCAAGGACTTCATAGGGTCTAGTCAGCACAAGCCTCTCTGCCCATTTTCCAGCCAAAGCTTGTATCTTCTTCCTGTCCCCACACACCTCCATTTTTTCCATTTCAGCTTTTTGCTCCAGTCTCCTCTTTCTTGTCAGCTCAGTCTCCTTCACCTCACTTTACATCTTTGATGCTGTCTCACTATTCTTAAGTCTGGTGCCTGGTGCTACAAACCCAGGAGTGAGACGCTTCCTGATAGAGGCCAGGTGGTGCAGAGGGGACTGCCTGAATTCAGCACCTGCACACCAGCCTGTCTCTACCTGACATGGGCAAACGGGTGCTGCTTTTTAAATATTTTAAATTGTTCTGATTTGGGCAAACTGACAAAGGTGGCGAAAGATGCACCACTGATGCCATTTCAGCCAAATTGCTAATCTGTAGTTTAAAACCTGACAATCCTGGAGATTCTCTAGAAAATAATCAGAATTTTGGTTTCATATGTGCAAAACAACATATTTTCCAAATCATATTCTCAGAAATAGCTAAACCATATTACCTAAATTTTTTTCAAATGACTCTGCTTCAGGCGTGGAAAATTTTAATATTAACTGCTTCTTGCATAACATTCTCTCCCTCTAAATCAGCACATGACATACATGTACAGACACCATAATTACACAAAATCCTGACACCATGTGAGCAGCTCAGCTTGCTAGCCTATACATCAGCTGTCTACTAAGCATGAAAACAGTGTTTACATTGAATTTGACTGTTTATTTTTTTTAGTGTTTAGTATTTATGCATGTATGGGTGAGAAATATCAGACAAAAATACACAGGTGTTTGTATTATCTCTTCTGAGATTTCTGTTTCAGTTAATCTTTGTTAACTGCTGTTAATCTATTGCCAGGGCAAACAGTGGTTGTTTAGCAGCATAAATATCTCACAGCCACATTACAAGAGCAGCCTTTGGTAATTTCATCCTACTTTTCCTTCATCCATTTACTGGGTCTCTCTTTTTACACTTGATACAGCCACACCTGAACAACTCTTTTGCAGCTGTTGTCTCTTCCAGGATTTCAGCTAGGAAGTACATTTTCTTCTGTCTCACTGCTTCTGTTCATTGCCTCTGTATTATAAGCCTTGCTGTGGTTTGTGTTTCAATGTGTGCACTTTTTCCTGTGATGACAGTTGTTTGATAAAATTTCCTTAAAGTCAAAGCCCCAACCTCCTCCAACACCAGTGAATTCTAATGAACATCAAGTGTGTCTGATCAGTGGAGGTAGATCAATTATAATATTTTAAAAGGAAAATCTCTTTTGTAAAGGTTGAATAGTATTAGCTAGCAGAGCTACTTAAAAACCCTTTATGACACTGTAGTATACCTTATCCTTGCAGAGGTGGCTTCTAGGTGGTTATGGCTCGTAATCAGCTGTAGGACCACTTTATAGGAAAGTCCATTGCTCTACAAGAGGTGAGCATCATCCTCCTCTAAAAATGCTGCATCACTTCCGTAGAGAAAGATCAGGAGGTACATGGTTAAAAACGCAGCAGAAGATATGCATGTGCAGATCCCTTTTTCCTTTATTCTGTGTAGTTTGAATTTGAGACTGGGAGACAGCAAAAGCCTTTTCACTGCTGTCATTATGAAGATGCATTCAGACCTCAGAAAAATTAGGACTATATGTTGAGAAAATCTGGTGAGCTGGGTTTTTTTTTTGTTTTGGGGGGTTTTTGTTTTGGGGTTTTTTTGCCAGTCTTTTAAATATGAATCCATTTCACATTTTGTGTATATAGAACCCTCTTGGATTAGAGACAGGAAATTGAAAACTTTCAGCAAAATGTTAGTTTGACCTCAGTAAACTTAATTCTTAACACACACACATACACTTTACAGATGTTTATATGTCCATAAATGAGTGTTAGTGCTAACAAATCACAAATTTCAAAGCAATGAAACAGTCCCAGTTAATGACAATGTGTAAGTAACCAGGATAATATACATAATAATTCATGTGACAAGATATACTACAACTCTTCAGTTGCAATAACTCTGCTTATAATTATTAAAAGGGTAGCCCAGATGTTAATTTTTATGGTATGCATAAATTGCTTATGTTAATAGCTGAAAACCTTGTAAAAATAGAGTAAAAAATTAAACATTTCCTTTGTTGATCTCTTATGAAATAAAAAGATTAGTCTGTGTTTCCTTCTCACCTTGCATTTCTCTCATCAAGAATGGACACAGACATTTTTTGCTCTCAGGTTAAAGGATAACAGTGAGATACTGACAGCACAATACATGAAAATAAAGCACTCCCACCCTCAGAGAGTGAAAGATAAAATTCAGCTTTCTAGCTCAGTGCAGTTTTCCTGAGCCTATTTAGGGAGTCAAAACCCAACACACTTTAATGTTCTGAGATGAAAATAGAAGCAGATAAAAAGAAATTAGATGTAGAAAAATGGGGAGCAAACCACAGTTTGAGAACATATATATTTTCAAGGGCAAAAATTATATTTACTGTTTCTATCATAACAAAGAGCCTCTTGGTCAATGCTTAATCCTGCTACTCAGAAGGCTGCTCCACCTCTGTCATATATTGGTCTGTCTGTAAGAGGAGCAGAACTGCAGCAGAGCATAAGGCTCATATGGCTGAGGTTACCATTGTCCCAGTAAATCACATATTTCTGGAAAACCTTTTTTAGCTATGACACTTGGAGCTCCTTGCTGTTAATATAGTAAGGCAAGATTGTTTTCTGTTTCTGCAGTTTGGCACTACAATCTCATTTTTTAATTAGTGAAGATGGAAGATGTCCCTGAACTTTGAGGATCCGGGATCTGATTTGTATCCAAACAGAAGAGTCCCATATGCAGTTCTCTCTCTCCAACACATCGTTCCTGTCTCCACCCAAAGCATGCTTCTTCAATCACTTACCTTTGGCACCATCAGAACTTAACTTGCACAATCTCTAGTCCTGAACTCCTTTCTCTGTGAGGTTTGTGGGGTTTTTTATTTGCTACATACTTGTGGTCTTAGCAAATGGTGACTGTTACTGATGCTGAAACCAGCACTGAAAAGTTGCCTGCTGCCTGTGTGTGATGTATAAGAGGTCACAATCTCCCTGAGTTTCTAATCACAATATTATCAACCAATACACATAAACAGGCCTTGCTGCTGCAAATTCTTGATGAATGAGCACCAGCTTCTTTGCATGTTTTTTGCTTCTTTACTTCTTGCTCATGCCTCAGCCGGCACTTCCTTCTCAGTCCTGTTTTTCCCATGTGCGTGTGATGCCAGGGTATGGCTTCATTGCTTCCACATGTTCAGCCCAGTTCCTCTCGTCCTGACTGACCTCCCTTCCCTCTGCTCTGTCACACAGTTCGGCAGTAGCACCTCCCATGGAAAACTTTGCAAATGCATCATACGCAGTTACAGAAACCACGCCGGTCCTGTCCCTGAGCTGCAGCATGCCTCATGCCATCAGCATCTGCCAAGGAGCCACCATGTGTGGTCAATGGGGCGGTAGCCTTTGCCTGGTGCAGCTTGACTGTGCTGTGCAGTGCATGCCCAGCAGCATAGTCAGAGCCAGCCTCTGTTGTGCAGCCACTGCCTTAGCAGGTCCCAGCTTTACACAGTCACCTTTGGCCCAAGCAGCAAAAAGCAAATATCTTGTCTAAAACCCTTATGTAGCTTTTCTTAAACTCACATAAGGTCTCTGAAAAACTCTTCACCTGAAAAGATAAACTTATTTGCTAACTCAATGATGTGCCCTATACCTTTCACAACTTGTAGGAGAGCTGACCCTCTTTTTCTCTAAAACCATCTGCAGAGGGAATGATGCAGAAGAAACAAGACATCTCCCAAGCAAGACAACTTAGGTAGGCATAGTATAGCCTACTTACTGCATCCCCAGAAGCAATGATGCAGTTTCAAGTAAGTCTAGTTATAAAAGGTGTGGGAAGAGATAAAGACTAAACTGGTGAGTCACGGAAGTATGCCGGGGGCAGAGCCTACATTCAGGACTTGGGAACACTCCCGCCTCTAGACCGGCAAGAAAGAAGGAAGTGATTAATAATTAAAATAATTATTGAATAAATTAAGATAATTAGTCTCCTTATTTATCTTCCTAATTGTTGTCCAAAATTATAATCTTGGGATTCCAGGCCTACTGGTTTTGTGTCATTCTATAAAATAAGACCCCCCCCATCATTGGGTCTTCTTGGGCAAGAGTTATAATTTGTGATGCTGACCACTTGGGCAGAGGTGCAGCTCTTCAGCTGGGAGGAAGCATGAAACTGGGAAATGGAGTAGCAAAAGAATTACTGACCTTGTTCTTTTTACACTCCAGATATTTTGCACCTCTTCCTGCTAGATGGGTCAGTCTTGGTGGGCAGAAGCAGCAGTTTGCAGCCCACAAAGTACCTATGTGAGGCAGAGAGGCAGCGAGGCATCGAGTGGGGATGACAAGTCTGCTGGCATTGGCATGGGAGGGGAGGTACATAAAGTTTTGGGGATCTGCACAGAGAAAGCTTTGGCAAAAAGTGAAATATGAGTGAAGATAATGTAACTGTGCCTTCTGCATTCCCAGTGATATCCTGCCTCCCTCAGCTCACAAACCCACATCAGGGATTCCTGCTGTAGTCCTGTGGTCCCTCTGCTTTTTTCCGCTATACACAGCACTATTATAGTTGGTCTAAACTGAGGAGTTTATCCTGTTAATTTCCTTCTGCTTGGCCAAGTGGTTAGCTTGGTGCTTGCTGTTGTGTTCCTAGTTCCTAGGATTCCCAGATGCTCTCCCACACTGATATGGGGGAAGACCCATGACTGGGTTTGCATAGTCAGATGTTCTTAGGCCACTGTAACTTCATCTTACAGAAATAATAGGCATTTTCTGTGCAGAGTTTTATTATCATATTAACAGTGGTGGCAGTCAGCTACTTGAGTGCAGGTAGCAGAAAAGAGGTCCCCTCCTTCCCATTCCTGCCAGCAGAGCCTGTGCCAATATTCCAGGGTTCCAACAGCAAATTACCTGCCCTAAATGGGGATGGGTGGTTTGCACAACTATCAAAGCACAGGCAGTCAAAGTATGCAAAGCAGGGTCCCAGAGAATTGTAGGGACCTCTGCCACAAATTAAAAAGCAGGAAGAACAAAAATACATGTTAGAGAAAGGAATCAACAAAAGAATTGTGGGGAGTCAGAAAAAAGAGAAGGTAAGGAAAAAAATATTTTTTATGAAGCAATCCAGAGCTCCCACTGTAAGGCCATGCAGTGACTGCCAATGACTAAATAACTTTAAAAAACAGCTTCTGAACTTGACACACACAATTCACATTGTGCAAAGGCACAAGTGAATGTCCTGTGCTGCATGACTCCAGTCTTTAGTTTTCTCGCTTGGTTTGTGTTAAATCAAGACTGATTTGTTTTGGGGGGTTTTTCTTCTGGGTAGGAAGCATATAAAAACTGCTAAATACTCTAACAAGAAGTTTGTGTGACTGAAACAGGCATGAGTGTTGCAATGACCGTTTTTCCATTTATTTGTCCACATTTTTTTCCTTTAAAAACTGCATAATTGGGGTGTGAATTTTCCCATAACAGACAAAAGGCTAATAAGAAGGTTTGCTGTTTGCATTATTAAAGTCACATGTAAGCACCATGGGGAGCAGACAAGATGCTAGACAGTATAACAAACAAAACTTGTGCCCTGCTAATACTTCCAGTGATTCATAAAATATTGATAGCAGTCCTGAATGCGTGATGACCAAGAGGGAGGCCACTTCACCCAAAAGGAATTCACTAATGAAAAGACTCAATAGGATTTTTTACTCACAGAAATTCCCTGGAGGCGCAAGAGCTATGCTTTTCATATTTGCATTGAATGGCAAGAGTAAAAACAGGTGGAAACACAAAATAGATGCATCTTGAATAAAAAGGAGACAAGGCTGAGTTGGGCACGCTGGATCTGACTAGGCTGAGAGATGGGGATGAGAGGTAGGGGTGGTCTCCCAGAGCTTAGCTGCAGGCTGGGCAGTCCCTGTCAGAGAGATAGCATTCAGTGTTAGGCTGCTATTAATTGAGTCAGTCTTTAATTTATGTGAGTGAGATAGGCCCCAAAAGCCCTAAATGACAACTAGGTAATAACCAGGAGTCCGGCACACCCTAAACTACATTTTAATTTCCTCTTTTGTGACTCAAGAATGCAATGACCTCCTTTGCTGGAATATTAATAACACACATGTTCTTGCATTTAAGCCTGTCAGGTGTTCACAGTGAATTTGTGCGGGAGCAGCAAATGTGAGATGCATGTCTGATCTGCTGGGAGAAAGGGTTCTGAGCAAGTAGCTCCTCAAGGCTGTCAGAGAGACCCGAAACACACAAGAACTGGCACTCGTGTCTCACCTAGCTCCTGCATTGCTTAATTTGATGCAGATGAGTTGTCTTCCTGAAGTCACCCGGCTACTCACCTGAGTTTGCGAGCTGGAGCAATGCAGGCAGGCTGCAGGCAGCCAGGATCATCCGCTCCCACTAGAACTTCCTAATGCGCTTCAGAGTCAGCTCAACTTATGCAAACCCACTGATGTGCCCTGAAGGATAGAAACTGAAAAATGTGGTGAGGGTTTTTCAGACAATGCTTTGAGTTTTAATCTAATTTAATATCTTCATAGTGCACATTTAATGATGAAAAACAAGCAACAGAGGGATTGTGTGGTGCTCAGATTTATGCATGCATTATAATTAGAATATTAGTATGTGCTCTACTTGTGAATTCAGCCAACAGAAAAAGCCAGCTTGGATATATGAAATTGACAATAAATGTATTAACTCCTATGTCAAAGCATTGGGAAGTTTATTGGTTTTGGTTTTTTCCCTACTGTAGTGCAACCTGTTGTGACCTAATTACATTTACGGAAGCCACCAGAAGTCAAAACAAACCAAGTTACAGTCCTATGTTTCCAGACAGCAAACGGTCTTTTCACTCCTTATTCTTGACAAAATTGCGAATGTAATATATTACTTTTCACTGGAGCAGTTTAAGACAAAGTCAAGCTTTTTTACTGTTTTTAAAAATATATTTCCACAAAATTAGAATGTGAGCAATGATTTAAACCTGGGTTAAAGTTAAAAAAAAAAAAAGAAAAAGAAAAAAAAGAGAAAGACTTACCTATTTGCAGTTAAAGAATGATTTCTTTCAAAGTTGCTCCTAGCAGGCAGCAGTTCTGCATGTGTAGTGAAATTAGTGTTTATAAATGTTACTATAGTAACTGTATCTGTAGTCACAGGCTGGTAGACTGTTCTCATTATCTGCTGAGCAGCAAGGTATAATGGAAAAAAAAAAGGGAGACTATTGTAAGACAGCTCTGCTCTTGAGGATTCAAGAAGGAACTGCAGTAAAAGGTTTGTTGTTTTTTTTGTTTGTTTGGGGTTTTTTTGCCTTTATACAAACCAGTGCCTGCATTACAGCAGTGTTTTTCCCATTAGGCCCTCATAAACACACCATGAAACATAAAGAAACATTCAGATATTTAAACCAAAGTCAGTATCTGCTTTCCAACAACTTTCATCTTGAATTTTACTTTAATGGAAATAATAAATTTTCAGGCTTTTAAGAACCCTGAAGAATGAGGTGAAGGAGTAAGGTTATTCACCTAGTGATCCTGTGAGCATTTGTCTGTGTAGCTTCAGACATAAAAGCCTGCTGAGCAGTCTTAGTGAACATCAGTGAAGTTACTCACCTGTATGAAAACAGTAAAGGTATTTTCAGCTTCAAAACTTATAATTCATTATATCAAGTGTGCAAATTTAATTCTGGGTTAAATATCATTAACTAACTGGTTAAAGGAGAAACTGGTGATTTGGGAAAAAACCCAAACCCAAACACCAAAACAACAGCAACAAAAAAACATACGGGGGGATTTAAAGGCTACAGCAACTCCCAGGATTTTAAGGAGTCTCCGTTCAGGCGTAGATACTAAGTGGTCCATCGGAGCCAGCAGGTTGTTACAGATGCGCTTTTTGCTCGTAGCATTTGCTGCCGAGGAGGTGTCGTGGGAAAGCTGAAAGTGAAACTAACCAAGAACAGTTTCAACTCCGAAAGCAGAAACATAACCGGCACAAAAAAACCCGCAAAGAACTTCCTAGGTGGCTGCTACCATACGGCGGCTATTTGTTATTTTAAAACATGATCAGGACACTAAAAAAGGGCAAGGAGAACGTTTTTCTTGAATGTCAGAGAAACCGGATTTTTTAATCTCGTTTAACTTGCTGTCAAGCTTGAGGCAGCTACCGCCACGGGCGGCGGCTCCTCCGCCGTGACCGGTCGGTCTCAGAGCGGCGGGGACGGCAGCAGCCGCCTCACG
>VWZF01005838.1:37690-83623 GCA_013396755.1 Sclerurus mexicanus | reverse complement strand
CCGGGCGCGGAGCTGCGGACCCCGCCGCAGCCGCAGCCGCAGCCTGGCAGAGAGCGAAGCGGCGCGGCCTCCGCGCCTGGGAAGGTTGCGTCCCCGCCGGGCCCTGCCCGGTGCGCGCTGCCCGGGCACACAGCGGGTCCCCCGGCCACCCGCACCCTGCCGCCGCGGGGCTCTCCTGCCCCTTCTCTGCCCGCCGCTCGCGTTCAGGAGAGCTGCCCCTGCTTTCCCTCCACCGGCACTTTCTGTCCACTTGCGATTTTCTTCTTGGTGGGAGAATCAGGACTCGCCTGTTTATTGTAGAGGGAGAGAGCTCGGCCAGAGCTGTCTGTCGCTCCCGCCTTCGGAGCTCTGTGGCCGCGGGCATTGTCGCCTGTGCGCGCATGAAGGGACGAACCGGCTCAGAGCACGGGCCAGCGGCTGCACTGCTGCTGTCAGGGAGTTCCTGGGTGCACGGCAGGGCATGTTGAGATTGGCAGTGCTGATGCCAAATCCTCTAGTACTGCTTTCAGAGTTGAGAATAGCTGTTTGTGAGAACTGTGCTTCTTATTTTCTCTGTTCTCTTATGCGGGCAGATGTTAAGATGTAAACACGAACATGCAAGAGGAAGCATCGTTGTATGGCTCTGTAGTCCTGTGGTGGTGCAAGGAGCTTTAACTGCATGTTGAAGGCATGGCACAATGCTGTCGTAGGAGGGCAAATTACACACATTGCGATTTCTTAGCTGTTTCCAAATCTGCAGGCACCTACACTTCAAGTTTGGCACATAGATGGGACATTGCAAGATTATAGCAGTGTCAGTAAAGGTTAAAGAGCAGTTGGTGTACTTGAACCTTGTTGCCCTTGGTATGGTCTTTCCCAGTGCTGGGCCCCCTTTGCACCTCCATATTTTAATATTACTAAGACTTTCTGTTAAATGTAGCTGTTTGTGTAGCAGGTAAATGTTTCATGGGCTGTTAGAGAAGTGTGTTTTTTAATTGCTTCTTTCTTCCCTGGTTGGTGCTTTTTTCCTTCCTCTGATGTGCCTCCATATGATGTTTTTGAGGATAAAAGCCTTCTTCTGTGGTGCTTTGCCCGACAGAGGTAGCAAAGAAAAAGAAGTGCAGGCAGCCTTGTCTCCCAAACTCTTTTTACTTTTTGGGGGCCTCACTGGCCTCACGGGTATCCTGTTGCAGTTGCTTTGTTGTAATGTGTTCATGTGTCAGTGAACCTACCATTTGGGAAGGGAGGAGGGTTGGTCCCTCTTTCCCTCTCACAGGACTCTGGTGCTAGGGTGCAGGTCAGGAACAGGTTGTACTGTCAGTGCTCTGCTGGGGTGTCCTTGCTGGCCCTTGTCTGTGACAAGACCTGGATGCATGTCCTGTTGGCATTCCAGTGATGAATGGAGCAGGACCCATGGCTGGGAGCACCCCAGGTTCTCTTCCTCTTGCCAGGATGTAGGCACAGCTCAATTCTGTTTGTATTCAGATTAAAATGCAAACCCTACCTTCGCTATTTGACTTCTCTTCAGTCATTCAGTGGCAGACAGCTTGCTTTCAGGTCTCATAACAGAAAGAAGTAGGCAGACGGGAAGCTCCTTTGTAAACTAACTAAGCAGCTTCTCCTGTGGGATAAAGGCGGAAGGATGAAGCATGGTGGAAGGAAGTTTTATTTTTCTTTCTGAAGACCTGGCAGGTACTCCAGAATGACACTTCTTGGCTTGTAACATTAGTGGTTTTCCAGAAACTGTAGCAGTGCAGAGTGTAACTTTGAACTTTTTCTTACTTTGGATTGAACCTTCCATTTATTTTGCATTTCTGTGTGTGAGTGCGAAGGAGTGAGAGAAGGCAAAGACTTACACCATCTCCAAAGGGGACATCTTGTTCATTCAAGTAGTGACCATATGTGGATCTTGTGTAAATCTACACAGAGCTGTACAAGCTGGAGTGCTAAAATATGTAGTGGCATCCTCAGCATCAATCACTGTCTCCCACAGAAATTTCACTGCAAAAGTCAGCACGCAGAATTTATTAGGAGCTTAACCTCAGAGATGTTGAGAGTAACAGAGGCAGGGAGTGTCTGTTCACTAGGCATAAAGGTGGAGAGGTCAGTGACTCACTGACAAAAGCAGAAATATGGAGCAGAAGAGAGTGAAAGGCACTGCTGTGGATCACAGAGTGCTTGGTTCCCAAGAGGGACCTCCTGGTGCTTCTTCAACTCACCCCTTTTCTTCATAGGAAATATGGACAAAGACTGCTGGTAAAGACATCTTCAGCTTGCATGTATCCTGAGCAGAATAAGACTGAAGTTTAGGGAGCTGCTGCCAAGGTTAGACAAATGTGGGCTTTGTTTCTTGATGAAAGAACTGCACAGGAGAGTTGTAGCTATTGGACCGCTCCACTTGACTTGTTCCTCTGTGAGAAAAGGTCTGAGTGAAAGGGAGAGGACAGGCTCTTCTGAGTGAAAAAGCCTTCTTAAAAGGCCCAAGTTTGAAGGAGGAGAGTGGCATTCTGAACAACAAGGTATATATTAGGAGTTGACACAGTTTTCATGACTTTTGGAGGTGCACAGTAGTGCTGTGTGCTGTGAGGGGTTTTGTGTTTGGCACTTGCCATATCTGTGCACATATGAATGGATGCATACATCGTTTTGTCCAGTGTGAAACTGAGCATTAGGCATGCAAGCTTGCAGCACTTGTTATAAAAGCAGCACTGTGTGTCTTACACACATAAATATATTTAATGAAGGTGTAGGAGGAAATCTCCTGCATTTTTCCCTTTTGCTTTACAGTATGTGAAAATAAAACTCTCTCTCCAGTCTCACTGGGAGTTTTTCTTATGAACAAAGTGAAACATGAAACTATTTTAGTACAGCAAGTTTTCTGTAAAATTGGTAATTTCTCATTGTATGTATCTTGCAGTAATGCCTGGGTGTTTGTAAATATAATTAGAACCCAGTAGCCTAAGGCATTTGCACAAGTAACAGGGAAAAATACCTACCTTAAGAAAGACTTTGTGCTTTAGATAAGCAGAGTAGACAGTGAGAAGGGTTGTGATGAGATGACATGGCCAAACGCTTGCAGCAGATGAGCAGCTGGCAGAGGTGGGAATAAAATCCAGGTTCCAAGGCCCAGGCCATCTACTAACCCTTGCTGGAAGCATTTCTCACTTCTTATCCTTGAGTGACCTCTATGGAGTTTTCCCACACATAAGAAAAGAGTTCATAAGGTAAACTTGTACTGCCTTTTTAGTAATGATTTTTTTTTTCCTGATTTTTACAAGGCAGATTAAGATGAGGCAGACTTAATTGTATTACTGCTGTGCTCTGTCTAGTGTGAATACAGCTCCATGAAGCTCAAGTTGAAATATATTAAGGTTGTTTTCTGCAGAAGTGTATAGGAGGTATACAAGGCATCTAAAGCTTTCTTATGATCATTTTCATAGTGTGGTGAATTTGTTTTACAATTACTTACAGGCCCAATTAAAGCATCTTCTGTTAAATTAAATAAGAAATCTACCATTAACTTTACAGGGTAGGAACTGGGTGCCTATTATTAGTAAAAGCTTTATATGGTAGCCTAATTTTTTTTCTGTGAGTGAGACTGGAAAATACATGGAATGAAACAATTGGATTGATCAGTAAATGAAGAACATGTCCTTAGAGCTGCCCATTGAACTGATTATTTTCTATTGTTAAAGATAAATGGGTCAGCTAATTTCCTGATACGTATGAGTGGCTCTCCAAGCACTGTCTATCTGTCTGGTTGCTGGGTACCGGACATTTGAGTAGGAAAAATATGTATTTTAAATTCACCAATGTATTTGTTATAATTTGTGTGATGTTCTTTGAAATCATCAATTGAGCTCGTTGCTTGCAGGAAAAAGCTTATAGAGTGTTTTACATGGCTTTTGTGTTGAGAGGGTGAATTTTTTTTGTAATGTTGCGTGTGTGTAACCTGTTGAGTCTGTTTTGCATCTCAGTTACCAAACAGGGCAACCTGTATGATTTTGAGTTGGAAAGAAAAGTCCAGCGCAACAGCTATTTGAAACTCTGTTTTAAAATTGCTGGGGTATTTTACTGTATAATTAAGTTACCTTGAAGTTTCCGTGTTCTTAGTCTCATTTCACTATCTGAAAAGGGGAGGAATGTGTAAGTCCATAAGTTACTGTAACATTCTTCATTCATTCATTATTATTTGGACACCTAGAATCCAGTAAAAAGTGGCTGAGATGTGCAATGTTGTAACTTTCATGTGTTTCCTTTTTAAATTAAATGCTAGCAAGTTGTGTTAAAATGTGCTGTATCTTTTCACTGTCCATTTTGACCAGTTATCAATATATTCCCTATTCTAAAGGAAGTGGTAACTTTAATTTGCCCAGTGCTGTAGTTTTCACTGCTTAGGGCTACCAAACAGTGTGATTTCCCACATTGCAACACTGCACCAGACATGGAAGGGGGGAGAAAAAAATTTAAAATTATATCATGCAGTGCAAAATGTAAGTAATTTCTGCACTTTTTGTTTTTGTGGTTGTTTTGGTTTTGGGTTTTTTGTTAATTTTTTTGGTGGGTTTTTTGTTTTGTCTTTGAGCAGGCATGCAGGCAACAGCGTGTAATTATCGTGTTTTATTATATTGCACTCACCCAACTTTATTAAAAACCACCAAAGAACGTGCAGTGTTCATTATCCCTGGGTTTGCAAAGATGACAGTCTTGTTGCAGACCTCATTAAGGCAGAAGTCCCCAGCTTCCTTCAGTGGATTTGTCAGAGCTCTGCAAATGTCCCAGAAAAAAAAGCTTCAAGGACTGGATGTGCTAGTTCAAATGCTTCTTTTCCTTCCTCCCCGTAGAACTGTTTTGATTTTAAATTAAGTTTTTGTGGAGGTGAAGTCATACTTTATTTGCTAATGAAAAGCACATGAGTGACATTAAAAAAAAGAAAGAATAAAGGAAAAAGCTGAAGATGGACAAAGAAAGGATTGAATGGACAAAATGCTGTGGAAGATTTAAAACAACTCAGCAATTTAAGCCATTGAGGAATGCACGTTGCATATTCACCGCAAAATAATTGCACTGTCAACATCTACAATGAAAGCTGTTTTGAAGAGGACCTTTTTGGGTTCTTTTTCGCCTTGGTGAACAGAATATTTATGCTGATTCTTGTGTTTTATAGAGAGATTAACACAAAAAAACCCCACCCTAGTGGTTGCTGAGAAGGGTCTCTGGAATAATTTGAACAATACAAATTAACAGCTGCTGCAAAAAGATCTGGCAAGGAAATACCAACAAGGGCAGAAAAAATTTGCCGTTGAACACACTGTTTTTATTCTTCTGTGGGTGGGTTGATATTTATTTTTGGCAGTTTAACTGAGCTGTTATCATGATTCCTACATCTGTTTGTTTGCATCTTTGCTGCTAATTATTGTGTGACACTAAAGTTTGTGTAGTTACTTGCTGTTTGGTTTGTTTTTTTTTTTTGGCTTGATAGTAAACATTGTTTGGTGAGCTTCTGTGAAATACTGCCTCCACTCAGAGAAAAAATTCTTGAAAAGCTTATGCCTTGTTTGAGGACATATTTCATTGTGGCATGACTTAAGACAATTAATAATAAGTATTATATTATGTGAGTAATTTACAGTGTTGAACATTTGTCTGGACAGCTGCATGGGAAAGATCAAGTCTTACTTCCTTAAAATAATGTTCAATCATTTTTTGTTTGACAACTCCTTCACAATTGTCTCTTGTGGTTTTTTTGCCAGTAATCTCATTTTCAAATTTTTTTTTGCTTGTTTTTTTGGTGACAGTTTCTCTGTCGTTGTCTTAAATACAAAAACTTCCATGGCAACATCGCCTTTCCCAAAAAAATAAATGTGTATAATTTGTTTGGCATCAGTCTTGTCTGCCTTGAGGTGCTAATTGAAAGTGGGGTTTCACATCATCTCACAGATGTCCAAAGTCCTTGCACCAGGGCAATCTGTGGTACACGGGTATCACTCAATCACTGATCTCTCTAGTCATTCAACTTTAAGAGGTCCTGTAGGGCTGGATGACAAACAAAAGTAAAACTGGCTTAATGCCTGTGAAATGGCAAGAGGTGGTTTCTGCTGTAAAATAACATTGGGCTCCCTTCAGTTCTCTGCCAATCATATTATTCACAGAAAACAGAACAAACTTCACCATAAGTCTTTTCAGATTGTGTTTTATGAGACTTAAAAAAAAAAAAATCTTCATTTCATTCTGAAACCTCCCTGATTTCACATTATAAATACATGCACTGGCAAGTGGTTTGCACCCATGCAGTGAGTTTGGAGAGCCAGGAAGTTCAGGCAATGCAGATTGTCCCTTTTTCAAGGGCAATATGTGGAAGTGGTTTTGCTGGGCACTTGCAAGTGGATTTCTGAGTCATCCTGGTCGCTCTGGCTGCTGAAAATGCCACTGGGGGCTCTTGATACCTGTCAGACCAGCCTGGGTGCAGGCAGAAGCCATGGCACCCAGAGCCAAGAGCTCAGCTGATAAATGCTTAAGCATTAGAGATGGTAAAAACATCATGTGGTGCTCAGCAAACTGCAGGCAGGTTTTCTTGGTACTCAGTTTGCTGAATATTGAAATTAATTGAGAAGAACAATTTACCAGCCATCTACAAAGCTGTCAGTGTTAAGGGCTGTCAGGCTGTGATCCTTTTTGCTTCGCCTGGGTGCTTCTTCCTTAGGTAGGATGGGATTTGGAAACTTAAAAGGAAAATGAAATAGGTTCCTGAAATAGATTGCATTAAATGTATGCAGAATTGATTTTGAAAAATGACACATTAGTGCTGGATATATTAACATCACAATTTTTCCTACTAAGATTGTTTCAACCATAAGTATTATGTAGCAGTTGGCATACTTTCCTCACTGAGGTCTTGGCAGTGCAATTTCCTGAGGATCTTTTTACAACCCAGAGCACAGATATCTCTGAACAGTAGAAAAGCAGACTTTGGTTCCAAATAGATCTTCAAATAGGAGTGTGAATGATGTTAGAAGTACTTTGCCATCAAAATAACTGCAGTCTTTCAGATATGCAGAGGAAAATCCCCTCTTGTAAAGCTGCTCTTTTGGATAGCTGGAATCATTGCTTTGAACTTCTCAGTGATTTGAGACATGATTACCAAAGTCACAACCTCCCTTCATGGTCTTCCCTTTTAGCTGCTGTGGTGTTTCATACTCAGTGAGTGTATGTAAACTTTCAAGGAAAAGTAGCAGCTTGCACTGGAAGTGTCACTGTCTTTGACATCTGTTGCTTTTGTGGCCAAAGCTTGCCTTAGACAGCATTCTCCAGTATAGTTATTTCTCCATTGCAGTTATTGTTTGGGTATTTCAGCACTGGTTAACCTTGCTTGGGTTGTCATGGGCTTGGTTTCAGTTGAATGATTCCTTGTTGCAGGTGTAGGTGATGAGGCAGCGATAAATATGTTGCCTGTTAGGTAACCTGTTTGTGTTTAAATCCTTAAATCTGTCTCACTGGCAGGATCTGTACATGTTGATATGCCAGTAAATGCTTGAATAGTGCTTTCACTAGGGTGAGTGCTTTCTGTAAAGGAATTAGCCAGGGTTTTTGTGTGTATTCTGCTTACCAGAACTGTGTTAATATCTCTGTTTGAGGTACTGTTCTATTTCCGATTATTTGTAGAAAATAAGGGCTAGTAATGCAGTCGATAAAAATGCAAACCTGATCAAAATGACAGCAAAGCATGCCAAGTCCCCCTTCCCTCAAAACCAACCCCCTAAAAAGGTGACTTGTAATTAAAAAAAAAGGCAACTTGTATTTCTTTTTATTGCTTTTGAAAAAAACTGTCTCAGCATGTTTCACGGTGTTGATCGATATCCATTTGCTTTGATTTCAGGCCGAGGAATCCTGTAAATGCAATGGCTGGAAGAACCCCAACCCACCCCCCACGCCACCCCGAGCGGAGCTGCAGCAGGTGGCTGTCAGCCTGGCCGAGCCCTGCCGCAGCTGCAGCCACGCGCTGGGTAAGCGTCTCCCTTCCGCCCACGCCCGTGCCCCCAAATCTCTGCTCATGCAAGATGGAAGTCGAGATGCCATGCCAAGACGTAGAAATGGGGATTATGACTAGATGTAAATGTCAATAATTTACATTAAAATATTTTTAATGTTTTAAAAAAAGTTTTTAGTACAAAAATAACCTAAAATTAGTTTTGAATAAATTCAGCTATGGTGCAACTTCTAACAACACCGACATTCAAAGCTGTTAAAATGCAGAAGCACTATTAAGCGACACAGAGCAATTTTAATACTTTGTGTTACCTATTTGTTAACCTCACATAGATTTATCTGTCATCTGCCTTACTTACCACATGAATGATTCTCTCCTGTAAGCAGTATTAGGTTTCCTTATTTTAAAATCAAGTATAAAATATTCTTGAAAGCAGGTACTCCTACCTGTCAAAAGAACTGTGCCTTTTCCATGTCACAGAAAACAGTACTGAGGTTGTACATCTTGGCATTGTCTAAGTTATTGTGCAGACAGCTTGGAAGCAACTGCTCAAAATGCACTGTTAAATACTGTTGTGGTTTTGGGGATTTTGTTTTTCAGCTTAGAATAAGTAATGGTTTATTACCCACGTAGCCTGAAAAATAGTGGTGAATTACTGTATTGTTTTAAGAATTTATACTTACACAAAAAGTCACCAGCTTTTATTTTGGATATATTTACAATCATAGAATAGTTTAAGTTGGAATGGACATTTTAAAGCTCATCTAGTCCAACCCACCTGCACTAAGCAGGGTCACCTTCTGCTAGATCAAGTTACTCAAAGCCCTGGCCAACCTGAACTTGACTGTTTCCACGGATGGGGCTCTCTAGGCAACCTGTTCTGGTATTCTACCACCCTCATTGTAAAGAAACTTCTTTCTTATATCTGATCCAGACTTACTCTCTTTCAGTTTGAAGCCATTCCCCCTTGCCTTGTCACTACATGTCCTTGTAAAAAGTCCCTCTCTGGCTTTCTTGTAGGCCCCTATAGGTACAGGAAGGGTACTCAGAGGTGTCCCTGAAGCCTTCTCTTCTCCATATGGAAAATACCCAACTCTCCTCAGTCTGTCTTCATAGGAGAAGTTCTCCAGATCACTGATCACCTTTGTCACCCTCCTCTAGACTTGCTCTGACAGATACACATCCTTCTTAGCAAATACTGAATAAAAATGGAGCCAAAATAAAACTCAGACCTAACTGAAAAGAAACAGTTGCTATTTAATTTTTGTTGCTGTCCAAAACTTAGGTCAGTGAAAAAAGAAAAAGGAAATTTAAAACATTCACAGTAGATAATTATTTTTTTAAACTTTGAAAACAATATTGTAGCTTGTATGGAATACTTTTTTTTTTTTTAATTGGGATTTATTTCCTCTATTCTTTCTATGCTCTAATTACATGCAATTTTTTTCTAGGCTTTTCAGCAGAGTTCTTTCCTTTCCTGATGTTCCCAGTCTCTGGGTTTGCTTGCAGGAGAAGATTAAGGAATGCATAGTATCACAGAAAATTCAGTCACTTTAGCCAAGTTAGTTTCAACTTTGCATCACACACATTCTCCATGCTGCTTCTGTTTATGCAGTTAGGATGGCTTGTGTTACCTTTCCTTTTAATTCCTGGCTTTTGAAGAAAGAACTTATTTTTTTTTTAACTAAAAATGTATGCTTGTCAGTTTTGTTCTTCAGCAGAATTTGTGGATGCTGTATATTTTTGTAGAAAAACTTGGCTTTTCTAAAGCCTGAGGCTGGTTTTGGTCTTCACTCTTTAGCTAGGGAATGACGGAAAAACAGTACTGTAAAACCAGTAAAAGTACTTCATGGAAGAAACTGTATTTTTATTTACTGCTCTTTTTAGAAAAGGTAAGTTTCTTACTCTTCTGACTGCAGCTAAGGAGGAAGATGTTTCATTTGAAATAACTGAAATTAGTTGCTGTGTGCTTCCTCATACTACTGGCAAAAATATGTCTTTCAGTGGTGTTTTCCAATATAATTTTCCTATTCATCTCCTCTAAATGAGTATGTTCCTGCTGAACACCTCTAAAAGCAAATTTACCACAAGATGTGTAGACTTCAGATTGTCAGTGCTGAATATTCTCCTCCTCAGAGAGCCATTGAAATAATGGTGTAGAAATCCCTGTACTGGTTAAAGCTGTACCTGTAAAATGTAGGGGTTTTTTTTGTTTGGTTGGTTTTTGTTTGTTTGTTTGTTTTTCTTTTTAAAGTATATTATTTTCTTCCAAAGGTAATCCTAGATACTAGTCTTGCTTGAGATGTCTTTTTGGGAGTGTGGTTTGATCTTCAAGCCAGTGCAGTTTTTGATGCATAACTCTATTTGATGGTGTGTATTAACTTACAGTCTACTTACCTACAACCTGTATTCATCTCTGATGCTCAGCCCCACAGCTTGGCTCAGTGTGATTGTTTGAATGAATATTTTTTTATATTTGGGTGATATACTATGTCACTGTGAAGTGGTGACTGACTTGGGTGCTGGGAGAATTCACCCTTCACCAGCCTCAAGATCAGGTGTTGTGTATAGTCAGAGACTCTTTTATATTTGGTTGGTTTCTCTTGTGTTACAGGTTTATTTTTCTATTAGTAAACATTTTCAGTCTTGGATCACATTAAAAACTAGTTATTTAATATACTACTACACTGTATACACAGTCTCTTTTTTTTTTTTTTCCCCTAGAACTGTCTTCAGTTCCTGCTATGCACCTTCCCATAGCATATTTGGGTGTTTCTTGATTTGCCTGTCCAATATACATTAGGGTTTTAAGTACATACTGATTTTGAGGTAGACTGTGGACACATTGCTCATTAATCTGTTTTTTATTGTTGCTAATACATACGTTCCAGTACTTGCTTATTAATGTTGCAGGTCTTCATATCATTGCAGACCCTTGCTCTTTCAACTTTCTTTTTCTCTGCATGCTGTAACAATCTATGCATGTGATATTTAAATTTTTTCCTCAGTCATAACAGCAGCTGAGGAAGGGTGTCCCAGTTGGGCGGTGCATGTGACTGGGACTGCCTAAATCTAGTGAAGAGTAATGCAGTGTTTGATGTCAGTGTACCAGAGTTTTGACTTTAATAGTAGGTTAACTAGTGGCTACAGAATTTGGGAATGGACTGTAAACATCTGAAGAAAAATAGTTTGTTGGGCTGATGTACAAATACTGATGTCTCTATGGTAAATGGTAACAGGCAGTAAATACATGCTGTTAATATACTTATTGTATTTTTAAATTCACAGTATGGGTAACAATTGTCTAGTTTAATAAAATGTTTAAACATGGCCACGAAGTAGTCAAGGTTCAGTATTGTTATGGAAACTGCATAGAAATGGCTTCTTATGTGATGTTTTATTCATTTGTTAGTTGAATACTTTAGAATGTTATCAGTTTCTAATGCAAAGCTCATCTAGGAGGCTATTTATTACTTTTGAAAGATCAGGACAGACAGCTTGAAATATTAACCCTTCATACCTGTCTTAAGGACAGAAACTAAATCATTTTATTCTGCCTAGAATGCTGAATATTTGTTCTTACAGGAAGCTCATGATGGCCATCCCCCTAAGACACTGTATTATAAGTGTTTATTTATAAAATGGAAACAATTGCTGGCATCTTTTTAATGTTCTATGTTATGGTGTACTTTTTACTTGAAGCCGAACAAATTTATTGAATTTAAATGTTTTGGAATCATATTAAAATTCTCAAAACAAACCATGCTTGATGGGTGGCCAATAAACATGATCATTTTAAAGTCATATTATTTTTCCTCACTACCTCCCTAACTGAGGAGTCAGATTTCTGTTGAAAAGATATAATGTTCATCTTAAAAAGTAAATATTGATTAAAATTTATTAAAATATAAAAAAGCTAATATGCCCAAACTTTAAAGTAATTTTCCCTTTCTCTGAAACGGTGTTTTGTTCTCCTTTCAGAGGAAAGGATATGCATACCATCTACAATGGCCTGGAGTCAGTGAAGATTGTTGCTTTTTGTAATGCAAATATCTTCTTTCTGGGAATTGACTTCTTGTTTTACATTGCCTTCTCTCTTCCCCGGGCCAGTTGTTCAAACCAGCTTGAAATGAATGCCCTGCTTTATATGTAGAAACCTCAAGCTTTTGAAAATTACAGATGTGGAACTGTATTGGAGATGTTAAAAGGGACTTTGTCACTTGAAAATTGCAGTATGTGTAAAGATGGGTTTTTGTAAACCTCTGAATAAAAGAGCATGTACAGTCTGCAAAATATCTGTTAATATAGTCTGCAGAAAGCATAATTTGATCTTGCGTGATATGAAAGTAAGAGACTTAGCCAATAATTTTATTTTCCAGGCCGATTTTTGGAGCTGATTTTTTTTCTTCACTCTTCACAGAATATGGTGCTACTTGCACCTGGATTACTTAATTTATGGGAATTACGGATTTATTTTCTTTAGTCAAGAAGTCTTGTCTCAAATGGACAAAAATGTATGTAGTTATATAGTGCAGCTTATTAATACAAGCAGGATTTGTGTGGTCTGCTTTAAGTGTTAACAGATCATGTAATTCCAACCAGTGTCATCCCTCCGCTGTGGAAATTGCCCCCACTGGACAATCTTTACAAATTGCTCTGATGTGACATGTTTCAGTTACCTCTAATAAGATGCTGTGTTTACACAGATTATTACAGGATCAGTGGCTTTAGAGTTATGGCTTAGTTTGAGATCTCCTGGGGTACACTTGTGCTATATGTTCTCTCAGTAGGCTTTTTACAAGTTTGGGTTTTTATTTCGTTTAGCTGCTCATGTTTCTCACCTGGAGAATGTGTCTGAAGAAGAAATGAATAGGCTTCTGGGAATTGTGTTGGATGTGGAGTATCTGTTCACCTGTGTCCACAAAGAAGAAGATGCAGACACCAAGCAAGTTTACTTCTACCTGTTCAAAGTAAGCTGAACTTGTCAAGTGTCTTCTTGGGTTATTTGCTCTCTCACACATAAGCCAATTTCACTGCCTCTCATGCATGGATGGGTTTTATCTGGTAGGACGTTTTTTCTTTTGGTTGATGCTCTACTGAGTAGAGCGGTGTGGGCTTGACATTCTGGTACTTGCAATGTACTGATTTTTATTTCAAAAGTCATGCAGATGATTGTTGAACTGACCCTGAGTCCCATCTATAAACTGTGCAATGTTCTTCACTTATATATAATAAAGTCAATTGACATCAATGCTAATTTAGCTGCCATTATTTCCTCAGAGAAGCCTCTGGTATGCATTTCAAAGAAGGTGAATTCATAGTGAAGTTTAGTATTACAAATTTAGATGACTAAACAAGCAGATACAGAGCCAGGAGATTTTCAGCACTGCTCACAGTGTGTTGTGCACTTGTGACTTCTGTATGTATTGACTCTATGTATGCAAATATACTAATTTTAAAAAAAATTGTATGTTTTTAACAGCTTTTGAGGAAGTGCATTTTACAGATGGGAAAACCTGTAGTAGAAGGATCTTTGGAAAGTCCCCCATTTGAGAAACCAAGCATTGAACAGGTAAAGAGTCAAAATGTGGGGTTGGTTGGTCTGATGGTCTTCTTTTTTGTTTTTGTTTGTTTGTTTGTTTTCTTGCCTTGTTTGTGTTTTTAAATTTTATTTACTTTTTGTTACTTGATGAGGTGTTGGGAGTTTAGTTTGTTTGGGGATTTTTTTTTTTATGGGTTTTCTTTTTTGTATGTCCTGGTCTTGAAAACAGGGCATTTTAGGCACTTTGCAGATCTTTCTGTATTTTGCTTAGGACAAAGTAGGGGACTAGGAGATTTCTCCTGCTGCTTCTCCTTTAGTGTTGGTATAATAGTTACATTATTTGACTTCTCTCATCATTCATCTTATGCTTTAATGAAACTGACTTTTTTGTGGGTTTGGAGAATTAGCTTGAAATACTACTTTTATGTGGGCACTTCTAATCTTTCTTTGTTTCAAGTGATGAAAAATGCTGTTGAAGTTTTGAAATACAATATTAAAATGACACTTGCCTTCTGTCAATCAAGGAAAATGTTACAATCCAATTCAGTGAGATCATAGACTTCTCTTTCAAAAGGTACACAACAGAAAAACAAAGCCACAACCAAAGAATAACTGAGGCTTTTGTAACTCTCAATGAATGAAGGACATATGACAAATTCAGTTTTTGGTTAAGCAAGCTCCCAAGAATGCACTTTTGGCAGACAAGTGGGCCCATTAGCTCCAGTGAGACTATGAAGAGGCTCACATACCTCACTGAAACAGGAGCTCAATGTTTTCCCATCAGTGGATGAATGGATGCTCTGTTGTTAAATAGGATATTTTAAGTGTGAAGACTGTTATATATAGTAATTATTTCTTGCAACTCTCACTAATAATTTAGAAAATCAAACTACTTTATTGCTGAATTTCTGATAAGTCTTCACCTGAAGTTCTCCTTTAGTTTGAGTATAAACAAAAAATGTCTATGTAATCTCCATATATTCCTAGTCCTTAAAACACACTATTAAAAAGGTGTGTATAAGAAAAATTATACAATACAGTTTTTTATCACATTCTTGGTACTGTTTGTTCAATTTGTTTAAGAAAATAAAGCACAGAGATGAAAGGGTAATTCTTCTTATAGTTTATTTTGAAATAATTTTTGTTTTTAAATAGACCAGCATTTTCAGTTCTGTTTTTAGCAGCTCAGGAACTCAATCAAACAAAATTATTTGCTAAGCAGAAGTGTTATAATTGATTTTTAATATATATGTATTGCAGCACTTTTAGTCATGTATTTTAACTATGTTGATTTTTCTTTAAAATGGACAGTATCCAAAGTGCAATGAGGAGACATACTTGTGACATTCTTGAAGAAATAATATGATGTGTAGGCACAAATGTAACTAGAAGTCCACAAGCCCTACTCTATTGAAATGTAGCCTGAGAGTTTTGTAGGTGATACTTGGTTTACAGAACATATAGAAGAAAGCCTACCAGAACTTTCTCTGTTCCCTGACTTTGAGAAGCAGGGAAAACTAAAAAATGTTGCTGCTCTCCATTTACATCAACTGTTGGGTGTGGGTTACATAAAAATACCTGGATGTACCTGCTGCTGTGTACACAGGAACCAGCCTGTGGCAGCTACATGAGTAGCTGAGCAAGGAGTTCATGGTCTCCAATATTTTTCTTTCCTATGTAATGCAAGTTCAGGGTTGATAAAGTGAGGAGTGTTTGAGGGTGAGCCTACAAAAACTATGGCTAAATAGTTAAACAGGATTTTCTTCCTTCTTAAGGGTGTGAATAATTTCGTGCAGTACAAATTTAGCCACTTACCCTCGAAGGAAAGACAAACAATAGTGGAACTGGCTAAAATGTTTCTGAACCGCATTAACTACTGGCACCTGGAGACACCTTCTCAGCGGAGACTACGATCACCCAATGATGATATTGCAGGGTATAAAGTGAATTACACCAGGTAACACTGCTTTTGCTTGTTACAAGTCTTCCTTACAAATTAGGCATGTACAAACTTCAGGAATATACCAGTACCTTTGCGCCGTAGATGTACCTTGTGAATTTTTGCAGTCATGGAGTTTACATAAAAACCTGAGGATTTTAGTGGGGCTATATCAGTTTCACACACAGCCTTGTGTTTTGAGAGGTGTGCTTTATCAGCCAACAACAGGGAGTAGAGGCTGTGAGCATCTGTATCTAACACTTTTGCATGTTTTGTGTTGGCGCAGTGGTCTCGGTCTTCATAAGATATGAGCTTTATGTAAGATCTCTATTTGTTATTTAGCTTAAAAAAGAAAAATAAGATAACATTAAGCATTGTAAAGGATTTCTGTTTGAAACAAAATCACAGAAGAATTTAAAAATCAAAATAATTTTGCAAATGCTTGAATGCTAATTGGGAATAGATATTATTAGGTTCCTTAAAATGATAGTTCTTATTATGACCTTCTAATATGTTGTTAGAATTCAAAGGAATAACGTAGTCACTGGAGAAGGAAGAGCTAGGCTGAAAACCATGTCTCTTCTAATTTTCTCACAACAGTAGTGCAGTGCTTTTTTCAGTTAGCACAACAACAGCAGCTTAGTGCAGGCAGCAGTTAGCTAACCTCTGTGTCAGCACCCTGGTTCCCAGGAACTGCCAGGGACACTTTTCGTGGCTCAGGATGAGCAAGCCTTCTGGGGCGCTTCCATGGTGGCCTTTCCCCTGACACACCTCTGCTCCTTGAAGGTGATCAGCAAACCCTGGTGTGAGTTGAGGCTGTGGCTAGTGATACAGCAGGCTGTGCTGTGTCTGTGTCTGACTGGGATGCTCTCATGACCTGTCACCTTGGGGCTCCTAAGAGCTTGGTGGGTGTTGAACTCCATTTGTTTGTGACAACAGATATCAGCCAGGGTTGGTAGGAGCTAACTTTTATTAGGAAACAACTGCTAATTGGCTCTGGTTGGTGGCTTTTGTTGTTAATCATTTTGTCACTTGTGGCTTCTCAAACCCTCCTGCCCACAGTCCCTAAGGTTTCCTCCAACCCAAGGTGCCTGTGTCTTCCCACCACATCTAACCTGTTATTGTGAGCCTTTTTCCTCTGTGCTGTTTGAGGCATTGCTTTTGGTGCTGCTCTGCACCATGTGCGCGCTTCCCGAATTTTTGCAGTCACTGACTTCATTTGAAAACCTGAGGATTTGAATGAAACTGTATCAGAGTTTCACATACATCCTTGTGTTTTGAGAGGTGTTCTTTATCAGCCAAGAACATGGAGTAGTGGTTTGTGAACAGCTCTATCTCACAACTCTTTTGCAACTCATGTTTGCAAAGATTAAGGCACAAGAATTTGAAAGACCATTTTGAGACAGGGTGTACTTTGGATCTGGATGAGGAAACCCATGTAGGATCCAACACAGTCTGTTTGCATCCAATTCTTAATATTTTCTTTTCATTGCTAGAGCTTTCATAGTGCTTGTGATCTGATTCTGCTAAAGCTCCAGACACAGATGACTGTTCATTACATACAGATATTGAAATCTCGTTTGTAAGATTAACAGATATTGTGACTTACATAGGCAGTACTCCTGAATTATCTCTGCAGTACCATAATTCCTTTTCCAAGAGGAGAAATATTACATGCCTTAACTTTCATATGTACTTCTTAATTCAAAACTCACTATGGAGTGAGATACTGGTAATGAAAGAGTAACAAGTCAGGCTGTAATGGGAAGAAGCCAGCTGGTGGGAGACCAGGATGGGAGTCCAGTCAGATTGGGATGGAGCTAGTTAAAAGTGTTACCCCTTTTGACTCTATGTGGGGAAATGTAGAAGTTTAAAGAGGGAAAACAGACCATGCTAAGGGTCTTTGGAATCAGAGGCAGGAGATGTGGGAGGCTAAATGAATAAGCTGTGGAGAGAATCCCTGACATCAACATGAATTTTCTGTAATCTGTGATTATTTTCTGGAACAAGAGCAATTTGTGAAAACTAGACTGCAGAGAAAAAAAACATATGGAGACTTGAAAGTGCTTGACTGGCTTTTCTTTTAAAAACTGGGCAATACACATGCTGCTTAACTCTGTCCAGCCTTGTTGTGGAACTGATTTATATGGTTATATAGCTCTCAGCTGTGTTATAAATTATGTGGGTAGTAGTTTTATTGCACCAAGTCACATGTTAGATGGTAATAATTATCTATCTTTTTTCCTCTTTGCAGGTGGCTTTGTTACTGCAATGTCCCTCAGTTCTGTGACAGTCTACCTCGGTATGAAACCACACAGGTTTTTGGTAGGACATTGCTTCGCTCTGTTTTTACTGTAATGAGACGGCAACTGCTGGAGCAGGCCAGGCAAGAGAAAGACAAGCTTCCTCAAGAAAAACGGACACTAATCCTCACCCATTTTCCCAAGTAAGGTGTCACAGTGTGCCTGTGTTCGAAGTTAACCAGTAACTTTGTTGTGGAAAGAGGGAAATTGCCGACAGCTTAAAATAATTTCTCTTTTTATTCAGTTACAAGTAGATACTGCAGCTTTATTTACTGCCATAGCTTGAAATAGTGTATTTTATGTACACAACCACTTGCTTTGCTCTGTCATAGGGTTTACTTTATGAAAAGGCTTATTCATCCTCCTGGGGGATTGTGCTTTTTGCCTGTTAGCAGGTATTGTTGGTCAATTACTTTCTTTTTCTGTAGTCCTTGGAAACAACATAGGTCCAGACCTCCAAAACTATATGTTTACTTCTGATTTGGTGATGTAGCAGTAAAAAAGGGAGTGTTGTACAGGAGTTTATATACACCTAAGAATTTCAGTTTAATTCAACATTGTAATAGGGAGCAAAATAGTCACCCCATCCCCAGGTTTATTTGATAAAGAAGAGAGGAGTCAGTATAAAACTGGACCAGTGAATCCTAAATTCATAAATTTAATGTTGATTACCTGTTACAATACTGTAATGTTGATGATGATCTCTCGCAATTAAACAACAATAATTACATATTGGGGTATGTAGGAGAATGTCTTGTTTTGAAACATTATTAACTCTGACAGTCATTAATTTCAAACATTTTACTGGTGATAAAGGGGAGGTAGTGGTGACAGGATCATTAATTGTAATCTTCCTGTTAAAATACTGTATCCTTATATCCTTATTTTGTGAGGATGTTTTGGCTCTCTAGGTCATACTTTAAAAGCCTGTCCCTCCTAACAGAGGGAACTGAACCTTAGAAGACCTGGTGACACTGATGCTATGCAAGCTACTGTGTTGGGCTAGAAGTTGGGTTAGTGCTCAGGGGAATGAAAAACAACATGAGACTTCCAAAGCTGAGTAGAGCCAGGATTTGTTGCTTCTACTGTTATTAATAGTGTATTGTATCACTTTGAAGGATGTACACTGTCTCTGGGGTAGACTGTTATGATTACAGGAATGTTTGTATGTATCTGGGATAGGATCATGATCTGACCCTGAAATATGTATGAAGAAGGATTTAAAACCACACTGGTGCAAGGAGCAGATTTGTGGAGGAAGTAGATGTGCATATATATGCCCCCGTTTTCACTGCCTTTTGAAGCCTTTTACAGCAATTTGGAAAGCATTATTATTCACTGCAGTTTCTTTTGATATTCTGCTGAGGAAAAAAAGAAAGACAAGCAGATGATCTGTGGGAAATATGAATAACATTTTAAATCTTTTATGGGCTGTACTTATCTGAAGCATTTGTATCTCCACTGGCATTATGCTGAGTGAACGCTGCAGAGGAGCTGTGTCTCAGAGCATGGAGCCTGGCATTGGCACAGGGCTCCCGTTTGCCCTGGACTCTCCTTTCTGGGCAAAGGGAGCACCCATCGGTTGTGTCTGTGTGTACCTAGGAAGTAGTCACTAATGGGGCTGAAGGCAGAGCCTCTGTGCTGCCTGTAAATGTAGCTTTGACTAAAGTTTGATTTGTCCTTCTGCTCTGCCACAGATGGTCAGGTCACTGCTACAAACTTTTTATCCATTATCAGCTGTACAGAGAGCAGCAAACACAGCACATTGCCTAGGTACAGCTGTCCTGTATATAGGAAAGCCCGACTTGATCCTGAAAATCCTTATCCTGTTCAAGAAAGTCTTACTCAACAGTCCTTTTGGTTTCAGTTAGATAGTTTCTATACATACAGATGACTCTGGAGAGTAAAGATGTACCATGTCAACTTCTGTCCTGAAAACCCCTTTTGTGGAACATAGGATAAGCAGCTGTCTTGCTTCTGAGAGGGAATTGATGTATTAGCCCTGAGAAGGCGAGCATGCTGGATCATCTGATCTGTGGAATTTATCTCGTATAATAATGCTGAGAGGTTTAAAAATCACACTGTTTCTGTAACTGCACCAAAATAAGGTTAAAAATACTCTTATGCAAGCAAAACATGCAATTAAATTCTATAGTAGGACACTTAAAGGAATGAAAATATCTTCCTAAGAGCATTGTTAGTAACTAACACTGGGATTTTATAAATCTGTAAGAGGCAGAAAGCAAATGCATCTGCAAAATACTGGTTTATTCAAACAGACATATTTTGTCATTATTGTATAACATCAGTCACCTCACAGCTTTCTTATTAGGTGCAATTTTGTTCTGTAAAAGTAGTATCTTTCTTTCTGCCTTTGCAAATTAGAAAAATATGGCTTATAATCAAAGATAAATTCTTCTAAGTGAAAGCACTCTAACAAATTAAGATACTTAATGTCTACTCTGGCTTGTGATTTTGTGTATGTTCTTTTTTTTTAAAGAATTGGCCAACAGCATTTTCTTACTGACTCAGTAAATATTTTTAATTCTAAAATGTTGCAAGTTCTTATTTTGAAAAAGAACCTGTTTTGATTGATCCTATATTTCACCTGGTTTTGTGCCTAGGTTTCTGTCTATGCTGGAAGAAGAAGTGTACAGCCAGAATTCTCCCATTTGGGATCAGGATTTCATGGTGTCTAGTTCCCGAACTGGCCAGCTGGGAATCCAGACAGGTAATTTGCATTTAGTGGTGGGTAACCCAAATGAAATCTGGATGATTTAGGATTAGTGTAGGGGTTTTTTTTGTTCGGTTGGTTCTGTCGTTGTTGTTTGGTTGTCTGTTGTTTTTTTTTTGAGTTTTGTTTGTTTGGCTTTGTTTTGTGAGTCATTTTTTAATATTAGAGATATGTTAGTCTGTGGCCTTTTAAAATAATAGTTTCATCCTCTTAACTGGTGAAACAACTCCCTTTATTGAGTGTGATTTGTCCAGCCAGTCTTTGAGCACTGTTAAAGTGGACAGCTGAAGCTGAATGATGAGATTTTGCTTTTCAATAGACCCCTACAAAAAGCCCTTTCATGAAGCTAAATGACAGCAGGCTTGGCAGGTATGTGAAGGAAGTTTGTTTTTTTAGCTTCTGCTCAGCACTGCAAGATAATAAAGCCTGATGTTTGCAGTCTCTGTTATCCAGCAGTCCCTCATTAGATAAAAGTTAGTTTAGAAAAACACATGGAGTTAAAGCTTTAATGTCTTCTTGTGAACTGGTGGCACTGCTCTGGTGCACAATGTTAGCTGTTACTTTTTAGGTGAAGATGGGTCCATCTTTGTAACAGTCCTTCAGTCAGCACCATAATGAGTTCCACGTCCTGTATTTTTTGTGTTTGTCTTTTATGTCATTGCAGTTATCAGTCCACCTCCTGTTGCAAGATCTGTTGCATACAGTGCAAGTCCTTCATCGCTGGAGCAACCCAACAGTGGGAATATGAGTCCAGCTTGCAAAGTTTCTTCTGCCCTTGACCCAAACTTAGGTAATGGAGAGGGAGACTTGATTTTTTTTGGCTTCTGTTGATATTATCAGTAGTTGCAGGATATGGTAACCTTTGCCTTCACTCTGCAATAGCAAACGTGGGATGTTTTTGCTGAAAGACATGCACACACATACTTTTTCTCCAGTATGGTAATGTTTAACTAGCAGAAAAGGCAATTGTATCTGGAAAAAAAAATAAATTAAATTAAAATGAGGAAAGGTCTGCTGGTGTCAGAGGTTTCTGAAAAAGACTTTATTTGGAGTATATCTATTAAAAGCCCTGAAAAAAGGTTTCATTTAAATAATGGCAGAGTAGAAATGGCATCACATTTGAGGTTTTTTTTAATCTTTCAAGGTACTTAAAGTGCATACATTTGAGCAGTAAAGAAAAGCACAAACACACCCACAAGGTTAAATTTAAAACCTGAATGAGGTCAGGCTAAAAATAAAAAAAAAAACCAACTTGTAAGAAAAAAAGTTAATGAATGCATAAATTCTCTTAATAAATCCTTTTTCAAACACCTCAGGATTAATGAGCCTGTCAAGAGACTTTGTAGGTCAGAGAGATGATCCCAAGCTTATGTAAAGTGAGTCCTCAAGGAAGTGGAAAAACCTAAATGAATTCTTAGCCTGTGTTTGCTATGGAGGAACTTAAAGTGTCTCCTAAACTGAAGCTTCCTTTAAGGCCATTTCTCAACTTGTCCCTCAGAAGTGGGAATGAGTAGCATAATGAGTGGGAATCCTGAGCTAGAAGCTGGTTCTGTTACTGTACCTCTGCTAGGCCTTGGTGGACTTTTCTTTCATGAATATAACTAGTTGCTTTTGCTATATTACATGTTGATCTGCAACTAGTAGGGCAGTTAAAAATTAACATGATATATTTTGATTTGGAAACTATATGGATTTTTAAAGTTAAATATTTATGATGCATCAGACTGTATGTGCTGCTTGTTTTACAGAAAGGGTGAAAGAAATATATAATAGGTACTTAGTTCCCTTGAATCCTAAAATGGGGATTTCATGTTATGCAGAAATATGCACTACAACTTGTGTATTGAGCATTTGCCTTCCAAGACAGTAGCACAGATGTTCCATGAAGAGGATTTTGAATTAAAAAGGAAACCCAAAGAGATTCACTATGAATTTAGAGGTATAAGAGGAGAGGTATACTCATCCTGCTTCATGCTAATATCCCAGTGCAAAGCCAAAATTGAGCAGTGATAAATATTGTTCAGATTTCATTTATTTCTCTTTCTGCCTTTCTATTGGGGATTAAAGAAAAAAACAAAAAACAACCCCAAAACCTGTCATACAAACTTAAAAGTACAACAGAAGTGCTAGACTTCATAGTGCTAGTCTGTGACAGTTTGGTTGTTTCTATCTGTCCTAATTTTGTTTTATAGGGGAAAAGAGAAAAAATAATGAACCCTATTCTCTGGAGGATTCCAAAAGACCAAGGGTTGTAGGTGATATTCCTATTGAGTTAATCAACGAAGTAATGTCAACAATTACAGATCCTGCAGCAATGCTTGGGCCTGAGGTGAGAATTATGTAGACATGGTGTTAAAAATGGTCTGTTATTAAATGGTCTGTTTTTTTGTAAATGTTCCACACAGATAGACTATGATAAGCTTTAAGTCCTGTCAAGAAAAATAGGCTTTGAAAAATATGATTAGGTGAACAGAAAATATTTGTGAAATACATAATTAGCATGAAGAATAGTTCTACCATTTTTTTTTTTAATGCATTTTGTATGGTTAGCAAAGAGACTTGGAAACTTGTGATAGTAAAAAAGGTACATCCCAGGTTGTCTTGCAAGGTACTTTTATTACAGAACAGGTCCAGAGTATGCTTTTAATTGTTAATCATAGATACAGCTCGTAAGACAGGGTTAAATGGGCTTCAAATATTGCAGCAGAATGAAAGATCCAAAGTAAAACCTCTAGCTAAAACCACTAGTTAGCTAGTGCAGAAACTGATCTAAACAGTTATTTGCTCTGTCTTCTCCAGTTGCTCTTTTCTCTGCTGGAAGAGAAAAACAAAGCGAAATGTGGAATTGTGCCATGGTACACAATTGCACAATACACTCTTTTTTCTTGGCTGCCTTTTCCTCCTTCTGTTCCTTCTGCCAGGCTATGTTTTGCCAGCAGCTCATTTGCCAAGGTTTAGCTAGAAACTGCTGAAGATTTAGAACCACCTACACTTCTTATTCAAACTATGTACTGTAACTGATGGCTCTGCATATTATAAATGCAGTGCCAACCTGGCTGTTGGGGCTGGCAGTGACTGGAAACCCAGCAGCCAAACTTTGCTCTAAAAAGTAAACAGTATGTGCATGCAGAGATGTTTTGGCATTGTAAAATCATCTTGAAAAAAAAGGAGTTAAATTTTCTGTATTAATTTAATCTGTATTCAAATATGTGGATGCAATTGCTAGATTTGTAACAGCAAACTCTGTAGGAATTAAAATGTTCTTTCTAGGCCCTTACAATAGTGGTAGAGATAGTGAAAAACGCTGCTGAAATGAAAAAGTATGACTTTTCCTGCATCAGCATTAAAATGTGTGATTTGCAGTATGCATAGGCAAATCCACTACTCTTGCCCAAGCTGGCTAAGGCTAAAGAAAATATGATGACTTAATGGCATAGGCTTCAACTGGATGAGTGCTGTCCCTCAAGAGGCTTTGGAACTTGTTGAGTCCTAACCATTGCAGTTTTTACCTAATCTTTACCAATATAAGTTCGAATAGATCTTTATACACTGCAGTATAGACTTATATCTGACTTATTTGATGGTGGCACTTCTGCAAAGATGCATTACAAAGGGTCCTTGGTAGCTCTGTTGGAAAAAAAAGAGTGGGTGTTATTTGTTTGTTCATTAAGGCAGTTCTGTCAGAGGATGTGAAATCTCAAAAACTTAGTTTTGTTTCACTTTTGTTTGGTACAGACCAACTTCCTCTCAGCACACTCAGCCCGGGACGAGGCAGCGAGGCTGGAGGAGCGCAGGGGGGTGATTGAATTCCATGTGGTTGGCAACTCCCTGAACCAGAAGCCCAACAAGAAGATCATGATGTGGCTGGTTGGTTTGCAGAACGTGTTTTCCCATCAGCTGCCTCGAATGCCGAAGGAATACATCACGCGCTTGGTCTTTGATCCGTGAGTATCCTTGGAGAGGGGTTTGGTGGGTGAGGCAGAGAGAGCCTGGTGCTCTTTGCAGGCAGAGGTGTAGGAAGGGGCCAGCAGAGGTGGACAGTTCCATGAAAAGGAAACCATTTGCCATTAACACAGCGACCAAGATGGTATTTGAGTACAATTCAATTAGGCTGACCAGGAGCTAGGAGAGCTTGAAAAGATGGAAAAAGTGTAGCACAAGCAGAGCTACCCTCCATGCCACCTCTGTGCAACAGAGAAGGATTTTCTGGTCTTGATTTCCCTAGGAGTAGGTGATTAGGAATAAGAAATGTCATCTCTGGCTTCATCAGCTGCATTTGAAACTGATAGCTTAGGTGTAGAGAATGCATGCAAGGAAACAGGAATCCCTTAGAAAGGACTTGCTGTTCTGTAACTCCATAATTTCTAATTTAGTCAGGGTAAAATCATCTTGAGAACTGCACAATGGCATAACTGTCTTCAATGGATTCAATAAAAGCAATACAACTTTTATTTATTGGTTATTACCCCAGTATTTCAGAGTAGTTGGCAAGGCCAGGACCTTGCTTCATGATGATGACATTTATGGTAAATTCAAAGGATAATGTTAAAATAACAAGTAGATACTGAGGCATTATACAATTGCATTAGCATCATGGAAAGAAGTGAATCAAGTTTCTGAAAAAAGGAAGGTAATGGTACTTTGTGTACTATGTGCATGAATTAAAGTGATTGTTATTTTTTTCTCCTCAGGAAACACAAAACCCTTGCATTAATAAAAGATGGCCGTGTTATTGGTGGTATCTGCTTCCGGATGTTCCCCTCCCAAGGATTTACGGAGATTGTTTTCTGTGCTGTGACTTCCAATGAGCAAGTCAAGGTAAAAATAATTCTCTACTAGAATTTATTAAATGCATTCAGTGCTGCATATCCTCCTAATTTGTTAGTCATGTTGAATATACTGTTTAGTTGTCAGAAACAGTTTGAAAGATATGGTGATTCTGAATATAACATAAAAACTACACAAATGTGCAGATTTAGAATCATCGTCATAATAGTAGGAGTACCTTAATTAATTAAGTTAAATATTTCTTAACACAAAAATAATGAGCCAGTTTTCCCCCAGTCGTGGACTGTTCACTTCTCTGGCTTCAGTAGTTGTGTCTCTGTGTAGTGTAACAATCTCATGGTTGACTGAAATAGGTATTATTTGTATGTTACATTATTGTGTTCAATCACTTTGTGATATTTCATGACTTTGATCAAAATGAAACATATTAAAAAAAAAAGGTATAGTTTTACATCTCAAAATAAGCACAGGGTCTATTCTATACATGCTTTTTTGAGTTAATTTCACAGAATGTTCTCAGAATGTCAAGAATTGGCATCTGTGTTGGCAGAGTGCAGAGCACTATGAATACAGGAGATTCCTCCAGCTTTTTCAGTGTTTATAGGTAGATTGATCAAGTATGACCATTTGATTCAGTTTTTTGCCTTTAGATGGTGCTGTAGCTTCATGATTTTCAGGGGAAGCAGTGAAAGCTGAGACGTGGGTTAATTCAGAGTTTGTAGCAGTTAACATACAGAAATTGTGCACCCTGGTGTGAAAGGGTAACACAGTGGGATTGAAAGCCTGTGACAACTGTTAGTACTCAGATTATATTTGATTTTATTCAGCTCTGGTGTTAAAGAGGAACATTCCCCTACACTTAGCAGTGGCCTGTCATAAAAGTATCCAAAGTGTTTTAGCAAATGCAAACCCTAACAGTATAAGCTTATGTTTAACTGCACTACACAGATGCATCTGCCAAAGGTGTGTTGTGATTTTCTAGGAATAATCTTTCAAAATAATACAGCAGATAATTCTGACCCATCAGAGTGCCCCTGAGGTTGCATAAGGCACAATTTATAATTTTGCCCTCTGAATGCCTTGCTGTATCAGTTGACTGTTTCTGAAAATGTGCCTTCCCACCCTTCTGCTGAGTCAGGTGGCCCCTGTCAGCAGGTAACAGAAAAAAAAAAGTTCACACATAGGTGACCTTCCTAATCTAGAAAAAAATAAATTCCTATTTTAATTAAGTTTGAGGCTGGAGTAAGAAATATAGGAACTGTTTTCCCATATAAGTTGAATTGTTTTTAAAGTAGTTTGATCTCATGTTGGAAAAATAACTTTAAATGGCTTAGTTTCCTTTTAGGATGTTTATTTGGCTATTCCCGTGTCTTGGGACACAAAATTGTAAATTAAATCAGAAGTTTATATTTTCTAATTTATTCTTGTGGCTTACATACATGAGTAAAAATTTTCCCAATTGTCAAGAGCAGAGTACCCAAAACAAAACCATGTATATTTCTTTGTGTCCAGTTAGTCTCCATGAGGATAAAATTGGAACATATGCAGGAACAAAACATTTTTATGGGCTTTTCTGTCTATTTTACATTTCTTCATTTCACAGCAGAAGGGGAAGACTATAGATTGTTTGGTAATGTGAATAAATGGAACCTTTTGTTTACTTTGGGCTTGAATGAAAATGGAAATCATGCCTGTGTGGAGTTAGAAGGCATAACTATTTATTTGATTGTGGACTCAGTAATTTTCTGCTGCTTATTATGGTAATTGTTTCACTGCTTCCTTTTATGCCTTATGATAAGTTTAGATTATAAAATCCTTTGAGGCAGAGGCTGTTTCTACTACAGCTGCACAGAACCCTGGAGTAATTTCAGTATTGCTACTGCTTTGCTGTTTTGAAATGATATGGCTAAGAAAGAATGCCCTATTGTTATTGTATATGTAGTTTTGCTACCAGTGAAATATGTGCTATTAATAGTTATTATCTAATTTAAAAGAGGGAAAAAAAAGAAAAAGGTGAGCACCTTGAATTAAAATTTCCAGGACAATGTGCTTCTTTACCCCTAGAAAGAGTCTAGGTTTTGGACTCCTTGAGATTAAAAGTGAATCAGACACCAGAAACTGGTATTTTGTGTCCTGTGCTTGGTCACAAAGATACCTTTACGAGGCTGAAAACAGTTTGCTCTTGAGTATGCTTCACCAAGTTCGTTATGAGAAAAATCTTTAAAACGGGATCTAAAGTAAAGACTGCATTTTGAAAAGCAGCCTGTAATAACCCTCAGTCCACAGTTACTAAAACACACAGTCCCCAAAGACTTTTTCATGATTTTTCTTTCACACAGGGTTATGGGACTCACTTAATGAACCATCTGAAGGAGTACCACATCAAACACAACATTCTCAATTTTCTCACATATGCAGATGAATACGCTATCGGCTACTTCAAAAAACAAGTAAGTCAATGCAAGATATTACTTTGTGGAAGAAGTTTAACATCTAGTAGTGATGGACTAAACAACTAAATATGACAAAGTAGTTGAATAAAAAGCATAGTGCAATTTTAGGTGGAGATTTTTACCTATAAAATGTGCTCTGTGTTCATCTTGTGTAATGTTATTGGCTTCTAATTCATTTTGGTTTGATAGAATCTTATGAATATAGGTATATGGTATAGCCTATAATTTCTCAAGTCTAAAAACATATGTGGGTTGGCTGTTTCTTCATTCTTTCAGTTCCTCCACTGATTCTCTAAGAAGTATAAAGAAAGACTAGACATACCTGTGACAGAATAGAACTTACCTGACCTACACTCACAGCTCCTCCTGATTTGAAGCATGGATTTCAAGTTCAGGAAAGATTCCAGTGTCTAATCTGTCAAATAGATGTGATGAAGATGGTAGAAGCTCTGTCCTTTACAGTCTTCAAGGCTGGCCATGGACTTGAGCAACCAGAGGTGATAAGACCTGCTCTGAGGCTACATGACCTCCTTAAGTTCCTTCCAACCTCAGCTGCTCCATGATTCTGTATATAAAACTGATAAAATTTATTCCTCACACAGTTGAAATTAATAACAGCTGGGCTTGTGATACATGTATTGGATCTGTGCAGACAGACCCTTCCCATGTCTGCAATATCCCTTCCCCAGTTTGGAAATGCTCAGTCTCCATGTAAGTCTGAAGTCTTTGATGGTAAATTACGAGACAGAAGTCATGTTTGGGTTTCTGCTTATTACTGATGTTTCATAGGCACCACTGTAAGAACAGTAAAATGCAGCCCAAGTGAGAGTCCTACACTGCTTTTTATTGTCCTGGTTAATTCTTTTGTGAGTTTGTTTTTCATTTAACTTTTGAACTGTATAAAGAATGTAATATAACTTTGGAACTTTTAATAGGATTTGTTAACTTATTTTTTCACTTGAAATACATAAGTAAAAAAAATAAAATTTTCCAGCTATCATCTCATCAACTTCAACAACAACTTTCCTTGACCTATGACTATAGTATTGGCATTTTTTAATATTAAATAGCAAATTTTTTGAAAAATCTAGGAAATTTGTTCACAGAAAAAATATTTGCCTTGATATTTTTATCTCTCCTATCTCCCTTCTTAGCAATTCTTTTATCTTGTATCTTAACAATTCTTGTGCCTCCCATAAGAAGGTGTTTGCAACACTGAACCATGGTCTATAACTCACTCCGTTGTGTTGTTTGTATTTTAATATTGTGATGAATTTTGTTTTAAGTCCTCATAGCATTTCAGTTAAAACAAATGTAAAAGGAAAATGGCATTATGACAATGTGAAGTTTTTTTCTTTGTCAGGGTTTCTCCAAAGATATTAAAGTACCAAAAGCAAAATATGTTGGCTACATCAAGGATTATGAGGGTGCCACATTAATGGGATGTGAATTAAATCCAAGGATCCCCTACACAGAATTTTCCGTCATCATCAAAAAGCAAAAAGAGGTAAAGGCTGAAATTAAACACTTAACATTATCATCTGCTCAGATGTTTAGAAACAATTCAGTCAGTGACAGGTTAGCTCTCTTCTTTGCTTTAGTGCTTAAAACATTTGAATGTATACTTGTATTAGTCAGAATAATCCTTTAGTTCAAGTGCTAGTGCCTCAATATTGCAGTTGAAACATTAAATTCTACCTTACTGATGTAATGATAACAAAAGTGTTAAAATACTGATATTTTGAGGAGTAATTCACAGCTAAATCTTGTGAGACTGATTTATTTTATGATTTTGTCAATTCCACCCCGCCCATAACAGTAAGGGTTCATTACAGTGACATTTGAATTGAGTGTTTGTACTGCATAGACTGTATTTTACTTGAAAGAAAGATTATTTTTTCTACCACTGTTTTAATCAGTGGTGTACTATGTTAATATCCAGTCTATCCCTCTTTGGAATTTATGTTCTTTATTTAGTTCATAATACTATTCCATATGACAGTTTATTAGCAAAATAATTAAGATGTTTCCAGTTGTGTTTAAATACCTTCCTGGATTTTTTAAAGAACTATGAATTATATGGATAATCTCTTCTTTCAAGGTTGTTCAAACCTGACCTTTTATTTTGTTTAAAAGCTTCTTTATGGGACAATCATTCTTCTTCCACTAGAACTATTTGGCCCATGCTTGCAAAAAGAAAGACAGAATTTGATTCTACACATTTAGTTTACAAGGTTTCTTAATTTCACTCATTGGGAAAGTTTTTTTTTATGTCCATATGACACAGACCATAATTTTTTCCCCTTTAATTTCTTCTTGTCTGAGTTACTCTTCAGATTCCACTCTACTTCCAGTCTCAGAGAAGGTGTTGTCACTGTGTGTGTGGACAGTGGACATGTCTCTTGTAGCCTGTTACATCTTGGACATGCTTGGCTTCAGTAGTAAAGTTCTGGGCCCAAACCATCAACATAACATGTCACTTCCACAAACTCATTAGTTTTTAAGGTTCTGGCTCTGGGACTGCTTTATTAGCATTCTTCATTCTCTCATTTATTGAGATGTCCATGTTATTATAAAGAACTTGGAGAGATTCCACTTGGAGAGAAAGTGTCTTGGTCCTCCAGACATCTAATGTATAACATTATTAGAAAGAAAGCTGCTGTTATACAGTGATCTATGCTGTTGATATTCTCTGAGAATAATTATGTACACCTTTGGAAGCACAATTTAGGATTGCCTGTTTAACACTGAAACACAGATCAGGCCTTTTTTTTGTCCCTGTTTCAAAGAAATTTAGAAATAACACTCAGAGTCTGCAGCTTTATGAAGAACATTTGCTTGTCTATTGATATTAAAAGCAGTGAAGATGATGCCTGAACATAAGAAGAATTTTGAATGTTGACAGTTTGGATTATGTACTGGTTTCTTTGGAGGCTGGTGTTGGTCAGTACTGGATATCAGACTTTTCAAGACCTGTCCTTTTAGAAGTGAAGCTTTTCATGGGATCTAAGCTTTTATTTAAAGAATTGGAGTATATGCCTGTGGCTGCTAAGACCATGTCACCCGACACTGTGTACCCATAGCTCATTTACCATTATTCTGAAAAATACAATTGCCTTTAAGCAAAACTTTGTGACCTACTGACTGATTGAACTGCTTGCTTTAATTAGGAAGAGCTACTAGATCCTAAATTATAAGAAAGGTCTAAGTTGAATTTAACAATTAATTTGAAAGTATTTTGATATTGTGCTGGAATCTGGCCATGGTGCTTTTGTTTTAAGCTCTGTTGAAAGTCTGGTTTTATCTTTTCCTCTTCTTTGAGAGTAAGTACTATGTGTGAGGGAGTGAAGGTCCTTAAAAATAATGTCCCTCTTTATTATTTCCGAATAAAAGAGCTTATCAAACTGTGGTGGTCTGAATGGCTGTGCATTTGTTTGCTCCAAGTTATGAAGTAAGGCATTTTGAAAGTGACATATTTAGGACACTCAAAACTTAGATAAGTATCTAAGTGTGTATCAAGAGCACAGAAGCAAATTACTTAGAATTTAAGGTAAAAATATTGCAAAGCAAAACAGAGTGTATCCTGGAATGGGAAAAGCCTTTCCCTAGCATTTACAAGCAGAGTAGAATTTCAGTTCCAAAGAGTGCCATCATTCTGATGTCCTCCAGAGAAAATCTTCAGTAAGAGTATCTCTGACTGATACCTAAGCAACTGCTACAGTCGTATGGAGACTTTGAAGTGAATAGGTATTTCTAAAATATTGTAATATGAACATATATGTGCATTCAATACGTGCCTTCAAATTTCTGACCAGCTGTGCTGAAGCAGTTTAGACACTCCAGCTGTTGGAATTTTAGAGCGTTCCCAAACCTGCTTTCAGGAAATTTCCTTCCCTGCCTCTGCTGTCATGTTGTCAGAAACTGTCCAGCTTGTGATAAACAGAGCAAGCAATGACTCTTTTCCTTCTAGATTTGTGCCAAAATAGCTGAGAGATTTGCTTCATCTGCAGAATCAGTGTTTGGCTAGGTGACTCAGTCCCATTACCAGCTTCAGTGGATGGAAAAAGACCAGAAGATTAGGAAGTGAGAATGTTTCTGTTCATCACAGTTTTGCATTAATCTTCTGGGTTACTTTAGAGCTAATAAATTATTTTTTATTTTCTCTGATGCTTTATTACAGATCATTAAAAAGCTCATAGAAAGGAAACAAGCTCAAATACGAAAAGTTTATCCTGGCCTTTCTTGCTTCAAAGATGGAGTACGGCAGATTCCTATAGAAAGCATTCCTGGCATTAGTATGTATCAACCTCTTTTAATATAGAACAGAAGCAGAATAGCCCAAGAAAGGTCCAAGACTAGAAATACTAATGTAGTCACGTTTCTTTTTGATTAGAATGTATTTGTTTTGGTCTGCTAATTTGATTTCTGTGAAGATTGTTGTGTTTCCATTGCAATTGCTGTCTTTGAGATTTCCCCAAGGCACCCCAGGCTGATCCTCTTTTGTGTACGTGTGTGTAATTGTATTTATATGTGATCCTTCTTTGATTTGTATTGCCGTGTAGGCGGCAATTTCCCTTTGGCACTGTTGTTAATGCACTGCACTTCTGAACAACGGTGATTTCTGTGCTAGACATGACCTTGCAGGACAAAATAGAATTAAAAAATATAAGTATCATCCTTTTCGAGATTTTTTTTTTTTCAGCTGTGCTTTTCTGCAATTCTCTACTTCTAGGGAATCAAATTGGATAACTTTATCATCATTATTCTTTACAGAGGTTGTGGTAAAATATGTATTGAATTATTGAAAAAAAAAAGTGTGTTTTCATCTAGAAATATTTTAGAATCTTTTCAGCAGTCTGGAGGAAGAGCATGTAGGAAATTGAATGGGGCTGTAGGCTAGATGGTTGTGTTATTTATTAGGAGTAGCTTTTATTAAAACAAAGCCAGTGCTGAAATGGCTTTTCTTTTTAGAGTTGCAATAACTCAGTTAATATTGTGACCTACTGTAGTTCCCATATAATATCTCATGTTGTTGGTGTACAGGAGAGACTGGCTGGAAACCAAGTGGAAAAGAAAGAGGGTAAGTGCTGCACAAAGTAAAAAGATGAAGCAGTTGGGATATTCCTTTCAGAAAAATCTATAAGCAATGTCATTTGATATTCCCTTTCACCCACTGGAAAACATAAATAATCTGCAAGGGTTGAGTTCTTAAGTGGTTTTTTTTGGTTTTTTTTGTGGGCAGGTGCATTTTGGGTGGTGGGGTTCTTTTTTTGAGGGTTTTTGTTTGTGTTTGTTTCTTTGCTTATTTTACATTTTATTTCTTCTGTAAAATGCTTGAAACTTCAGAGGTGCTTTTAGGCAAGATGCAAATAGTAGGAATGAAGATAAGGGATTCAAGCTAATCTTTCTGTATTTGTTTTCCTTCAAGTAAGGAGTCCAAGGATCCAGATCAACTTTACAGCACATTAAAAACTATTCTGCAACAAGTGAAGGTGAGTGCTAGTTCTAGTTTACCTTCTGTAAAGATTTTTAAATTATTTCCAATATAGAGTTTCCATATTAGATACCTTACTCTTTTCTTTACCAAAGAGCCATCAAAGCGCTTGGCCCTTCATGGAACCTGTGAAGAGAACAGAAGCTCCTGGATATTATGAAGTTATAAGGTTTCCCATGGGTAATGCCATTAACATTTCTTAAGTATAGACTTTAAAAATCTTTATAGCCAGAGACATAGCAGATAAATTTTAATCTGATTGTTTTATAGTAAAAGATATATGTTACTTGCAGCTGAATACCTTGCAGCTCTGAAGCACCAAAGTATGATGCTGTAATTTGAAATTGATGACTGCTCTGTGACCTTTGCAAAACATCTACAGTGTATACATCTGAAATCTTAGCATGGCCTAGAGAGCCCTAACAAGCTCTTGAATGGTGCAGTCAACTAGAAACTTTCAGGACTGAGCTGGTGTAGATGAGCTGTAGGAATATGTTCTTATGTGTGGTAACTGGTCATTGCAGATCCTACTGGTATATTAAAAAAATCTCTCAAGGAAAACTTTCAGGAACACCTGAGCCTTAGTATTGCTTCGAAATACAGATTTAAGCTTTGTAAATCATATAGAAGAAAAGCTTTTCAAAAGTATCAGGGCTTTCTAATTAAATCTTAACAATTTGTTCCAAGTTTAGGAAAATACTTCATGCAACTGATTGTAAGCTAATCTTTGTCTTTTAGATCTGCCACAGTTGTCTGAGGTGGTTTATTTATTTATTTATTTTTATTTATAAGTCGTGCAGCTATTGTTTGTGTAGGATTACTTGCAAAGGGAAGTACACAACTGTAAATAATGTTTTTCTTTTGACTGCTTTTTTTATGGCCCAGCTTTTTTTTGCTGGGATGTATAATTCCAATGATAATTCAGTGATGCTCTAAAAAGATGCTTGTTTTTATTTGTACTGCAGCAGTTTTAAAAATTAATCCTGCTAGTCCTTCCTTTTTTATGCAATACTCACCTCTATCTTTCTGATTATAGTTTCTGAACCTTTTAATAGTTTTAGAAAATGAAATACAGGTTCATGGCAGGCTACTAGCAATCCATTTCTCAGAGAATGGAAGTGTTTGTTCATGTCGCTTTGCATAGGCTCCAAGGCCATATATACCCATTTAGTGTAGTGATTTTTTTTTTAAAATGTTCAGCTTATTTCCAAATAGCAGATAAGCATATACTTTATAAACTACTAGCTGGCTTCCTGTATCCCTGACACAAATGTATTTATAGCAATGAAGAAAAAGATTATTGACTCTTCCTGTGGCAGTTTTCTGCATCTGCTTTTCTAAGCAGAGGACAGGTCTGGGTGGCTGTTTTATCTGAACAGAGGTTATAAAGAACTGACAGGTTGGGTTGGCAAACCAAAAGTAGCAATGTTGTCTGTCCTTCCCTTGTTCAGATACATTATATTAGGGGGTGAGCAGCAGCTCTCCTTTGAGAGGACTAAGCTGAGTTCTTTGGTTTAGTTTTGCTCTCTTTTTTCAGCTAAGGAACCCAGCACGACTAAACTATGTCTTGATCTGTGATCAACTTCAGATTTCTTTCTGCTCTCCCTGCCAGTATGCTGATACTGTAAAAAGTTGCTCAGACAAGACGTAACAATTTGCTTTGTTTGCTTTATGTACAGACTAAATTGTACAGTATTTGAGAGTCAGGGCTGTAGAGTTTTTTGACTACCTCCTAAGGTCAGTTCTCATGTATAAATGTTTTTTGCCCCTGTTTTAAGTGCTCTTCAGGTGCTCTTTCAAGCAATACTCTGTGATTTTCTTCTTTTTCATCTGCCATACAAAAGCTGTATGACTGAGTGATGGATGGACCCAAACTTTCACTGTAGCTAGAAGAAAACATCTTAACTCACCAGCTAGGCAATGTTTGCTTTAGGGCGAGCTGAACAGCCTTCTCAGCTGGGTGCTCTAATTAGACTATGGATATCCAGTTTAGGTGTAGGCACCTGAATTTCAGACTTAATGGGAACTGAATGAGCCTTTACTTCTGCAAAATATTGTGCAAAACTAGTGAATGGCAAGTTCTATATCATTGGAAAAGGCATTTGAGAGCATCCATCAAAGTTTTCTCAAATAATCCCATTTTGTCAATTGCATGGGGCTTTCCTCTCTTTTAACAAATTCAAATCTCCCTTAAAAAACCGAAAACCAACCACCAAACCTGCCCAAAACATACCAAAACAAAAATACAACCAGATTTTTAAAACTGATGTTAAAAGGTTTGCTTCCTTTGCCTTGGAGGTCTTTGGTCTCTGCTGTCCTTGCAATACTTGACCCGTTTCAGCTGCTTCTGTTACAGTCTCCCTCAGATGCTGCTGAAGGTTGACTCAGCTATTGCTAAAAAATTAGTGGTTAGAGCTCCTGAGGTGAGAAAAGCCAAGGCATCCAGCACACCTCTTACTACTTCTATTCCTGTACTCACTCCTAGAACACTTGTAATGTAGACAGAATTTTTAAATGCCTGATGAGAATTACTGGGAAAGCGACTGTGTGGAGGACACTGAGATGATTTACATGTCTTATGAATGACTGTCTTTCATATAAAGGAGAACACTTAAAGAATCTTCTGTAAGTAAATGTTTTGCGTGGTGCTCTGAAAGCAGGAGAGGTCAGTTCTCACATGACTCTTGAAAAGAATACATAACTATAAACTCTGAAGAGGTAATAAAAATATATGTAGTGTAGAACAAATTTAATATTTTCTTTTTTTTCAAAGCTGCAAGTACTGCTTGTAGCATAGACCAATGTCTCTTCTCTGCTGTGTTCGATTTTAGGTTAACATACGTGTTTTGTGATGTTTGCATTTTTTGCCTATACACTCCTAAGGCCTCTCCAGCAGAGCTGAGAACAGTTTGCCTCACAGAGCGTTTACAAGAGCATTAGGGACATCTAATACCCACGGAAAACTCAGAGCTCTGAGAACAGAAAAAAAAATATGCTTGAATGTTTTAAAGGAGAAAAAATAAACTCTACGTAAATTCATCCTTACAGTGAAATATGGCTTAGTTCCAGGGGCTCAGTTGCTTTTGAGGCTAAAAAATGGACCATGCCTTAGATGAAGGCAATTTCCATTCCAAATCCTAGCTTGGCCAGTTCATGTGAAATGGCAAATCAGTCTAAAGGGATGTTGCATACAAAAAGTATTTGAATCAAATGCTGTTAATCTATTTTTCTTCTGTACAGATCTCAAAACAATGAGTGAGCGACTCAAGAACAGGTACTACGTGTCTAAGAAATTATTCATGGCAGACTTGCAGCGAGTCTTTACAAACTGCAGAGAGTACAACCCCCCTGAGAGTGAATACTACAAATGTGCCAATATACTGGAGAAATTCTTCTACACAAAAATTAAAGAAGCTGGATTAATTGACAAGTGACACTTTTACAACCAAATAGTGTGCCTATGTTATGGGCAGGGGAAGCTGTTCTATATATGAGTTGTGGGACTTTCAAGAAACTTGTTTAATACTTAGCACTTTTAAAAACCCTTTTAGTTTTGCAAACATGTATTATACTGAAGTTACAAGAATTATTTTATTAAAATGCTTTATAATGTATTTAATTATGGAAAATTTCTTTTGTGTGCCGATTACCATATGTTCCTAATAAGTTTATCAGCTACAGCCTCAGAAACCCCACTAACATGGGGGAAGTTGCACATGTTTGGGAAGATGAAGTAAATTCCCAGACAACAGATGTTATAGCTTACCTAATGCAGTACCTATTTGATATAGTTTTATTATTTTTTTTCCAATAAAAAAGAAAATTGTAAGGGAAAACAACAGTTGGGGGGTTCTGAAACATTTGTTTCTTTGTAGAATCTTTTTACAAGATTATTTTTAAAAGAAACACTCAGCTGGTTGAAAAGCTGTGAGAGAAGGTCAGTTCTAAGAAAAGACTGCCTGTAGTCTTTGATAGATGCAAGTTTTTCTATTAGTTTTTGGTTTTGATAAATATTTTACCTGCAAATTGTAATCTCATAACCACTTTTTAAAAAAAAAAATTTGGCTAGATGCGTAATGTCATAGTGACTTGGCTTATGCAGGACATAAGTACCCAAAATAACTTTGGAGACTACTTCTCATCTACTAGACAATTTCAAATGGTTTAGTAGAGTTAAGGTTTTGATGCACTTCGTGATCCACCCTACTTACTACTCTTCACTGTTAAATTCTTTAGATTACTATTATTATATTGTACACAAAAGAAGTCCATATAGGACAGCTTTGAACTTAGATACTTGGCTCCATGGTAAACTGGATTTTCTACCAAGCTTTATTGTAAATGCTTACTAACTGTGATTACTTAGACCCAGGAATACATTAACATTTTACAAGTCATGTTAGTATATCTTCATATAGAGCATACATATATATATGTATAATATATATTGCTGCTTACACTACATTTAAGAGGTACACCTAACTCCTTAATGGAGATCAGTACTGGCCAAAAAGCTGTCCCTTGACATTTTCTAGTTTGTAACTGTAAATTATAATTGCTTTTGTGAAAAACAGATTTAACTTACCTGCTTGGTATTTTATATTTACAGATGTTACACTGGTAAAATTCAATAGTCAAAAGCCTGAAAAAACCCAATCCTGTGCTGTGTCAAAGAGTCTGTTCCTGCAAAATGCCTGTGCAGTGTTAGATCAGAAGTCAATTCAGGAACTACCTGGTAGTAGTAAATGTGGTACCCAAGTATTCAAAATGTTAACGCTGGACTTGCCATCCTGTTTTGTATGAGATTAGTCTGACCTACAATGGGATCTATAACCAAGGTACAGTGAGTACTTTTTTAATAACTAGGATGCTATAAAACTGTTTTGTAGATTGGGCCTACAGATGCACATGTTAAGCTTGGTATCCTGTGAATTTTTTTATTTTCAGAGTAGATTTTCTTATCGTTTTTCAATCAGATTGTCTCTTCTATATTGGAACATGTGTTTTCTAATTTAAGAATTAATATTTTCATAGATACTGTGCAATAAAGTTATGGTAGGATATGTGGTTTTGCAAATGCTTTAACAGCTGATGAACTTTACATTTGTCAAATTAATATATTGTACTGGTACAGAATAGTTTTAAATTATATATGTAAAAAACCCTACTTATTTTGGTCTCTTTTTTTCATTAACAAGTACTTGTGGTACAAACTTACACAATGAAGCAATTTCACAACAGAGCACAACAGATCTACAAGAGTGGTCAGGATAAGCTGAGCTGTGACCAGTCCAAGTAGCATTCCCTGCTCCGTGCTGATACAGTGCTGTTACTCCCATCTCCCTCACACTTCCAACAGTTCCTTGGCTTAGCTGTTCCAAAGTTTTGATTTCTTTTTACCTCAAAGCATGCTTATGCTCTTTGCTTGTATTTGCCTACCAGAGCCCTTTACTCACAAGACACAACATACATAGCAGCAAACTACAGTCCATGTTGAGCTTGTACTATCACTGTGATGTTACTGAGGTGGTCACTGACTTTGCATACCATAAACAAACCCTGCACCTGTCGGATACCTGTTACATATTTGTTTGCTGAAAGAGCACCTGAAGTTCAATCATTCTGCTTCCGTTCCCCTAGTACTAGAATTCCAGACTGAAGACCGTGATGCCCAGGGCTAGAATTCTAGGATACAAAGGTAAAGTTTCAGTACCAACATCCAAAGGCTGTATTGTGAACAATTATTTTCATACACTCAGTAGTTGCAGCTAGTATTACTACTGTTGAAGAGAGTCATGAAAGAAGTTATAAGAAAAATAGTAAAAAACACTATATATTTTTATTATAGAAAGGGAGAGATCTAAGTGGGTTAGATGAGACAGGCACTCTTGCAAAACAAGTGTATTTTGTACTTTCCTATTAATTATTTGGAATGTAGCTTACTTTCGTTGGGGCATTGAAATATCCATTAATACTTAAGTGTTTCTCAAGCAAAGAAAAAGTAGTTTGTGTGCTGGACAGCTGGTAAGTGTTGTTCTCACATGTGGCCTAGTATGGCACCAAATAGCACCAGCTCAGATGAGGTGGCTCTTCCTCTGCAAAAGGCACTTCACAAATCAAGAACAAAATGATTATAAATTAATAAATTATTAAGATAGTCCCATAACAGATGGGACTAATAGTTTAGTTTACAATCCACCAGATTGGAGCCCTCTTCACCAACCTTCACAGAGAAATTTGCTTTGTTTCTGTTTAGTTAAGTTGATTCTAACTTGCACTTAGAGGAGGACCAACCACATCTAAATTGCTGCTTTTGAAAGCTGCAGCTACAGAATCAAATTACAACTGACAATCTTGCTTCTAAACAGTGCTTATGCCACCACATGAGATGGGACAGAGTACACAGGCCTGTAATGCCCACTGCTGACACTACTGCCCTTGGAGCACATACAGAAACTGCAAGAACAACACCAGCCCCCTCTGAGCTGCTTCCAAACTAAGACATTTATTATAAGATTCAATATGAAACTATAACCATTACAAAAACAGCCTCTGTACAAACATTATTAAATATACTCCCTGCCCAAAACATCTCAAGTGCCTAAAGTTCAACCCTACTGACTAAAAGTCATAAAATGACATTCAGCGTCTTATCCATCAGATTTCTCACATGCTCCCAGATCCAGTCAAAAGGAACTTGAATGGAATCACTTCAGTTATAAAAGTAATATATCCCTATCATTAAAAAACAAGTCACTAAATTAAATTCATGCCCCCTTAATTGATACCCTTTAGATACAGAAATATTCACATATTTATATAAGATTGTGCAACAGTGATTTTCTGGATGAAAGATTTCCTTCCTTCATGGCATGAGCATGGTTTTGCTGAAAATCTCAATGACAGGTAACCAATTTCTCATCATATTTTTTCTTAAGAGAATGTCGTTCAGCTTTTTTTTCTGTCTTGAAAATTGGAGAGCTCAGGAAGCTTGTATCTGTAAATGGATCTCCTCTCCTGAGCTTGCTGTTTGGGAAAGACAAAAGAAAAAAAAAGGCAAAAACTAAGTTATGTTCTCTACATCACTTAAAACAATAACTATTAGCTAGTACGTTCCTTTTCACATGAACTAGGCTGCATTATTAACTCCAGACCTCTTCAAATGAGCTCTTTTGTTAAGGACTTATTTTCAAGATTTAAATAAGGCTCTCAAATTCTCCGAATTTTATATCAAACTGGAAAGTAAAGACACCTACCATGTAATACTTGGTTCTTTATAGCTCACAATAACAGTACACCTTCGCTTGGATTTTGGAGACCGTGGTCTTTCACCTTCTGGGGCAGTTGCTGCATCCCCAGTGCTGGGGAGCAATGCAGCAGTATTGGTAACGTCACAGAGATGCCCACGAGATGGCTCAGAAGGCTGCTCTGTGAAGAAATTATTCACACTTCACATCATTTGGTTAAGTGAGCTTAACAGAAAATGTCAGAGAACATAGGAGATGTGAAGTAACTCTTAGCTCAACTATCATCTCCATTTTTGCACTTTAAAATACATAAGAGGATAAACACATGCAGGATTTTCATTTGGAAAAATAAATTCACACTAAGCAGGGCCAGGCCAAGTGTGATTTGTTATTCCACTTTTCTCTCAATTTATATCCCTCTCACTTTTTCCACAGCTGTAATGCATCATTAACATAGCTAGAGCACAATATTAATTTGCGGACTAATTTCTTAAAAACACATCTTTAATTCCAGTATCTGCCAATTGAAAATAAAAGGCAGACAGGAGAATGAATCTAACCATTCTTATACCATTATCCTGTTTGTTGTTTATTAAATAAAAACACCTAAACCCCTTAAACAGTGTTATCTTTCAAGGAAACAAAAACAATTACATAATATTTTGTCTACTTACCAGTAGACCTGTTACTTGATTTATTGTTGTCAGTCTCTTCTTCATGACAGAGTTTCTGCTCACGCTGTGCCAAATATCTTTTAGACCTTGGCCTTACGTGCATTGGCGATGTAGCATTATTTTCTTCTGAACTTTGCCTTTTCCTTGATTTACTCCTGTAAGGCTCATAGAGGCTGTCATCTAACTTATCCTCAGTATCACTCGACTCAGTGCCATCAGTTTCAGCTGAGTCTTCTTTGTCATCCACAGCAGTATCTCTATCATTCACCTTATTTTGTCGAAAAGGTGTAATGTGGACACTCTCTTCCAAATGAAAGTCATAAACATCACTGATGCCACCCAAGAAATTCAGATTTTTTTTTGAAGCCTTTTTACCCTGTTTTCCTGGTCCTTGTTGGGAAGTATTTTTAAGACGTTTCAGTTCTCCCTTCTGGTGCTTCTCTTTCCTTCCTTGAGGGTTTACTCTGCTTTTACACTCAGGTTGTTTAAGATCAGAATTATGTTTTAAGTTGAACTGTGATATTTCAGAATTCCTCTGCCTCAACACCCGCTCTGAATCTACCTTGCTTTCATTCAAGTTAGAAATACCTGCATTTATGTTTTCTGTAGCACACTTCTTTAGACTTTCCTCAAGTCTAATTTCATTCTCTTCAGCAAGTACTTCTATTGAATCAGGTGCTTCTGAATGGTCCAAGACACCTGTGCAAATTACATTGAAGTTTCTCATCTCTGAAGAGGAACATGTGGTGGACAAATCTTTTGGTAACTCCCTATCAAATTCAACCTTTCCACATAGAGAAATGGTTTCCAGCTCTGACCCTGTGTTGTCGAGATGAATATCAGATGCCTGTCCTTGTAATCAGAGAAAATATCATATTAAAGCTAAACAGTAACACCATGTTAAGGTTTTATACAAAAAATTCCAAACCAAATTCAAAAATTCAGATTACTCTTTGGGTTTTCTCCACAGGTTTGTATAAGCTAGGATTTGGAAGTCAAGATAAACTCTGTTCAATACAGCTTCCATGCTGAAAGCAGTTAGGTATATGACATTAGTATTTAAACTGTTCCTTTTAGAAAGGTTATCTACAGGTCATTTTTTTTCTCTACTTTGCTTTGTTAACAAATTTTTATTGATTTCATAAATGCTATAGCATATCTAAAGGTGATTTTATTGAGTTGAGCTGTTTGGTAGATAATGAAACTGGATTGCAAGCATAGAGAAGACAAAACCATTTCAAATTCCTCCCCATTTTACTGGACACCTTCATTCAAACCTTTTAGTGGTTGCCAGCATTAATATCTCCCCCTTATGACAGTAAGTAGAAAATTACCTTTCACTTCCTTCAAAAAGAGCCGTTACATTTTAAACTTGTACTCACACATTTTCTACCTAACTCAGAACAGAGCAACGTTTGATACTTTGATTTAGATACCTTCATTTGAAATTATTTTGGCTAAGAAAATGTCACTGTCAGATTCCACACCAGCTTCTTTTTCACTTGGAAGTACAGAACCATCTCCACGAGCACACTGTAGAAGCTCTCTAAAGAAAATACCAAAGGCATTATTTACTGAACAGCAATACATTTTATGACAAGGAACAATTTCATTACATTAGGCTTCTATTTTTCCAGTCAGAAAATTAAACTTACTGTAACACAGTTTTCAAACAAACTGGCATTGACAAAAGATACTTACCTTGAACCTACTGGTCCTGTGACACTGCAACTGTTTTGAGGACCTGAAGAAACCACTCTTTGATTCTGTCAAAAAAATAAACTGTGACTAAGCAAGCTTGCACCATCTACAAATTTTAGACAACAGCCAAGTTACCCATAGAAGGACGAAAGAGGCCCTTGGATCTTTTTCTTTCTGGCTGGCTAACTCCAGGTGCTATGGGATCTCACCTACTGAGCTACTGCACATCAGCACACACATCACCATCCCAATCCTACACAGAGAAGACAGGGAAAGGAACTGCGCACAAAACCCCAGAAAATCAGGGTGCCTCATCCACCTCCTAGCAGAGACTCAGTCCCACTTACAGTTTACTGAACACACCCCCACAGTGTGCACCCCATGGCATACTGGGAACTGTGGTAGTAGTCCTTCCTCTAAACTAAGGCTTGAATCTCAAAAACTATGTGCATCTATGTTGGAAGGAGAGAGGGGAATAATTAACAGAAGTTCTGCTTCTCAAACACTTACTTTGTCTATGGAACACAAATTCTTTGCCAGGCCAAGGAGATCAACTGAGTCCAGTAAATTCCGACAAACTCTGGAAATTATCTCTTTCAAGGCAGACAGTTGATTCTAAAGGACAATAACTGTTGCTGTCATACTCTAGTATCAACTACCTATCAACTACAGATTTCTTATTAGCATTACAAGATAACTAAAATCTCAAGAAAGCTGTGTCAGGTGCCACCATAGGTGATAAAGCCCCCATAAATTTCAAAACACAGATTTTAAGTAAATAAGAAAGCATAGTGAGAAAAAAAATAATATTTAATTACCAGGTGCCATGGTGTCCAAACCAGCACACCAGGTTAGGTGAAAATATTAATAAAATCTGTTGTACATACTGAGTTAATTTTTTATGAAACATTTAAGATCATAAAGTGGATTGGTGCAGATTCTGATGCTTAGCTTCACCAACTCATAAAGTTATAATTGTTAGAAGTACCTCCACAAGTCCTTGTTCTTGCTGGAAACTATGATTTCTTTGCAAGTCAAACATCTGAGCCTTCAACTCGTGATAATCTTTTCTTAATTGAAGAATGGTAGCTTCGGCTTCTTTCAGTTTGAGCTTTTCTTCTTGCAAAGACAGAGCTAGATCTCTGTTGTTTTCTTGAATAATCTTCATTTTACTGGCTGCAACAGAACAGTGAGTGCTTTAACTGGCTTTTAAAACAAATAAATGATGAATATTATACTTAAACATCTTACTTGCTCCTTTGGCCTTCACTGTGGAGAACTGGGTAGCTTTACCCAGCTTTGCCCACTTCTGATTTCTTTTCTCTCTCATACGTTGTTTTATGTCACTCAGACTGTCTTTGAAGGACTTCCGCGAGTGTTCTGCCATCTCCTACCTTTAAAAACAGAAAGGGTGAAGAACCCCTGAAGCCAGGGTTGCACCATCCTCCCCCAATGCCAAAGGAAAAGGAACAGAGACACGCGAGGGAAGCCTGGGGCAGTTTTAGGCGGATCCACACGCACAGACCCGCAACTAGGGAAAGCCGGGGAGCCGAGCGCATTGCACCGCGGTTCCTGGGGCGCGGCCGCGATCGCGGGTCATCGTCTGGGCTGCGCGCCGCTCGGTGGCCGCGGCGAGGGCCGGGCCGAGGCTTTAAACCCCGGCAGCGCGGGGAATTCCGGGCGGTGGGGGCTCACCCCGGACCCCTCAGCACCCCGGCCCGGCCCGGCCCGGCCCTACCTCCTCGGGAAGGCGAGGGCGGCCGCCGGCCACGGCAGCGCCCGCAAGGCCCCGCGGCTGCGGGCACAGCGGCGTGCCGGGTCTCTGTGTGTGCCCAGGTCTGTGGGTGTGCCGCGTGTCGCTCGGTGTGCCCGGCTCTGTCCGCCTGTGTCTGTGTGTCCGTCTGTGTCTGTGTGGGCCCGCCCTGCCCCGGCCCGCGCGCCGCAGCAGCGGCTCGGCCGAGGCTCCGCNGTGCGTCACTGCGCGCGCGCCGCGCGCGCCCGGCCCCGCCCCCGGCTCCGCCCCCGCCGGAGAGCCGCCTGAGGAGGCGGCACCGCGCGGACAGAGGGGCCGCGCTGGGTGGGGGTGGGTTTTATTTTGTGCTTGTTGCGGCAGGGTCAGGCTTTCCCGCTCTTGGCGGAGCTCTCCTGGCTCCTGCTGTTGCAGCTTGAAATTAAAATTCTGCAAAAGCCGCGCAGTTAAACTTGCTTTGGAGCACTTAGAGCATGAAAACGCCCGTTCCAAAGTGCACGGGTGAGCGCGGCTGCGGCCCTGCGGGGGATACCCAGGCAGGGCCGTGAAGTGCAGGACAGGCCGAGCTCGGGAAGCGATATGACAAGCTGACTGCAAGCTTGAGAAACTCTCACGCATCTTGACAGAAACTGTATTCTGTGAAGAGTAACCTTTGTTTCTCAGAACAGCTGGCCTCTCCGTGTAGTTTTTACAGTAGCGAAAATAAATATCACTTAACTTACTCTCCTATCCCATCAATAGATATTGTTAAAATTGGGGTTGTGTTCCCGTCAGAAGATAAGTTACCCTGCAAGCACAGTTCCTGATGCAGTCTGACAATCCCCTTTCGACACACAAGATCATGTGAAAAAAATAATATTTTCTTTAGGATTCAGCATAAAAAATAATAAACCATTTAAACTCATTGAACCCTCTTATTTAGTAGTGTCACACAAAAGCAGAGTAATGCACAATTTTGGTTTCTCATTGCATGTTTTTGCTTCCCTCTGCTTGCGTAGTTGTGCAAACACCTACCAACTCATCCTTCCAGCCCCCAGACAACTAACCAAAAACCAAACAAAAAAAAAACCCCACAGGCCTTGGGGGAGGGGGGAGAGAAATTACAAAAAAACCCCAAACCCCATACCTTCTAGAAATACCTTTTTTTCTCATATTCTACTATTAACTTCACATCCACTTCCTACAGGCCTCTTGCTGTTTTAAAGGCAATAATTAGGTACACTCTTCCACTCAGCAGCAGGTAACTGCATCACCTGGAGCCTTGCAAACAGCTCTCTCTAAACATTATTTGATAAAATCTCATGAAAATCCTTTTCTGAGGCCTTGGGGGGGGTTGTTGTTT
>VWZF01005838.1:0-37676 GCA_013396755.1 Sclerurus mexicanus | reverse complement strand
AATCACCAGCTATTCTTTCCACACAAACTTTGTCTCACTTAAAGCTAGCAGGTGTTTTGCATTTGACCAAGTAGCAATTGGTAGTTTCCAGCAATGCTGGTTAGGCCTTTTATCCATTACTCATTCATTACCTTGACACAGACACACTGATTGTGATTAAATGAACTATGTTTTGATTAAAACATAATGATTTCCGTATCAATATCTAAGTGCTACTCTTAGTTACTTTTTTTGTTGTTCTCCCGAGTGTACCTATATCAAGATTAAAAATCCTCTCTTCACCTTTTTTCTTTCTTCTGTTTCCATTACTTTTGTTACCTCTCTTCCAGAAACACTTTGGGATTTTTCTGCATGTTGTGTTTTTAACATTGAATGTCTATATCCCGATAATCACATTTTTGCTGTTACAAAGATGGGCTCATTTCTGCATTTTTCTCATCCAAAGACAGTTGTGTTTCTATTAGATTATTTGTGAGTTACATTCTCTGTATAATTTTATTTATTTATAGTGTAGGATTTCAAGTAGTGAATTTTTCTAGCTTGACTGACTTTTTGCTGTAAGCAGTTTCACATTTTCCTGTATAAAGATTGATGCTGTCATTGATGCCTGAGTTGCTCTGGATTATTTATTTCTAGCAAGTGTACTCACATGGCAAAACAGCTGCTGCTGCGACTGGAGTTGGAGTATGAAAAGATTTGCTCTCATCTTAGATTTACTGACTTGCATTACATGGGAAGAGTTGCTTCATATATTTACAGCAAATTGCAGGAATCAGAGCTGTGATTCTGGGCGCATTCCAGGTACTTCCCATCAGAGTTCATGTCTGAGTATGGTATTACATGCTGATGTCCAATTCATTCTGTTAGTGGTCTATGTCAAGGGCTCAAAGTTAGAAAGTTGTTGTTTTTCTCAACTAAAAAAACATTCACATATTAAATATCTTGTGCCATGCCAGTTAGTTACTTGTATTGCTACCAACATAAAAGTCTTCAAATAAGTTGAATTTTAACTTTTTTAGTGGTTGCTTATGAGAGGTATTGATAATCCAGTCCTTGTTGGAAAATAGTTCTAAAACTTCTACTGGCTTCAATAGCAGGATAAAGCATATGGCTCTATGAGAACAGATGTTTAGACTTGCTCTATTTTTCACTAATTTTTGGTGATTGTCAGTAGGGGACAGAAGAGCAGCCACAATATCATGACCAATGGCAAGCTTTTGTTGATGTAGACAGCTGGATAACCTCCAGATACCCGACTTAAATACCCCACCCATCTTTTCAGCTGCTCCACATCCAGCCCCACATCAGGCAACCACAATGATGGTGTTTATACTGTCTGTTAACCATCAGAATAGCTCAGTTAGAGTAGTAGATATGGCTCATATTTTACTACCTGTACCAAAAAGTGATACAGAGGTGGAAACTGCAATGTAAGTAATGCAGTGCATACTGTGAAGACAAATGAAAATGTATATACAATATACTGTTATGTATAATACCAAATTAATGAATACTGCAAAGTGTTCTCTGCTAGCGGACATCCTTTAGAAGTGGCTCTTACACACTACCAGTACTTTCTTCCTTTAGCTAAAGAAAGAGAGACTGATTAGTGGCACACAGGACTATCTTGCTTTCCATTACATTTGGGGTTTGGCTTGCTGAGTCAGCTCTGTTCTCATTTCTTGTGACTTGCATGCTGATGCTGCCTTGCAGTGCTTTTCTCCTTGACCATTGGATGGCTTATTTGTGAATTACCTTCAAACTGTTCAGTTCTAACCAGTTTTGAGTAGTAGGTTTGTAGCTATCATCATCTTGGAAATGTCATGTCATTGGTACATGATGAGAGCTGTGGGGATTACAAGATGCTGATGCACCTACTTCTTCTCTGAAAACGGTAAAGCAGCAAACATTTTTTGAAGAAGTGGGCACAGACTTATCTGAGCCAAAAGGTTTGTACTAACTTGACCAAGTTTGGCTGAAAATCCTGTAGAAGTAATGACCTGAAAAGATTTTGACAACCAGACAATTGATACTTGTCCTTCAGCAAGGTTAGAAAGAAACATGAGCATTGTTTGGGTATCATTATTTTTATTTATGTCCATATGTGCTATTTCTTTCACATTTCAGAAAGATTTATCTAGTTAGAGCAATGAGCTGCCAAAGTTCAGACCACTTCTATTTTGGAATGTTATTAGTATTATATTCTCTAAGTTATCCATAACCTCTTTCTAATTGCAATGTCAGTATTTTCTTTCTCAAAAATAACTTTGTTCTTCTTACAACTTAGAATCACAGATGTGTAAGAGGAAAAGAAGCCTGAGATAATTGAAGTGTGAGACAATGTTTCATTAAGCTAAAATTAATAAGCTATAAATCATCATACTTACATTAGTTGTGTCAGTGTCTTTTTGATGTATTATGTATTCTCAATAGTTCTAGATTTGTATATATATACATAACTGTATATTCTAAATAATTCTAAAATGTTTTCAATTATTAATTGGTTTAATGTAAGTAAGGAGGTGAAAGATTAATAAGTATCTTGATCTGTTCATGAGAGAGATTCCAGAGACAAAAACATATTGCAATGTTTATTATATGGCTGAGATACAGGTGCCTCTTCCACTATAGCGACTGTGATAAGTAAACATCTGAGTTGCCACAAAATCTTTCCTTTCAGTGCCAGGAAAAATCCAGTATCCCACAACAGTGTCTTAATCCATAGCACTATTGCAACAATGTAAGTACCAATCTGAAATATTGAAACTATATGACTCTAATGAGAAAAGGAGCAATCGTAATTCAATAAAGTGTATATTAATGTTCAAGTTTTTCTCAGTGTTTTCATTGAGTAGCTATCTTAATTTCATTATACCATCTGTCACTTGACTAGAACCCTGACTTTCTCCTCTATGCAGCAGTTATAGACCATGCAGTCAGAAGCAACCTCTTCCCCCTCAGATTTTCTACCCCCAAATCTCACACAAATCTCTCTCTCACATTACTGAAGTGAGGTTTATCACTGGTCCTAGGTTTTCAGGTAGTTTTAAAGTAAGTAAACTTTTTTGGTTTTAAGCTTTAAAGGTTTTTTTTGTTGGTTTGGTTGGTTGGTTGGTTGGTTTTTAACCATTGAATATTTACTGACAAAGCTGTTTTGTTGGGGGGTTTTGTGTTTGGTTTTGTTTTGTGTTTGTTTTTTTTCCATTTGATTTTTTTTTTTTTGTTTGTGTAAGTATGTGGCTTTCCACTAGTCATTACCCTTTTTTTCCTGATGAATAAATAGGTCAGTAGTAGAATATGCCACTAGTAGAATAGTGGCATAAAGAGGTAAAGGCAAAAATGACCTGCATACTGGATCTTTGATGATGATACTATCAGACATAATGGAACAATGCGTTCATGGATGCAAGAGTATATTTTAGTGTAGGGTTCTCTTTAATGCTAATACACTTGTCATAATCTGTGAGGTGAATATTGTTCATATAATAATGTCCTAGTTACAGGTGCCGGGTCCAGTTCATCACTATGTGGATATAACCAAAACTGTATATTCTACACCCTCTATGCCATTTCTGATGAACTGTTAATAATGGATCATTTGCAGCAGCTGCCCAGGGCACACCTGACACCTCAAGCTACAAGGTGTTTGTTAAAGAACCCTGTGAGACAGGGGAGTATTTCTGTCTTCACACTAGTGACTCAGCTGTGATAACTCCCCCCTGGGGAGGCATTAGAACCTTCATACCCAGCCTGGGGGGTCATATCTGCTAATGGGCTGTTAGGGACTGGCACAGTAGTTGGCTTCAACGACCTAGACCATCAAAGATTCCAAAAATATCCCATGACTCACAGAGTAAAATTACGCATTGTTGAACTCCCCATCCTGGGGAAGATATTAGGCATTCTCACTGAACCTGAGCATACATAATCTTTGGGTTTTGGGACTTCTGGTACCACTTGTTGGATCCAGAGGAGGACCAGAACCTCAACAGTATTGCGACTGCTACTCTTGACGAGACTGCAATCATTACTTTAACAGAACTGCGACCATCACCCTCACCAACAAATTTCTTTCCCTTTTACTTTCCACTCAAGGGGCCCACATGGTGCTCAGCCTAGGGGCTAATGAACATCACTCTCTTCTTATCCCGGGGTGCTTGGTTATACATCTGTTTTTATAGGTTAAAACCAGTTTTACTCTGTATCATTGTATTTATTGTAGTTTTTTTAGCAAATTGTAACTCTGACTGGTAATCTCTCTTGAGTTGGGTTCATTTCTCCCACTGGTTTACCTTTAAACCAGCACAGATAATAAGTGCAGAAAATCTGGATCCTGGTGGAACACAGTGCCACCAGCTTCCTGCTCTTATATACCTTCTCTTTATGGTACTGTGATGCCAATGGAGAGGGTCTTGGTTTATGTGGGCAAACCTGGGGTTAAAACTGATTTCTTTGCTTTGACCTTTCTCTTTAAACACACCTATTCTATATATACAGATTAAATACAAGCATTTATTTGAGGCCTTATGGCAGTAGGTACTGTACAACCCTTACCGGCTCTTAAGGCCACTGGTAAAATGTGTCGAAAGACAGGAGCATTTGACATGCACATTAACTAGAGCACACAGGCACTGGGCCGGGAGAAAAATATCTTGACAACCATCTCTGCCTCTAGGTCAGAATATTTAGTTAAGGAAGATTCTTATGAAGTGTGGAAAAGTGATTTTCCTTCCTGCTGGGGTTGTATTGCTGCAGTCAGTTCTCAGAGGTTTGGGTCACGGATGAATGACTTTCAAAGAGCTAATAATTGCTCATAGGTAGAAGAGATAGATTGACACTTTTTTCTGTCACAAGAGGTCCTGCGCAAATACTCTTTAATGACTTCAGTCCACCACAGAGACCAGTGTGGGGAAGGTAGGGTATAATTTATAACCAAAGATATACAAAGAAGCAAACATCATTACCCCATAGTGGTTCATTTGTTTCTGCTCTGGGTACGATGCCCATATTAATATAAACAGGATTATTTTATTACTTAAAGATTTTGTGGGGAATGCTGTGTTTAATACCAAGCAGAAGACAGAGGCAAAGAGTGAGTGGTCAGCAATACTTTTGAATCATCATTTGGTGCTTCTGTTGATAATGTATTTACTTACACTAAGGCTGCTGTTTCTTTTTAAGAAATGAAGTGCTTGAATGACTAGCACTCATGAGGATCAACAGAAATAATAACTGTATGGCCACATTATAACATTTGAAGTTAAAATGGCTTATACAGCTTAAGGTTGTTTTGTTTTTGTAGCTTAGAATGCCACTAACATCCTGATGTTCATTTGAACAGTTGAAGTACATCTGTCATCAGCGAAAGCTGTAAGTGGTGTGACAGTGGTAAAGAGATATGGAAAGACAACTGAACTGCAGCAGATTTGAACTTCAAACATGACAAGATTTTTGACTGACAAAAGCAAACAGTGGCAGAATTCTCCAAGCTTTGTTATCATTTCACTTTTCTCAGCTTGTGCTTCTCTGTATCTTGGTACCTTTTATCATTCTATTATGCTACTTTGCAACTGTGTTATAGTGTCTGGTGTTACAGCTTTTCATTCCCCTGATTTCATCTGGTTTTCTGTCCTTTCAGAATATTTTCTCTCAGATTTACTGGAGAAATCAGAATAAAACAACACCAATATTGGTATTTTATGTTCATATGCAGATACAATAGATACAGTAAGAACTAGAGATTGTATTAAGAAAGAGGAGGCACAAAAACAGTATGCTGCAAAAGTCTGTGTTTCAGTGGATGTTCCGTGGTTCTTTTAGTTTATTTTGTTACAAATATTTAAAAATTTAAGGATATTTTAAAAATTAGATACTGCAACCAACTTTCCTTCAACCTTAACTATTGAAATAAATAAAAATAGAACATAGCATTTGTAATTATAAAATAATTGTAAAATGCTTGCATATTACTGATAAAAAGGCTATTATGTACAAATGTTAATGTAATCAGTATGTTCCCAGAATTTTTTTCACTGTAGTTAAGCCAACAATTTCTGAAATTTCTGAAATTGAAAACCAAATTAAACTGGAAAGAGACCTAATAGAAAACTTTCAAAATGCTTTAGTATGAAGAACTTTTATAGAAGTTTCACAAGATAAATTAGATTGAACTAATTGTTTGCCAAGAAATAAACCCACATCTAAGCAGAGTTTCTCAAAAGACAGTTTTCTGTGCATATGATGTGGAGAAAATGAAACTGCAGACAATGAGCCCACTCAACATGGTCACCTTCCTACACATCTCTCCTACTATTTTTGTCTTGGAAAGAGCAGATGCAGACTGCTGAAGGAGAGTCTCTTTTGATTCCTGGTTTGTATGTTTACATAAAACTACTTATTTCTGCTTTTCCAAGTTTCGTTCCTACAGATACTGTCGCGTCTCCATAAGGTATGCTGGCTGCTGCCCCAAGCAGCAAAGGAAATAAGAAGATACACACACACACACATACTCTTGGACAATATGCACACCATATTTTATCTGATTGCCCATAGGCTGAACAATCACATGTTGCCCAATTGCCAGTCCATTTTCATTAGATTATTTTTATTTAATTTATCAGACTATACATTATTTCATATTAAAGAGGCTTAGTCTTAGTGCATGGTCTTCTGTAGTCAGCTAGAAAGTACTTACTGGTGAGGAGGCAATGAGGAATTCTGCATTTGCCGTAATCCTTTTGCTAAAGATGGTGTTTTCTTGTGTCTGCCTTGGCACTTGTTTATTATAATATATCTCTTGCCTCATGAAAACTCACTTTGGCTTTTTTTTTTTTAATCCTGAAATCTTGCACCAAAGTACAATTTAAATGCAAAAGTACCAGACATCTCAACTGAGTATTTATTTCCTTCAATGTGGCCTTCAGCACAGACTTCCCCAGGATCTGCACTTTCTTCTTTTAATTTGTATTTTATTCTACCTACCTATTCCTGTCTGTTTCCTGATTAAGCTGCTCTTTGCTGGACAGTCAGTTTACAGTTTGGAATAAATACGATTTTAACCTTAGAGTGGATATCTTCTTATGGTCCAGCAGAATTTGGTGTCGCGAACATTTGTTAGAGACTATAACACTAACACTAATTGTTCAGGATTCCACAGATTGCTTTTCCACTAATTGATACTTAAGTCCATAAGTGATACAGTCTGTAACTCCAAAGGAATAAAGTCCTGGAATGCTAAAGACAGAATCCTGGTAAAAAATCTAGAAAATCCCCAAGTTTTTTATTTTCCTCTGATTTTTAGCGAGGAGTGTGTAATTTTTTCCCCCAGTTTATTTCAGATTAAAAAAGAATTTGGCTTTTAAGAAGTACCTCATTGTGTTCTTCAAAAGGAATCAGTTCAGATCCAAAGGTGGTTTTCCTTATTTCATTCACAACCCCCTGCCCTTTTTCAGAATAGCACCAGGATCTAGGACACTAGCAGCTTCCATTGGTCTGCAAGGTTGTCTGTTCCCTCCTGTGACAAGATGCAGAGTGGAGTACAGCTTTGATGTGGAAATGCCTCAGGCTTTCATCTTATAATGAGCTCCCTCAAAAGATCCAAAACATTCTAAACTAAAAAGGAGCCAGACTTCATTTTAAATAAAAGGTTGCATTTCTACTTTTTTATATAAATAAAACTGAAGGCAACTTGAGGTGACAGAGTAGAAATAAGATTTATGCACTATTTTCTTGTCCACTATCCCTTTGCACAAAGACCATGGTTTTCAACTGCTAGGTATCCACAATTTCTGTTTAGTCCTGTTTGGGAAGTTCTTTCCAGTCTTTCGGGAGCAGGCTGTTCTTTGTTGTGAATGTCCTGTCTACTCCTTCTTGTGGTCAGTCGCCTCTGACTTTCCCTTGGGCATTCTGAGTTATCTCCCATTGTCTGGAGCAGGCTTCCTCCTCATCCAGTCTTTTCAAAGGAACAGAACATGTAACTGAGAACATACAAATAAAAAAAAAAAGAGTACTGTTATTGTACAGCTAGGGACAATGACATAGAGAACTATAATGCCAAAGATATTAATCTAGTAGTCTGTATGCCCTGTGTGTGTGTGCACATGCATATCTGTGTGCGTAGGTTTATGATTCTTTCCAATAACTGCTGAGCCACTTTATTGGTTACTCTGCTTATAATTAATCAAAGTAGAACTCTGAGGTAACAACAGACAACTTGCTCAGCCTTTCCATAGTCTTCCTCTCCAAAAATAACAAAACTGCAAGTAACAATAATGATAAAGGAAATCCTGCTGTTTATGGTAAAATTTACAATTGACTAACAATGATATTTTAAACATATCAACTGTATCATGATAGTTTCAAATTTCAGCAGATCTGCTTTTACATGCCCCCGTGAGCTTGCAAAAGCTAAGCTCAGGGTCTATGGGTGGGTTCACAAAGCCAATGCAGGCAGCATCTAACCCAACATCGGTTTCATGTCTGGCTTTCCATGGTATCTCCCTGGCCTTCAGTCTACTGAGTCTGGAGTGCTTTAAAAATCTTTCCTTTCGGAATATGCTGTCATTCAAGAGTAGTATGGCAGAATACATTTTGGAATAACATTTCTTATGCCTGTGATGTTCATCCACTTTGTTTTGGACCTTCCAAAGCATGTTCTTTTGGACCTTATATTAAAGACAGCGTAGCAAGCTTCTTCATACACGTTCCTCATATTCCAGCAGACTTCCTCTAGTTATTTATCTGTACAGCACCTGGAAGCTGAGGAATGAATTTGGGGAAAATAATTTGCTCTCCTGCCTCCTTCCTACCTTACTACAATTATTCTAATAGGTGTTATTGTTGAAGTTACTAATAGAATGGGTGTTTCTGTAAGACAAAATTTCATCATCATCCAGCAGGGCAAGTAAGTTCCTTGCCTTGCTTCAATGCTTTCACTTGCCATCTACACTTCAAGATAATCTATTTAAAATGTATAAATTACTGAAGTTCAAAGCTATCCAACAAAATCCCAATGCTACCAAATGAGTTTAATATTTAATACCCATTTGTGTTATCTTAGGTCCAGGTGTAGACTAGTAATCACAGCAATTGTCACTTGGGGGAGCCAGATTACTCTGCAAATGAAGGTGCTTTACAAATAGCTTGCAGAAAAGCTTTCAAAGGCAGGATTTATAAATAGTACTTTGAAGAAAGATAATAAAAAAATCGTGGGATTTCAATAAACCCTTGGAGGAATTAGAAGTTTTATATCTTTGCTTTTAATTACTCTAGCACAGGAGAAGTAAAGGACTTGCTGGCTGAAGAAAAGGGTATCTCTTTTTGCTGGAATAAAATGCGAATATGGTGTAGGCGTATTTGGTAATGTATATGCAAACTATGAGGATGAATAGCTGTCAACCTTTGTACAATTTTTAAAAATTAAAATCGTTAATGCTAAGCTTATTAGCAGTTTATACATTTTTTATTATTTTCCTGCTAATGTTTTAAATTTAGGCCATTCTCATGTCTGTCTTTTAAATATTATTCCTGAAATCCAGAAGGGCATCTAATTTATTTCTGTTGTAGAGAATAGATCATACTTAGAGGAAGAAAAGGAGATGATACCAAACTGTAAACAGCTTCTCTATACTCTTCTAGATGTAGAGAACTCCCAGCAACCTTTCCTCACAATGTTTCTTTTCTGTCCATATGCATGGGACACTATTTAAAGAGGTGTCAACAGCAGAAGCTGCAACTCATTCCTATTCTGTATTATATGTACTGTGCACACTGTAACGAAGAGCTTGGGGAATTTATGGCTTTCTCTGCCATCGTGATACTCAGCAGTCAGAGGTTACTACTGGGAGCATGTGCATATTCTGGCTTTTTTGTGGTTGTCTTTTTTTTTTTTTGTTCTTCTCATGTTTTAGTGTTTGTGTGCATTGAATTCCTCTGAGACAGATGGATAAGGATAGACACTTTTGAGGAGTTGTTCTGACTAGCATGTGAATAGAGTCTTAAACTTTCAGTATATTCTTTAGTCTTGTCAGATATCCAGATATCATTTACTGTGTCATTTGAGCTCCAGCTTCATATTTTATTTCATAATATATTGAGCACATGGCTCTTTCCTTGTTTGTGAGCCACATTCCAAAAGAAGTTGGTTGTGCCAGTCAACCATCTGTTGACAGATATATCTGGCAACCAGGGTTGTGGAATAGTAGAGAAGCCACAATGCTGTGGGAGTGGAGATTAAGACTAGCCACATAGAGGGGTCTGTGCTTTAAAAAACAAGTTAAAAGACAAAATTCCCAGTGACATAATGGCATCATGGTCCCATGCATTCTCTGTCTTCACTCACAGCTCTCCTGTATGTGTTTAAAAGTGCAAATACTTCTATGACCCACTGAGTCAGATGACTAGATTGTCAAGCCTTCGAGGTACTGGCAAAGCTGGCTCAGAGTCTCCTTATAACTTTTCCTATCCTAGTATGAAAAAGTGAGAAAGCATGTGCAAATCTGATGTTACAGCTTCCTAGACTTTACATAAAAATCATATTGGTGACACTATTCAGAACTACTAAGATTTTCTAAATAATTACATTTCCTCAGTTATTTTTTTGTAGAACCCATACTTTCCCAGTCAATGAAAACATTCATCATGAAAACAAACTGTATTTCTAGAACATCTTAATCTATAACTGTGGGCAGCAACAAGACATATGGAGAATTAAAAATCACCATATTTCTCCCCTGCCTAAGAAAAAAAGAAAAAGAAAAAAAAAGAGTTTATTAAACCTGCATGTAAAGAACAGGTCACAGTTTATGGAAGGACAGCTATGAAATTGCTGGTGAAAAAGAGCAAAGGTCAATCAGAAGAAAATACCTGAAATACAAAAGTGACTTTCCCACCAACAGAAGGGCAGGATGTGCTCTTTTTATGCTGGAAGGTGGAATAGAGGCTGGATGAATGTGGAGTGTTGGTTTTGCAAATCCAGAATAGTTGTGAAGAGCCCTTGCAGTTGCCTTTTTCTGGATCATCATCCACAACTTCCCTTCAGGCAAAATGATGACAAGTATTAAGTTTTGCAGTGTTTTTCCAGATAATGAAGGCTGTGGACGTTTGAGGGATTTTTGTTTTGTTTTGTTTCTAACTGTATAGCTTTATTATTTTTTTATACTTTTGATGGCCCCCTGTGATTTGTATTTGGTTTCACCCTTTTTCCTTAGGATAAGCAGTATTTATGTCAGGTCACACAGGATGTTAGACTTGCTTGAGCAGGGAAGACAATATCTTTAGTTTCTTTCTTTTTCTGATTTTCTGCTTTTCATCTGATACCATTTGAACATCTGTATCTAACTGTGCCAACAAGTGAGAGAGGTTCTCAGATGAAGAATTTTAAAAGTTCATTAATTTAATTTATTCTGCCTCTCCAAAGGAGATTTGCATTGTCATTTGAATAGTAGCTCTGATTTGTGGTTTTTCTTTCTTTCTTTTTCTTTTTTTTTTTCCCCTCTTCTTCCCTCCCTGGTTGAATTGGAGATTTACAAACAAAATCCGTGATTTAATGCATTTTCTAACTGGTATGCCTAGTTTCATTCTTTTTATATAAGCTACTTGATTTTATGTGCTCTTATTTCATTTGGTTTAATGCTCTTCTCTTTTTGACTATTTTCCCTGTGGTTTTGTATCATCAGGAAATTTCCCTTCTTACTGAATGCATCTTCATCCAGGTTAAAAGAGACAGTCAATCAGTCAGTAAATCCCTACTCTCTGAAAACACAGTCAGCACCAGCTGTAGCTCAATTAAACTCAACATTTGAATAGATCACAAGAGAACCCACACTTGTATACACACATTAATCAAATAAATCCATTTTAATCTGTAGTTGTATTCCACATTTTCAGTTTATAGCTTGGACAGTAAAGTGCGGGCTGGAGATATGTGATGGAAATAGCAGGTAATTAAACCTTCTCAGCATAATGTTTACACTTATGGTGTCCTGACATGCACACTAAACCAGGTATGCTGAAGAAACCTAAAATATATGTGGATTACCTGCTTAAATGTTGATGAGCACTTCTGCTGAGTAGTACAAGCAACTCAGGTGTTCATAACTGCTTGACGTGTTTCTAGTTTGAAAATAGGGAAAAATATTTTAGTTTTTACTTTTTTTCTTAGGATGGTGAGTGGAACAGTTTGTAGAAAGAAGATTATTTCTGTACATATTCCTAAGTCAGCTTTAAAAACATTGTAAGTAAAGTTATATTTACACTATTGAGACTAAAGCCCCACAGAACATCTGCTTGCATTTCTCAATTCTACATGTATTAAGAAAAATTCCCAATGATCAATAATCCATATTTAGGACAACTTGTATATAACAATATGTGCTTAAGTCCCACTGACTTCCTGTTAATGACACAGTTAAGTGCTGCCCTGACCATGGGACTGTACTGTATGGGCATCAGACCCCTACTAAAGAGCACAAGGCAAAACAAAACAGTCTGTGGAGAATATAGGCCATGTCAGCCTCTATTCTATCTTTCTAGTTATGTTAATTGAATCTGTTCTGAACAGATTTCAGGCAAGGTCAGGATGGCCATGCTGATTGCTATTTAGAATGTGTTCCAAAAGGACCACTACTGCCACTAGTTGGGAATATTTTACTGAAATTATTTTTGTCATAAAATGACCAGTTGTCAAACTGAAGTATATTTAGCTTAGTTTGGGACAGTTATCTTCACCCTGTGCTGGAGAAAGATAAAGATGGACAAGCAGATGTAGTCCCAAACCATGATAATCAAGCTCACAAACTCTACTGGGATCCTGACAGCAGTAAAATGTTTGAGTGTTTATAGATTGCATATATATATGCAACAGTTCAAAGGACAGGGAATAAAATCCACCCCAAAACAGCCTGGTGTTCATGATACATTAGAAAAAGGCTTAAACTTACATCCCTTCTTTAGACAAGGTTGCACAATACATTGATCTGGTAGTGTCAGGGAAAGCATGGTTTCTCTTTGTGACAACCTTCAAGAAGTTTTGGTTTCACACCAACAGGGAGTGAAAAATGTTTGAAATATGGAATTACATGAGAAAATACTTCTTTCACAGCTGCAGTTGAAATATATTTTTCTTTGCAGTGATGGGAACATTTTTTGGTGATAGACTAGTAGACACAGCCTTGACAATGTTTCGCTTGTCACAGGCCATCAGCAATGATCCTCCCTCGGGCTGACAGCAATGATACACACAGATCACTTCCCACACCCTCTGCAGTAATTGAGTTGGATTGCTTGAAAATGAAATCATGTGCGCTTTGGCTGGCTGTTTCGCCTTGCACCCAAACATTCTCAGTTCCAAGTAGAAAAGGTCCTAACCTGGGAACATGGGACATTATTAGACACACCCTTTGGTAATGATGCCACCCTTCCTTCTTTTGCCTTGTGGCCTGAATGTACTGGCATTAAGAGTGACACAGACGTTTGCTCCAGGGCTTCCTTAAATCAGTGGGATCCTTTAGACTGGCTTTAATGTCTATGGATCAAGTCCTAGCAGAACTCTGAAAATAAAACCTTGGCACTTTACAAAATATTATTAATTTAGTGATGGAAATATTTTCTATATAATTGGCAAATAGCAGAAAGTTTTCCAACACTATATAAAAATCTTCACCTCACTGATGCCTTGTGGTGTGCTCTTCCTAGCTCCAGAATAGTTTTTATAGATCATTATAGTAGTGCTCTAGGTTCTGAAATCACTGGTGTATTCTTTCAGGCCCTCCTAGGTATCTGCTTGCATTTGAAAGGCATAGACAGTTCTGAGCTCTGATTAAGGCATGATTTATGGTATGAAAAGCTTGAACATCCTTTGGTATAGGGGAAAAACTGAGTAAAATCTGGCTTCAAAAGCTGTACCTCCAATTCTCCAATATCTATTCTTTAATAGATATATTACCCTTTTTAATTCAGTTTAATTCTAAATATAAACTCTGAAAACAGTGCCATAGGCTACAGGATGGCACTGCTTTAAGGTGGCAAGTGAAATTACTTGTGGATATTTAAAAGTGCTCAATAAAGCATAAATTGCAACAAGGCTCAGAAGACGGGAAAAACTCAGATGCCTACAAATAACTGAATATTTCCCTAGGGCATAAACATTAATGACTTTAATTAGATTATAATTGCTCATGGGAGCATAGTCTTGCACAAGATAAAAATACCTGACATTGCATTTGCAACTAGGCAACTGCATCAGAAACACAAGGAGGTTTAATGTTAAACAGAAGTTATTTACTAAATGTAAGGTGTCTGTGTGAAGAGTACATACTCTGTTCTCAGGATATACTCATATTTTTGTAAGGTGGCAGCACTGCTTCATGTATCTGGCGCTGAATTATAGTTGTTGGAGTTGAGGATTGAATTATCTGGGAGGATAACAGATGGCAATGGTGTATGTTTAACTGAGGGTCTTCAGGCCCCTATGTTTGTTTTTCATTTTCATCTGTACACTTGTGAAAAGACACCTCAGTGATGATGCCTAGAATACCGTATCCTTGTGTTGCGTGAAGAACTAGGTATTCACCCAATATTTACAGCCCCACACATTAAAATCCTGATTTAGATTAATGAATTGCATTTCAGCTGAAACAGTCCTGTCACATTCCAGGAGGTTTGAAATAACAGGTTATCAGGCATGCATGCTACATAACCACATGATGAGTATGTCCTTTTGGCTATTCTAAAAGCCTGCTGGTTGCTAACCTGTAAAAGTTACAGTGGGGAAGTAAAGGTGATAAAAAAAAATAAAATAAAAGTGTCTTTATTCTCCATATAGGAAATGGGAAGCTTTAACCCTCAGCAACAGTCTTGCTGAAACTTTGCCTCTGCTGGAATCTTTGCTCTCTTGGCTATGCAATAGCACAACCACACCAAGAAAGTGCAGAACTTCTCCAGCCCCCTTAACTTATAGTTACTTAAGTTTCCTGGCAAAATAAATGTTAAGCCTCTGAGGTAGAGGGTAAATGAGTTCTGCTTCTTCCACGCTATTTAAGCGTGTTAGCCACTAAGCAATTACTGATAGAAGAATAGGGCCATAATGAAAACTTAAACTGAAAAGACGCAGCTGCTGCACATTGGTTCAAAAATCTGTGCAAATCAGAGAATCCCTGCTATCTTCCCGTGAGGAAGATATATATCAGGTGTCCTGTTCCTAGTTTCTCATATAGCAGATGGAGTGTCAGTCCAGTAATGTCTGCTCTGTTAGAGGTAGAAGGATCCACCATTACTGGCATCTGTTCACACTATTAAGAAGAGGAAAATTTTTTTTGGTATTATTGATTTTCACAGGAAGTAGTTACATGATGCCTTCACAATTATGAAGAACTATGAAAAAAATCAAAATGGTTAAATTTATTAATGTCTCAGTTATGTGTTTATATTGGTATTAAAACTTTTCATGAAAAAATAAAAATATAACAAATATATAATGCATAAAAACGTAATACTGGATCTGACTTTAACTTTTCTGAAGCATAGCCTGAGGCAGCAGGCATTTGCTCATTGAGGAACATTTCATGATTGACTAACATCAAAGTATTAGCTCAGACTCAATTCACAACCTAGATCAACCATTACATGGGTTGTTTCAAAAGCATTTGGGCACTGTTTGGGGGAGAGAGCCTGTGCTGTGATCAGATCCAACAGACCTGTGAACAGACCTGTATGGACAGGTCCCTGAGTGTTGCCTGGGATGTGAACACTGAGCAGTGAAACACTCGGATATTTAGTGCAGTGAACACATGCAACTCCACTAAACAAAGGAAATAAAATGGAATAAATATAGGTGATAATGCACCATGGGAGATACCGATCCCGTGACACTGATTCTACAGTGACTTAGTAGTTATTCAGAAGTTATTACTTATGCTAGAATATTATTGTAGGGTGGAATTTTTGTTTTGTGTGTTTTCTTTGTTTTATTTTGTATTTTTTTGTAAGTTCTCATCTTTAAAAACAAGATTATTTCTCTGACAAGATCATTACTTTCATATCATTGCTTTCCAGATTAGGTTAGTGATATTGACCATCAGGTCTCAGGAGTAGCTGCAGGTGTTCTCAACTAGGACAAACACTACAACAATTATTTTACTTCTGCAAGACTTTGACTTTGGTCCTATAGCAAATAAAGTGTTTCAAACAGTTTTAAGAACATTTGTGAGAACACTATTGACTACGATTACACAGATGCTTTACCTTTCTAACATAAAGCTGTGATGATGTGAAAAATAGGCCAGGTGAAAATACTAGAGGCCAGATTGTAAGATCCTTCTTTCATTCTTATGCTTTTTTTTTTTTTTTCCTCATTTTAATTCTAGATGGATCAAGCTTTCAGCAGAGAGATCAGTTAGGAAATTGGGAGAGAAAAATAGTCTTTAGCTCAATACTCTCCACTGATTTGCATTTTAGGTAGTGGTATTTCCTTAAAGGATTGTAGGTATTTTAATCTCATATGTTCTGCACCATAGCTCTTTTCATTTGCTTCATCTCAGTATTTTTACCCTACTTTCTTTTTTTTATACTTCTTGGACTGTTTTAACCCTATACCTGCCATAATTCCTGATTTTACCTCTCCAGCCATCAAATAAAATACATCCAAGAGGACAGGCACTGTCACACCTTTAACAATCCACTTACATGATATCTCACTTTGTCTTGCCCTCAATTATCATCAAAGCTGAAAGCTCTTAAAGCAGGATTTGATTTGTTCCATTTGATTCTGAGGAGTCCCAAGGAATTTTTGACTCCTGCATTGTGTGAGCAAATGCAAGTTTACTGAGGAGGGGTCGACAGGCTCAAAGCTTCCTCCCCTTTTCTCTGTAATCAGTGACTCACAAGCTTGGTGTACCTTGACATGTAGGTAATACAGTCCTGTTGACTGCACAGCCCTTCTTTCTCCCTCCCTATTAGGACTGGAGCTATTCCTGACACATAATCAGTAACAATTTTGTTTAAGTCACTCTATTCTTTCTGTGAATTGTATGCAAGATAACAGTTTAAATAATAGAAAAAAATAGTTCATCAAGATTCACACAGTGCAGGACAGTCAGTGTAAGTACTGAGTGTGTTGAATAAGGTAGAGTTGATAGTGGAGGAAGAACATATATCTGGGGACATCTTACAATCATAGATCTTGATTCATTAATGTTGTGTCAGTGCTATTTATTGTAACTGTTTTTAAGAAAAAGTAGTTAAAAATGTGATACAGCCACACTTTTATTGTATGCTAAAACATACTTCACCAAGGAGCATTACTGGTAATTGATTAGCTTCAAACTCCAGCAGCATTAACTCATCCCTTATTTCAGGGAAAATTTAAACAAATGTGTGACTTTTAGTGCTCATAAGCTTACAATTACTGAACCATGTTTCATTAGCCATGAATAATTTTTCCTTCCTCTGTGAGGATTTATAAAACAATCTGGAATGACGTGTGGAGAATTAACTATTTTTAAGATTTCCATGCTTGAAAATTTCAAGAAGGACATATGGCGAAAATGCAGTTTATTTTTCATGCTGGCTTAACTCAAGTGACTGAATTGATTTTACTCATGCTTTCCAAAATAATTCATCACTGGACTGAGAACAGGCACAGACATTTTTGGCTTGACAGAATTTGCATGAGAAAGTTAGGAGCCACTGATGAAGGGGAGGGCTGAGCAGTGGTTGGAATTCCTCTTTAATGGCAGTGGTCACTACCAGCTGGATCCTGAAGAAGCTTAGACTGCACACTCAAGTGAGCAATAATACAGGATTCCAGTGGAAAATTAATAGACTGACAAATACTATTTGTGCTTGATGAACTGTAGTTTCATAGGAAGGCCAAATGCTAATTTTAAAACATAGCCTAACACAAAAAGATTTATGCCAAGGTTATGGGGATCATTATTTGACTGTCTTCTCAAAGCAGCAGTCATAACTGGGAAAAAAAGCCCTTCATCAATCCCTACAAAAAAAATAGTAACAAGAATGAAAAACTAACCTCTGCTCATGTTCCATTTGCCTTTTGTCTCAAAATGTAGAAAACTACAACTAGTAAAAGTATAGCAAGTAAACCACTGGGAATTTAACTTCTGAACAGAATTCATTGATGCAACTCTACTTTCAATCCAATCTTCAGTACGTCAAATAGTAAAAAAGTATCTTGGCTTATCTGTGTTTAATATCTGCTCCAATTCTGTCCTTTATACAGTTTCGCAGAGATTTGATATTTTTCCTGATGGATCAGTTAGCCAAATCAGGCTTTTGGAGAGCTCTACAGAAATTACGCCATGCAAAAGAAAACTAGGGACATGCTGGCACATCCCAGAAACAGCCAGAACAAAATGGTCCATTGCAGCAGTGTGCAGAGTTCTGATCCCAAAGGCACTGTCAGTGCTAGTTTGAGGCTGCTCATTGTCATAGACTAAATTTATTTTGTCACTTGAAGGCTGGGCATAAGGCTAAGTTGCTTTTGCTACAGAAATGCCAGCTAGAGGAGGGAAAGGCAGAGGAACAGCCACACTAATTTGACTTGCTGGCTCAACCAGTAGTTTATATATCCCAAACTTTCCCTCAGAAAAAGTAGTCAGCTTGGTCCTCCAGATGCCCGGCATAAACAAAGTAGAAGATCACGCCTGTTTTGTGGCTCTCAGTGCTTGCCTACTCTGCCAGTTTTCAGAGCCTGTCTTCAGAAACACAAGTGTGTTAACTGAGTTCCTGGGCTAATGAATGATATTTCTCAGCAGGGCTAGTTGCTGCAGCTGTAATACCATCTTGATGTACTCACATTGTTTGTGGTCAGCTCTTGCCAAAGTAATGATTTCTGTATTTCAGAGAACCTGGCGTTCTAGTTTAGTAAAACAAACAAGAGGTGGAGACAAAGCTTCTGAGTCCAGATACACCACAAAGGACAGAAAAAAAAAAAAAAAAGGAAAAAGAATGGTAAGTGCTTGATATAAAGGAACATATAACCTTGATATAAAGGGAAATAAGTAAAATCTGCCCACAAGGAAGTACTCGTAGACTATGCTTAGGCTTTACAAAGGCTTCTAATTATTGTTACCAGAAGATTTTAGGACAGTGTGCTTATGATGGTGGGATAAACAAAACTGCAGATGCCTTGAAGTGGAGCTCCATAGATCTAAAAGAAAATAATGGTATGATGCTATCTGTAAATCTAAGCATCTACACTTTAAGGATCTAGTCCAGAAAGCCTCCCTAAATTTTTGTAATATTTCTCTAGGAGTAGGTAAGGCAATCAGTTGTAATTCAGACAATTTTTATTGCTTTCTATTCCCCATAGCTTTTCTCTAGCTGATAGATATTCAGAGTCTTGCTTAGTTCTTCCCTTCTTGAAAAGCAGTTAATTTAGTTTCATACCTTCTACTTGTTTGTACAGGAAATAAAGCAAGACTTTTGCTTTAAAAAATCTCCCTGAATTTCAATTAATGAACAGGTTCATTGAAACTATTCACTGCCTAGTGAAATGTAATTATTCCTGGAATAGTTAGTGTCAGTTCACCTTGCCCCTGAATGGAGTAGTGTCTCTCTCGTCCAAAGCCTTCTGGATTCAGCCCTTAGCTATGTCATCACAGGACAGACAAATTAGAGGAGACTGAGAAATGAGTAATATAGGTAAAGTATATTGTAATTTTTGTGTTATGGATTGTTCTTCTGTATCCTGTCTTTTTCTTTCCTAATCCACCATGTATGTGCCAAAGTACATGAAATGGTGTGTTTTTTCCTTTTTTAAGAACAGTGAAGCCTGCTTGAATTAATAAGTGAATCAAAAGAAAATGAACTCTGAAAGTCGATGAGAAAAATCTCTGGATAACAAATCTTTTAATGTGCCCATCAAGAAGACCTGCAACTTTTAAATTGGTTGCCTTTAAAAGAATACAATGTATCAAAGAAATTTCAGCACCTACTTAATTCCTTAAAACATTTTAGTGCCTCATTAATAACCTTCAGAGTAGCCAGGTTGTTAAGTGTCCATAACCACACAGTGACAGAGTGCAAGAGATAGCCATCTCTACCAGTAAAGTGTCACCTGAATCCAGTTAGGAATCTGTGTGTTAAGGTTATATTAGCAAGACAGAAATTGCCAAAGAAATTGTGCTTTTATTAAATGTTGCTCAATATTTATTTTTTCTGAGCCTTAGAAGTTTTTCAAGTGTTTAATATGACTCAAATTAGATGCCCCAAAGAGTGCCTAAATATTGCCCTCTCACTTCTGAAAGAAAGCCTGGCGTTTTTAGGAGCATTCTTAAAACTTAATTTGTTCATATTTTCCATACAGATATAAAACATGCAAGTTGTAGTTGGTCTCCAAGAACCATGAAAAGTGTTTTGATTTTGTCCACGTAAACAGGACCAAACCAAGTTACACCGTCACATGGACAGCCATGTCAACACAACATTTCTTCTGAGCTGATTAAACAGCCTGTTTGGTTGCTTGCAAACTTTGTCTGACCCATTCAACAAGTGATTTGTGCCAACTCAAAGCAAGAGTGCAATGGAATCAGAACATAAGCATGTTTTATTCCCAGGGTTTCTGACCAAGAGGTTTTTGGCATCATGTTAGAAACTGGAGCTTAAAGTTGAAATTCCAGCTGAATTGCATACTCCAAGAAATAGGCAGACCTTAGTGTTGGTAGAATTCATGACCTTATAGAAAGAATGTGTTTTATGATGACTCGTAACTTGAAATAATTTGTGTGCTGTGTAAATTGTGTTCTAATCATTGTGAAACAAGATATTTCATTATAAAATTGAACACTGGTAATTTCCCTGTGGTTGAACTACACTCTGGTGATTCTTTAATATTGTTCTGTTCTGGCTGGTAATTTCTTTCCTAAGTGTGCTTTTTGTTTTCTCAGTATGGTAATGGGGCACATCAATCAAAGAATGGGTGTTTCAGTTCCATTGCCAGCAACTTGGCAAGTCAAAATCTGCATGTAGATTTGTTAATAATTCTTCACTTCTGTGTGCCTCTACTTTATACTGCCCTTCAATTTCAAGCATTTTACCTTTACCCCTGTCAAAAGAACATGTTTCAGATGTTTGATTGGCAGCTGGGGAGTTTATTTTTTAATGTGAGCTTTTCTTTGATCAATTTCTACATATATTAGTAGACCATTGCTACACAAAGTGATTCTGGGATCACTTTTTTCACTGCTTTTAAGAAATTTTTAGAGGTGTTGTGATGATGCACATGGTTGATGCTTGAGGGACGGTGGGCAGATTGTAGTCTGAGAGTGCAGCAAATATGTGTTTTCATATTCATATAGATCCATGATACCTGTCTTGCTATAAGGTTGAATATGAGTTGGAACATGTGGATGGAGACTTGGGAGGAAAGACTTGACTAGTCTGTTGACTCTGGTGCTTGACTACTCTACTTACAGAATCAGGTTCTGAAAACTATTTTACAGGTCTTTTCTGTTAAATTACTTTTGCTCTTTTTTTCCTTGAAGATCTGCATTGCTATCCATTTTAATGGACTTGATCAAATATTTAATATTGATTGTATTGGACTGCGAGGCTTATGATGTTTATGCTGTATTCCCTTTGTGTTACTGTTGACAGACTGACTCCACTTGGAAAAAATCCTACAGTAGTGTTTGAGTAGTGTAGATCTTTGATGAAGAGAACCAAAATGTCTTTAATGTCTTCATTATTTTTTGTCTTCTGCTTTCCTGCCATAGCATAGGGAACAAAAGTGACTTCAGAGGCCACTTGCTTCTCCTAATTACCTCCATGCTCTGCATAAAAAATATCGGACAGTCTGACCTGAGCTAAAGGTGTTCTTTTGCATGGCAGAAGAAATTGTTATTTGTTTACTTGTTTTCCCTATTATGCCAGGACTATATTCATGTTTATAGATGGTTGTGACATCAATCCATGTAATACAAAAAAGACCACAACAGGGCTGCAACAAAGACGAGTAAATTAACCATGCAGTGTCATTCTGAAGACTGCAGATTTACCAGGGACCTTTTGATTCATTTAATAATGCTTTAAGAAAAGCCTGCTGAAAGAGAACTTTTCTCCTCAGACAGATATTGTACAAGTATCATCAGCACAGTGATGACCACGCATGAAGGTGGGTATGAGGTGTGTTTTACTAATAACAAAAAAAATAAATATTAATCTTTCTTGGGTCTTCTCACTGTTTTCAAAATCCAGGATAGGGATCTAGGGACTCATTGGCCTATTACACAAAAATCTCTTAGGAAGATTCTCTTGGCACTTGATGCGCTCAGGACTTAGATAATTATATATCTTAATTATAAAGCGGTGAACTTGCTCTCATAAAAAGAGAGCAGCTTTCATTCCTCAATGTTTACCTACTTTTAAAGCAAAGTTTTTACTTCTAGAGGATCTATGGAGGTTATGTTCCTAAGGACTAGATAACTTAGCAGAACAAGGTGCTAATGTCTAAATGTTGTGATAATTTGAGGACTAATTAAAGCTGGAGCCAGAGTGGGAGGTTAAATGGCACTTCCCCAGAGGCTCAGTCCAGGCAGGGAAAGTGCAATCCAGCAGACACTTTGATAGCAATGTAAGCCACCATGTTCTTGGTTGGCTAACACTAGTGGTGAGCTTGTTCCATACGTTGTCCTGATGGAATGTGAACTCTTTCTTACTGGATGCTATATAGATGAATGAGGGTAGAAATATGCTGAGGCTGATAAATCCTTCTTCTCCAGAAGAGCTTCTTCATTGCCTTCCTCCACTCAGATCTGTTGCTATGACCTTATTGGGATTATCTACATGGTCTGCCATCTAACCAAGAAACTTTTGAAATAAATGAATGAATCAACTTGAAAAGAATCGTAAAAGAAGCATGTAAATTTGTGACAGGAGGGGAGAGAGAATTGGAAAGAGAGCAGCAGTCAAAACCTATTTTGATACTTCCAAAAGGCACCCTCTGGCATGACAACTTCTGTCTAGACCTAACAGCGTATTGTCCACATTGGAGCGATCCAACCACTGCACTGACAGGACTGGGAGCAAAAAGTAAGGACCTATGTATGTGAACTTGTGGTGCGCTTTCTCAGCCACATAGGGATTATAGAGGGTAGCATGGATACAAAGCAAGAGAACTCACATTTCCAGCAATATGGAGGTGCAAGTATGAGATACTGCACTTCCAGAAGAGAGTGATGAGGGCTTGTTACTCTTGAGCCCTGTGGCAGAGTGGTGTGTGTGTAACTGGGAGTGTGGGGTGTGCTGTAAACCTTGGGATTAGTTACAGTGTGCCTAGTAACATATAGATATTTATTAACATTTCAGAAACTTCTAATATTGTGGTTTATGTGTTGTATTCCTGATATTGATCCTGAATGTATAGTTTACTGATTGCCAGTTAATCACATAATTATTACATCATGGTTTCTTTGTCTGTGGTTTGCTTTAAACCAGGTGAACTGATCAGTTTTTCCTGGTAATGTACCCTAACAAGACATTTCTGTGCAGCAACAAGGTGATTGTTCCTCATTCGCTGCCTTCAGCCAGCTGTCTCCAGCTTTCAGTAGGGAGGGGGCTCTCTTAAAATGTTCAGGTTCTAAGGAAAAAAAGACAAGCCCTCTTGGCATCTTCCTGTGGTAGTTTTTTATTTATGCGTGAATGGCACATCCTTAAGTGAATACAAGATATGTCTCGCAAATAGTTATTTGGACTCTTTATGCAATCATCAGATTTGGATTTTAGTCTTCCAGACATCATCTCCCTCAAGCAGACTAGACCAGCAAACAAAGCAGTTTTTGAAAGTGACAGTCTTAGTCAAGTAGATTTAAAACCCCAAACTAATAAGCAAAAAAAGCCCTTACTACACTTCCCTCTGTAAAATGGCTTCTTCTAACCTATGTGAACCATGAAAGTCCAGTAAATTAATCTTTACATAATATGAAATATTATTTTAAACCTTGTTATTACTTTTAGACTTTCTTGGAGGTAATTAAAATTGTGTGCGTTTTAAAATTATTTTTTAATCTTCTACAAAATCCCTTTCCACAGTAGAAATCCCTTCCTGCAGAAAGTGCAGAAAGTTAGAATTGCAGGTGGAGTGTGCTGCAGGTTTGAGTACAGACAAAGCAAGCCCCTGCACAGGTACAAAATGGGATGCAAGGAAGTGTCAGTAATTAGCCTCGTTGGTTTTGCAGTTTTCCCATTTGTATGCTCTCCAGGCTGATGTCTGGGTTTCAGGATGGTTTGTGGCAAAGCAATCAAATTCGTGGCTCATAACTGTAATAGCAGGTGGAGGACATCTAATTAAAATAAGCCAGGCAGGCCATGTGATACTGTCTGTATTTTCAGGCCTAATATTAGTATGAGATGAATCGTCTAATTACATACTCTCTAATGTTCTTCCAAAATACTGTTTCATCCCACACAACAGTGTAGTTCCAAGTACCTCCTTTTTAAAAGAAGTAAATGCAAATAATCTTTGGGAAAATGCTGTTTGGAGGAATTACTTCTTTGCTATGACAGCTTGGTTGTCAGCTGCTGATTTTATCCAAATCCATATGCCTAACATGGGTAAGAGGTCTCACAGACGGGGAGGAGGTGTGTGAATGAACCTGAATTCTAATGGTAGCAGCACCACATGTGATGGAAAGGTAAAGCTTGAAAATATTTACAAGGGAAAACCTGCATTGTACTGCATGTTTTTGTTCGTCTGAGTTTCAGCCAATCTGCTGATTAATCAACATGTACTTAATGTTTACACTCCATTAAGTGTAGCAGTAGTCAGTGCTTTTGTTTTGTGTAGACCCTGACATATCATTTGGTGGAAGTCTAATGTAACTCACTCCATGGCTCTTTTCCTTTTTGAATTTCCAATGGAATTGCTAGTGAATAAATTAGTAAATTTGTCATTATCTCTATAATAGTGTCACATGGACAGTTTGATGAAATAGCTCATTACAGTCAATGAAGTGAAATATGAGTTCCATCAGCACATTTTCATCAAACGGAGTTACAGAAATTAGCTTGCTGTTATCAAGGACTGTGGAATACAAAAATAAAATTAAGCAAGCTATTAGAGGATAGATTTAGGGAGGGTCCCAATTGAGTTGGAACACAACCGACACTGTGAAAAACAGAAGACTGCTGTATGCTTAAATGAATTGTGAAGCATCAGTATTAATTGTTAATTATGTACTTTAGGGACAAAATTAAATTCGGAACCACCTGAGTGTACATGAATATCACACACTGTGCAACCACTCAATCAGGAATGAATGAAAAGTGTGTGCTTGCTGTTCTGCAGTCACTATAAAAGTTTGTAACTGAATGAACCTGGCCTCAGCATCAGTACTTCTATGACCCCACAATAGAGCCTGAACAAAAGGAAATTCTCCTTTGTAGAAATTGTCCTTTCCCTCAATACTTTCCAAAGTCAGAAGCGAGAAAGAATTTGGCTCTGTTGTGCTTAACCTTGGAGAATTAAGTACTGAAATATACCCTCGCACAGTGAGGTGCAACTCTCTTCTACCAAACTGAGAAGCTGTTGACAGACAATGATTTGATTCTTTAAACACTATTTTTTGTGTCAGCAGCAGTCTGTGATCAAGAGTGATGTACTCAAGCCTTCTCATTCTTGAAATAGTATTCCCAATATTTAACTTTAGCCTTGGATCTTCAGCTGACGTTTAACATTTTGTTTTAATAAATTATTATTAGACTTTATTTGCTGTGTGCAGAGGGAATTATTTCAGCTGTTTCTACTTATTCATGTTATTTTTGTATTTGGTCCCTTTCTAATTTTACCCCTTAACTAGACTGGGAATGAATTCTTAGTGTCTTGACAATGATGTTATATAGACTAAACACTCCAGGCAGCCCAATGCCAGTTTCATGTGACATTTTTTTGCAGGTGTCATACATGGTAAAGTTCTTATATATGAAAGTAGAGGAGGCAGCCTAAATCTTGGCAGACAGGAACTTGAAGGGATTACCACAGTTAAGAAAGCTTGGAAACTTCTTGTTGAAATGAGAACTGCCTCACTGTCATACTTATTACACTTGAAGGTTATTGTCCCAAGTAAATTCAGTTTCACTATTATGACTCAGTCTCTAATGAATTCTAATAGACTAAACTGCTCGCCCCATTTAGAAGCATGCATGTGTAACATTCTCTCCTCCACTGAGTCATAGGACTTGCCTAATTTTGGAGACTAAAATTAAGTTTAATTTTGGGATGGCATTTCCCGAAAGATACATGAAGCTATAAATAATGGGAAGCTGTAACCAGTAAAACTGTTTGCATTTTGATTGCTCTGCCATTTTTATTATGTAATAATTTCAAAGTGCAGAAACTTAGGCAGCATTGTAGTTGGGGAGTAGTGCATGGTCTGCCAAATTTAGCAAAAGACGAAATTTACCTGCAAATGTAGCATCGCTTGCTTACAAAACATAGGATGGTGTTTTGTCATTTTCACATTTCTGCTTTAACTATCCAAAGGAAGTATTGCCACAGCCATTTCTCAAATGTCTCTTTTCATCCTAATGATGACTAGAAAAGTGAGAGAGGATTTGGGAGATGTGATATCAGTTTTGCTCTTCCCCCACCACCCTCCTCCCACATCAAAGGAAATGTTACTATCCCTTTGAAAGAGATTTGATTTCATCCTGGAAGGCAACTCTAGAAGGAGTCAAGATAGAGGAGGATTAAGACAGATAGTCATTAGGCTAAGGTGTAGTATGGCAAGAGATCCAAATACTTCTGCTTAGAAACTTTTTTTCCTTCTCATTTCATGCCAAATTTATAGAATCAGCTGAAGTAAGTTGAGAGATAAAAGCTGAGAACAAGATTTTAGTGGTCTGTTGCAGGCCTAAATGTCTAGGAAACAGAGATTTCTGATAGACCATAGGATTGGGAAGAAAGAAAAGATAAAATCAGGCAAAGGAGAAATCAGCAGGAAAGCGTGACCGATACTTGGTAGGTATGAATGGTTAACTGAGATGTTGTCACAGTTATTGCCTCTTGGGAACCCTGTAACAGGAGATGGCAGAGGAGCCTTACACTGCAGCTGCTGCACTCATGTCTGCAAAACCATTTATATTTGTCACTTTCTCCCACTTATATGTAACATGAGATAAAGTTAATGACTTTCTCTGTAAGGTGATATAAAGAGTATAGACTTGTATGTTGGCAAAATGCAATGTAGTGTTCAAAAATTCTGAGAATATCTGTCACCATAAAATCATAGAGTGGTTTGGGTTTGAGGTTCCTTAAAGATCATTTTTCCAAACCCTCCTGCCATGGGCAGGGACACCTTCCACTAGACCAGGTTACTCAAAACCCCATGCAGTCTGGCCTTAAATACTTTCAGGCATGAGGCATCCACAGCTTCTCTGGGCAAGCTGTTCCAGTGCCTGGCCAGCCCCACAGTAAAGAATTTCCTTCTAATATCTAATCTAAACCTGACCTCTTTCAGTGTGAAGCCCTCACCTCTTGTTCTGTCGCTGCATGTTCTTGTAGAAAGTCCCCCTCCAGCTTTCTTATAGGCCCTTTTTAGGTACTGAAAGGTGCTCTAAGGTGTCCCTGGAGCCTTCTCTTCTCCAGGCTGAGCAACCCCAACTCTCTCAGCCTGTCTTCATAGGAGAGGCACTCCAGCCCTCTGATCTTCTGAACAAATTCACATTTTTGTTTCTATTAGAACTGCTGATGTCATGGATCTGCATTATAGTTCCCTGAAGGTTACTCTAATGAACAAATCTAGATTCAATTATTCAAAAGTGCTGGAATTCTGCCTGTACAATTTTCATTTCACTAATGGGCTGGGCAGATTCTGATTTTTCTCAAACAGTTCACAAATGAAGCTTAACATCATGTTGTTAACTGCTTTTATTACATTTCCCATAACATGAAACAAAACATAAATTTTAAATGCACAAAAATGAGAACATCAAATGAATGCAAGTCTGAGGTTTTGTTCAAAATATTCTTGTGTCATTATTGACTTTTTTAATTTCAGTTCATGTCTGTTTAACAGGCTTGCTTTGGGTCTGTCTCTATGACTGACAGGTAGGAGAATGTAGGGTAGGAGTTAACCTGTTTGACTTCCTTTTACATTCAGATAGTCAAACTCTGGTAAGTGAGTCATATGTGATCACGAACAACTTCTGGTTCTCAACTAATTTATATCTCATGTTGCTACGTCTATCAAAGCATGGTATGCACAAAGACACAATATCATATATGTGTTATTTAATACTTCTGTTTCATGGGTATTAATATGTTTTCAGACCACTGGGACCAAGTGGTGTGTTGTGTGTGTTGCAGACTTCTCAACTCTGCTCCACCACCCTTTTGTTCCAGCTCAAACTCTCTATCAGGTCACGGGAACTTTAAAGATGAATGCCTGAACTTAAACATTTCAGTTTACATAGCCTCAGTTTACAATTTCATTCTCATGTGTTTCAGACCAACTGTTCCACTCTTGTCCTCTGTGACAGAGGATCTTTGGCAACCTGTCAGGACACTGAAATTGTAACAGACCTTCAGCCTTGAGCCTGCAACCACTACAGCCTGAGATTTGAGTTCAGTAAGACCTCTTTTGGATAAATCTACTTGCCTACTGAGGTAATGTTTCAGGGCCTGAGGCAAACTTTAGAAGCAAGCTGATCTATCAAGTGTGTAAGGCACTAGTAAAACTGAAAAGTAGTCTTTTTTAAAGACCTGTGGTAAATTGTTTCAGTCTCACTGGCTTAATTTCTCAAGTATTAAGCAAACAGTTATGAAATGGGACTTGAGGAGGAATCTGAACAAGCTGAGGGATAGGGTAAATGTTCATAAAATTAGAGTGGTAAAATTAGAATAATAAAACAAATCCAAACTGTTATGTGGGCTGATTAAACAGTAAGAGCTAATTTTCCCTCTTTGCTATTCTAGTAATGTTATGTTCCTTTTAATGACATTCTTATATCTTTCAGAGCTGTAAAAACTTCTGTACATCTTTCTGACAGTGATAAGCTAAGAGCATGCAGCAGAGTACTAAATGACCCTATGATAAATTGAAGCAAGTCTGGATCTGCTAGGCTGGTGAGGCATGAGTTGGGACTGGGATGAGAAGCCAGTGCCACTGCTGGAGAATGACAGTCAGGACAGGTACTTTACTCCTCTTCCTCTCTGCTGTCTTCTTCTGGGAAAAAGGGTGATAACAGGATTGTACAAAAGGGTAATTCAGATTGTGAGTTCATTTTGGATGTTGTGGATTTCTACCCTTGTAGGAGCTTGTCTGTCTCCATTGACTTGTAAAAAGCCCATATCTATTGATTAAATGTCGTGCCTAGGACTGATTAACATAACTGCTTTTGTTGAATGACATATGAACATAATTCCAGAATGGGTTTTAAAGATTTGGAGAACCCAGGCAGTATTCTGGTTTACCTTTATCATAGTAGAATTTAAAGGTCAATACACTAACCAACCACATACACTAATCTCTGTGGAAGGACCCATTGTGTGTTTGTATTGTGCAGGTTTAAAGCAAGCCATGGTATTTGGTACTTCTGTGACTAGAAATTTGTGTTACTGTCACAGGAGCCTGGTTTACAACTATCATGAGTTTCTTGATCAATCATTTCAAGGCAATAATTTTGGAAATGTCTAAAAAGTATGACTAATATCTGGCCTGGATCTAATGTTGCACAGTTTGGGATCTGTCCCTATCAAAATAGAAGTCACAGGCTGGTTGGCAGGCTCAGGACTATCTTTGGGTTTTCATGTCAGTACAGCTGATCTCTGGACAGAATAAAAAGCTAAGCCATCTTTGCCATCATTCTAATTCTGATGTTTAGCTTGGTCTTGAGCCTTCTTCCTCATCCTAAATTTATGTGTCTCTAAATATACCTGTTTGCAGTTCTATCTGTGTATCCCAAGTCAGAAGTGTTATCATAGCATCATAGAATGGCTTGGATTGGAAGGGATCTTAAAGATCATCTAGTTTCAAACACCCTGCCATGGACAGGGACACCTTTCACTAGACCACGTTGCTCAGAGTTCCATCCAGTCTGGCCTTAAACACTTCCAGGCATGAGGCATCGACAATTTCCCTGGGCAACTTGTTCCAGTGCCTCACCACCTTTCAGTAAAGAATTTTTTGCCAATATCTAATCTAAACCTCCTCTCAGTTTGAAATCATTCCCTCATGCCTTGTCACTACATATCCTTGTAAAAAGTCCCTCTCCATCTTTCTTGTAGGCTCCCTTCAGGTACTGGAAAGCTGCATTAAGGTCATCCCAAAGTCTCTTTTCCAGGCTGAACAACCTCAACTCTCAACCTATCTTCATAGAAGAGGTGCTCCATCACTCTAATTAACTTGGTGTCCCTCCTTTGGACTTGGTGTCCCTCCTGTGGACTTGCTCCAACAGATCCATGTCTTACCTGTGCTAGGGACCCCAGAGCTGGATGCAGCACTCCAGGTGGGGTCTCACCAGAGCAGAGCAGAGGGGCATAATCACCTCCATTAGCCTTCCAGACACATTGCTCTGGATGCAGGCCAGGGTAGGGTTGGCTTTCTGGGCTGCAAGTGCACATTGCTGGCTCATGTCCAGCCTCTTATCCACCTGCACCCTCAAGTCCTTCTTGGCAGGACTGCTCTCAATCCCTTCATTCCCTGACCTGTATTATTATGGGAGGTGTTCTGACCCAGGTGCAGCACCTTGCACTTGGTCTTGTTAAACCACATGAGATTCCTATGGGCCCAATTCTTGAGCTTTATCCAGGTTCCTCTGGATTGCATCTCATGCTTCAGGCACATCAACAGCACCACTCAGCTTGGTGTCATCTGCAAACTTGCTGAGGGTGTACTCAATCCCTTCCCCATGATAAGGTCTTCTGTGCAAGACTGTTGAAGACATTTACTGTGGTGTCCTTAAATCTCAGCTGTTTTTTAAATTATGAAAGTTATGTGACTGTTCATTTTATAGTAATAATAATGTAACCCCGCCACTCAAATAGCTCAGTTTTTTCTCCTGTAGCTTCAGGAACTAATTACAATTTCCTTTCCTTTAAATCCTTCTTGAACACTTGAATTGCTCTATACATATTGGAACAATATGTTTAATAAATTTAACTTGTTAATTAACTTAACAGCATGGTTATTCAACCTGTTAATTTTGTAGTGCAATTGTTAAGAAAAAGACTTTTGGCCAGGGAAATAGCCATGGACTAATCCAGCATAATGAATGACATTCTTATTTATTTATTGAGAGTTTTGGCTGAACTACCCCACCTCCCAAAAAAAAAAAAATCCCACCATTTCCCCCCAACCCTAACCGATGTAGTAATGTTTGCTTACAGAAATCTTACTTTTTCAGGGAACTGTCCTCAGAACATTAACATAACCACAAAAATATATGGAAAACAAAAGAGAGAATAATTCAGCAATGAAGCTCTATTGAGTAAAAATGGGTAAGAGTGAGCAAGAGGAACATAAAGGAATATTAAGGGAATGAAAGATACCTCCTACCTGAAAAGATGTAACATGCACAAAGACTATATTCCTTTTTCCTGAGAGTTAGAAAAATACATGTTTGGGAATACAGATGTGAAAAAGTGTCCCGGAGAACCTATGAAAAACCTGCTAGATTTCTTTAGCAGGCTTGGATCTTACAATCGTAACTTCTTTAATATCTTTAAAATTAAACATCTCATAAGAAATTGTTTGAAATAAGGCTGTTGAAGTCAACTGATTTTTGCCATATAGAAACTACTGATTCCTCCAAGAAAACTGTTCCTTTATACCTGAGATTATTTTGTCTTTCTTGTGGGTCTGGTGCAGGAATGTCCTTGGCTTTTCTGGATTTTGCCTTCTGTTTTAGCAAACTCAAAAAGTTTTGTTTTCCTAAAACCAAATAGATATGGTTGTCTGATTTGTTGTTGCCTTAAGAAAGGTCCTTGAGATTCTAACCAGCCAGGCAGGACTTTGACCCAGAGGGAAAAAAATTACGTATTTATCTATAGTCTGCTTATGTTTTTTCTTACAGGTAAGGAGCTAGCAAATACCAGCTTTCCACCAGAAACAAAGTTAAAACCACAGCAGGTAATTTGATGTAAATGTGGTCAATATGAAAATATGCAGATCATGAATTGGTCTGTTTAGGAATAAAGTTATCTTATGACCGTTTTCCTGAATCTTCTGTTCTGCTCCACTTTGCATTTAGATGGTTTTACTTTTAAAATACATGTAAACATAAATGAAAGATTCACAAAAGAGAGAAAGAACTTGTTATGTATGACACTTGGGATTGATTCTTAAATTTCTTTGGGACAAAAATAATTGAGTATTTGCTGTATCAGGGAGGGTAGGGATGACGGGTAGCATATTCTTTCAGTGGAGATAGGAGTATTGCTGTCCAATTTGCATATGATATTAAGTAATATTAAGTGTAACACAACAGGAGAGAATGGATAATTGTTCATATGGTCTGGAAATTAGGCCAGTGGTAGATATGGGTGGTCTTGATTAAGAAACCTGCTATGATTTGGGCAGCTGGAAGAAGAGAATTTCATTTCATGTCTCAAGAAATAATCATTCAGAAAACTGAGTCACAAAATCTCCCAGAAAGTATAAGGGCAAGAGGAAGGGATGGAAATTGAGAAATGTATTTTCTATGCAAATAATTTTTTAACTTAACTGGAAGTATTTGCCAGTTCCTAAGCATTTCCATCAATAATTCCAGGTCAACTGAATAACCACCTTGGGGAAATAAATTAGTTCCTAAAAAAGCCAGTTGCACTGCTATACAAGACAGTTCAAGTTTGCTGACAGCATTATCAGTAGACTGGTGTCATTCTTTATGTATAATTGCCTTTCCAGATAATCTGACGATGTTTTATATCCAGAATCTCATCTGATGTTCCTGGTTTTGATTTATTAATTTTTATTGCAAAGAAACATTTTTAAGCTTCTCATGATGTGGCTCTGCAACTAAAAACCAAGTGTTGCGGCTTTTAGGTAAGTGTCAGTAAGCAGATGAGAAAGCATCAGGATGGATTGGATTAATTTAACAGAAGCTTTGATCTCTGTTTTCTCTGCTATATTTTTAAGTGGTCCTTTGGGTTGTGGTTCATTACTTCATTCTGTTTGTAGATAAGGATAAAGGCTAACGTGCAAGATATTTGTGCAAAAACAGCTGTGCTCTTGCCAAGTGCACTAAGTCCTTTGGAGGATTTACAAAATGTTTAGTTACAGTGCCCATAGCTATACACATTTAAACAGCATTGTGCAAGGTGTCATACAGACCATTAGTTTTTACCTTAGCTCACAACAAAATGTGACTTTCAAGCTTCATCTTTGTTTTTAAAGGTGTCTGAAACATGCTAGTATATCTTGCTATGCTATACTTGATAAAGAAACATAGTGAAGATAGTAGCATATAGTGATTTTCTTTTTTAAACAATTTTTTTGCAATTAATTATTTAGAATCTTGGAGTGATGGAAAATTTTAGGTTGGAAAGGCCCTCTGGAGTTCAGCTGGTACAAACTCCAGCTGAAAACAGGGCACTGGACTGGGTTAACCAGGGCCTTGTCAAGCCAAATCTTGAATATCTCCAGCAAAGGAGATCTCATCACTTCTCTGGGAACCTCTTCCAATGTTTAAGTGTTCTCACAGTAAATAACTTTTATGTGATTTCCCAGGTTCTGCATGTTGCTTCTTGCTCTATCACTTTCCTTCCTTCTGGATAGAGTACTTCCATCCTCTCTATAACTACCTCTTAGGTACTGGAAGGCTAATTCATGCTGGTACTGTTCCAGTCCCATTTCAGATGTTGACTTTTTAGTATTTTGTTTGAACATCTAGCATAGTTTAGTTTAATCTTAACAAAGTAGATTATTAATGATTATGATGCTCACTAAAAATAAATCTGTTAATTACAGGGGAAAGTCAGTATCCCCTTTGCTAGTTATGGGAATAATTCATTTCCTATGGCAGGGAATAAAACTTCAGGGGATCAGAAAGATGTGCTCCACTGTATCATCTGCTTTCCAGAAAGCAAAGGAAAAGTTCATTGCAAGGTGCCCTTACTCTACCTCTGAATTTAAGCAAATTCTTGCTCATATAAATTCTTCTTGCAGGCACAACAGTGTGACAGGTGATTCTGACTTAGTGCTGCCCATGTCACTTTGGATTAGGAAATACAGCGTGACTGACATGATTGATATAAAATGTCATGTAAGACACTTGTCAAAAGTGGTACCTTTTCTGTTTAAATGTAGCAAAAGAACTGTGGCTTAAAAACAAGTCTGGTGGCTTGGATTTTGGTTGGTTTTCCTTTCCCTACCCCCTCTCACCCCCACAAACGTGACCTGGGAATATTAACTTCTAAATAGTTACAAAGGTTTTTATGAATTTATACTGACAATCTGTCTCAGTGATGATCAGGAGCAGTCTTCCTCAGGAGACAATTAGTAAGGGGACCTTCACTCACGTTTCTTGCTCTGTGTACACCTGAGATCCCACTCTCCTGCTCTGAAAGTAACAATCCCTGCAACCTTAATGCCTCCTTGCAGATTGTCTCCTGCTCCCCAACATTTCATTCCCATGTGGAGAGTCATAGGAAAGGAACAGAGCTGTGCAGCTGCCTTAATTTCCCACTCTTATCTCCTATCCCTACTGCGCCCATCAGCAGGAATGCTTCCAGCACTTGGATAGGATGCATAGCAGAGCTTCATGCCTTATGCTAGGATTCTCTAAACCCTTGGACTGGTTTCAGCTTTGTAAGGAAATAAGGATGATCAGCAAGTGACATTTGATACTACATAGTGTCATACTCATATTTTACAATATCAGGTCCCAGTCCTGTCAGGTGCACTTTTATCCCTGTAGGAGAAAAAATGTGTCTTAGACTTAAGGGTATATAACAAGTAGATGATGTAAAAATAAGTTAAAGTCATAGTTATAAAATACACGTAAAAGAAAAGATTTGAAGTAATTCACAAGTAAGATTTTTATTATCTGGAAAATGTGTATTGGCTAGACAACTCTTACAGAGTTTTACTGTTGTCTTTGGGGAAGCTAGACTATGGCACAGGTGGATGTTTATAGGGAAGTTTCTGTTTAGATATTCTGGAAAAGAGCTCTCCATGGCTGCTCTTGCTCTGCAGTGCAGTTTCAGTCTTCAGTGCGTCCTGAAGTTCTCTCCTCATTTGTTTTGAGAGATCTAGCCCAGACACACAACTTTCTCTACAAACCCTGGTTTTGGTGGATTCAGGGACACACTTGTTGAGTTCCAAATCAGCATCAGAAATGGTTGCTGTGCATTATGCCACATACACTTGTGCTCCTTTTTACTTGAAAACACTTTTCACCATTTTAATTTGTGCATAATTTTAATATTACATAAAACGAAGACTAGACCCTGAATTTTTGAAAGATATATTTTGCTTGTTAGCTGAGTGCAAATAAAAACAGTGATTTAAAACAAAGCCACCTGCTTCTCCCTGGTGCTTATGAGCATAAATGCAATTATCTTCATTGCTGGAATGCTTTCTAGATAGTAAAATCTTTGTGCCATGAAATGGCTACATAGATTTGTATCTAAAATTTACTGGGAGGGAAGATGATCTGTGACAATAAGGCTATAATGTGGCATGGGAACTATTTTAGGTAATTCTGCAGCAGATACCAACTAATGAAAGGGAATACTTACAGATCTTGACTCTCCCTTTGGTTATTTCTTCTGCTTGCTAAGGACTCATCTCAAAAAATCATGGGACACCAGAATTCTCAAGATCAGTAAAATAAGATATTGTATTAACTATACTCCCATCCCAAAGCTTATTACTAGGACAGCATAGGCTGGCTCACCGTGCTTCAAGATAAAATGGGCAAGTACAAATTAGGGGAAGATGTGGCCAACTGTGATCTAGGTTAGGAGGCAGAACTCTCAGCTCTGAAATATGAACTGCGTTATAAAAGGACCTTTTACTCCTGGTTCAAAAAAAAAAAATCTTGGGGGAAGGAGAAGGTTTTGAAAATACAGACATTGCTACCTCCCTCATTTGGGCTGGTAGCTGCTGACTTACATCAACATCCTTATCCATTTCATATACTAGATGTGGAAGCTTGACTGTTTATTGCAGTTCCTTTCTTTATTGTGTTTCTTACCTCTTGAATATTATAATATTCAGCAAGAATTTACTTATATGTTTTTCTTTTCCCAACTTTCTCTGTGCAAGGATTCTTTTATAGGTCAAACAACATAATGTATTGTGGAGCTTCAGCAAACCCAGCTGTGGCTCCATGTGTTACATACCCTAAATAAAACATGTAAGACAAGTCCTCGGGTCACACAGTTGAATATCTGCAATCAATCTTTACCATGATGGGGTGTATCAGTCATATATAGCATTACAGACCATGGTAATAGCCAGCATCTTGCAGCTAGAATTATGCAGCAAGAATAATAAAATATAGAAATACATAATTTTTACAATTTTGGCCATAAACACAGAAATCTTTTACAGGCACTAACATAGCATTTCCAGAACCTGATATATGGAGTAACTTGTAAAGTATGATATTTAGGGAGGGAAAAACCTATTATTTTTCTCTTAACACGTGAACGGATGCTGTTGCTAACAATTTTACAGAAAGATGAAAAATCTGCTCAGCACTGGAGCAAAAAGACCCATTGTTCTGGGTGGCAAGATTTTCAGTCTGTGTAAAGACATCTTATCAAGAGATTGTGGGATGGTGAAAGGGGTGGCAATGAAAAAGTTATTTAGGGAAAGGGGAGGAAAATGTAAGTAATTTACATTATGTCATACAATGGGCTTTACAAACAGCTGCCTTTTAACTAGAACAGTTCAAGAAATTAAACAGGGCTATACAATCAGATTCATCAACTCATAATAACTGCACTAACAATGAGTAAAAAAGAGAGATGCTCAGTTGAAGAAAAATACTAACAAATTTCTCAGTCACTTCAGTTCTTAAATAATTACGTTTTTGAAGCATATGTTCCTATGACCTTTATTGCATGGATTGTAGGATATTTTCATAGACTGTCATGGGCTCCTCATAAAAGAAGGAATATTTCCAGCCTGCCCACCTTCTGAGTTGTGAAGCTAACAACTCATTGTAGGGCTAACAGCACAGGCTGTACCCTATACATAACAGAAGTACAAATCCTATTTGTCATGAGCCTCTTCACTATGGCAAATAGGTCATCCTTAAGCATTAGGATTAGGGTTCTGTAGATCTGATTTGATCCTTGATTCTATCTGACTCAGTCCTTAACTTTTCAGCAGCTCATTTTTTTTTCCTCTGTGATCAGAAGTCTACAGTGAAAATAGACATTGAACTTTTTCCTCAGTTTCTTTCTTCTGTATGATTTTTTTTTTTCATTAGTGCCTTCAAAGCCCAGTTCAGTCATGCCATGATTCCCAGTCTGGCTCTGCACAATCTTGCTTATACCTGAGGCAATATATTGTTATTAATGCAATGCTCTGCCCCAGCTAATTAACTTCGAGCTAGCTCATGCTTCTCAAAGTAGTGCTGTAAAGCATCTGAAAATTTACTTGGGAGGAAGAAGCATAGTGGGGGTGCCATGGTCCCACTTCCCAGTTTTCCCATTAGGTGCATCCAATTTACTTACATTTGCCTGGGCACCTGTGTGCTGGTTTAAGGGT
>VWZF01005837.1:1620872-1769518 GCA_013396755.1 Sclerurus mexicanus | reverse complement strand
GGATGGGATGGGATGGGATGGTTTGCGATGGCCCAGGCCCAGGGCAAACGGGGCAGGGCCCTTCACCTGCCCCCACAGACGTATCTCTTGACGATCACAACCCCCGCCATGGCCACGACCACAAGCATGGCCACCACAGCCAGGACCACTGGTACGGAGCTGCCCGAGGCTCCCTGCTGGAAAAGTGGGAAAACCCAGAGTTGGGGGCACAGGGACACTCCCAAACACCCCCTTCCCACCCCCCAAATGCCCCCAGACACCCCTTTCCCTCCTAAATGCCACCGTCCTCCTGCCAATCCCATGGATTAACAGCACCCATGCCAGGATTGAGGCAGGTTTAGGAGGGGTTATCCCACCCATCCTGGAATTCCCAGCTCTGTGGGGACACCTGGGGCAGTCATGGTGCCACCGGTGCCACCTACCAGCTGTCCTGGGTTGAGGAAGTCACTGGTGCATTTCTTCTTCATGTCGGTCTCCTCCCGGCTCGGGCTTTCCCCTCCAGAACATTTATCCCCAGGGATTTTCCGGTACCTGGGGACAAGGAGGGGACACCTGGAGACCCCACAGCTCCCACCACTCCTCCCCAAGGATGGGGTAGGATGTGGGTGGAGGGATGCCCAAGGATTTGGGGATCCCATGGGATGGGGAACAGGAATTCTCAGAGATTAGGGAATGTCATACCCGCTGGTCCGGAGCAGCTCCCGGCGGCCGTACAGGCAGAATTCCAGGTCGTGGCCCTTCAGCTCCGGCTGCTCCACACACACGGATTGGTTCTCCAGGCGGTAGTACCCGAAATCACTGTGGGGAGGAAATGGGAGATTGGGATCCCATGGGATGGGGTGCAGTGGGATGGGAATCGGGTAAGAAACGGGATGGGATGCAAATGGAGATTGGAATGGAGATGGGATGGGTTGTTCAGGGATGTACCAAAGGAAGTCCTGCAGCATGCAGGGGCTGTGATGGGATAATTTGGGATTGGATGAGGCTGGTTTGGGCCGGGCTGTACCAGAGGAAGTCCTGCAGCGTGCAGGAGCTATGTTAGGATAATTTGGGACTGATTCGGATGGGATGGGATGGGCTGGGCAGGGCTGTACCAGAGGAAGTCCTGCAGCGTGCAGGAGCTATGTTAGGATAATTTGGGACTGATTCGGATGGGATGGGATGGGCTGGGCAGGGCTGTACCAGAGGAAGTCCTGCAGCGTGCAGGAGCTATGTTAGGATAATTTGGGACTGATTCGGATGGGATGGGATGGGCTGGGCAGGGCTGTACCAGAGGAAGTCCTGCAGCGTGCAGGAGCTATGTTAGGATAATTTGGGACTGATTCGGATGGGATGGGATGGGCTGGGCAGGGCTGTACCAGAGGAAGTCCTGCAGCGTGCAGGGGCACACGGAGCGCTGGCGGCTCACGGTGTAGTCGCGGCCATTGCGGCAGAGCGAGGCCTTGCGCAGGCGCCGGAACTGCTCCTTGTAGCCCAGCACACAGCCGTCACTGGGGGCACTGGGGTCACTGGAGTGGGCCAGCCAGATGGTGTAGTCCTTGTCCTCACCTGGCCAGGGGACAGGGAGAAGCATGGAGGGGACACAGTCATGGGAACAGCCCTATCCTTGTCCCAGCTGTGCCACTGCCAGTGGTGCCCAGCCCAGCTTGTCCCCGTGTCCCCAGTTAATCCCAATTCCAGCTCCTTCCCAGCCCAGCTTGTCCCATCCTATTTTATCCCAGTTACAGCTTGTCCCCAACTCCAGCTTGTCCCCATCCCAGTTTATCCCAATTCCAGTTTGTCCTCAGCCCAGGTTGCCCCATCCCTGCTGTCCCCAGATCCACTTGCCCCCATCCCAGTTTGTCCCCAGCCTGGATTATCCCCATCCCAGTCTATCCCCATCCCACCCATCTCAGCTGTCCCCACTGTCCCCATCCCACTTTATCTTAATCCCATCTTGTCCCCACCTTGTCCCCAGCCCCTATTCTCCCATTCTTGGCTGTCCCCTTCTGTCCCTCTCTATCCCCATCTCATCCTCTCCCCATCCATTCATGCTCTCCATCCCTCCCTACCTCCAGTCCTCCAACCCCCTCCATCCCATCTGCTCCATCTCTCCCTCCCTCCCTTCATCCCTTTCCCTCCCTATTCGACCCCCTCCATCCCTCCCTCCATCTCCGGCCGTGCCCGGGCGGGGGAGGCACGGCGGGACCGGACCCCACAGAGCTCGGCCCGCTCCCTGTCGGGGCTCATCGGCCCGTGTGCCTTTATTTGTTTGTGTTTCCGAGGGGCTTTGAACGCGTGTTTAGCGGCACATGTTACACGGGTGTCGGTCGGGGAAGGGCGGCGGTGCCGGGAGCTGCCCTTGCCCGAGCCCCGGTGCGCACATCGGACCGGCCGTGCCCTCAGCCCTTCCCTCCGCCCGCTCCGGAGGGGACCGTGAGGGAGGTTCGAGCCTGAAGGAAAGCGGGAAAAAACCCCGAACCTGGAGCGTAATGACTTACACCTGTGGAGCGAGGCACGGCAGGCTGTGAGGGGCTGTAATGAGCGCTAATTAGCGCGGCCCCGAGCAGGTGAGCGCGGAGCAGGGTCGGGGCGTCACTGCCCATCCCTGTGCTCTGCTTGGCACGAATCTCTGCCTGCTAAGGAGCCGTTTGCATTAATTCAGGAGGTCAAACTTCGGTAATGAATATATTTTTCTTTGTGGTTCTTACGTCTTGCGAATGTATACTTTTTCATGTATGTATACACTCATTAATATAATTTCTAGTTAAATGTTACCCTTTAGTGTGTTTTCATAGCGAAAGGACAGAGAAAATTCCTTCATCCTAAAAGACTTGTCATACTATTAATTTGGTTGCATACTTAGTTCTGTAGCACGTACAGAGGTCTGTGAAGTGCAACAAGTTAGGATGTTGTATCTGTACAGAATTTGAGTTCGGAATAAGAGAAGCCATGGGATTTGGAAACAAATGGAGTTAAAGCATTTATTGCAGAGTAATGGGGTCTGCAGAGCGTGTGAAATGGAGCCGCCCCAGTGCAGATCAAGTAAGGGAACGTACAGGAATAGCTTTGGCTTGTCATGTAAGTGGATTTAGCTGTTCTGTTTAAAATTTCTGTATGTGTGACATGATACCTGTTTCAGTAAATATTTATTACCCGGTTTCAGTAAACAGAATGCCATGCTGTTTTGATCAGAAATCCCGTGCAGTTCCCCACCGGAGCAGAGTGTATGGGCTCGCCTTGTGACCCGTGAAGGCACTGTAACATTCAGTATCATTCCCTGCACATTCTCCCAGCCCTCCGCTCTGTTTTCAATAGCTCACTTCTTCTCGGGACCGCTTTTGTGTAGACAGTTGTTCTGGCGCCATTCCAAGCTGTGGGAGTCGTATGTGTGCATGATTTGGAGGTGTATTATGTGGAGTTGCTTCCAGCAAGGGGCCAGTGAGGCCACATGGCCTTAAACAGAACAGTTTTGTTTTGCTGCCCATGAATTGAAGTGGATGATACCTGCTTCCGCTCGGGAGTTTGCGTGTAGTGTGTTCGTATTAACTCGGGAGTTAATTTTTCTCATGTTAAATCTTTTGCTTTAGATGTTAAAATTAACCTGACCTCTTAAATTTTGTGCTAGAGTTTTATTTGTGTGTTTTCAGTCTTTTGAACAGTCTCTTTTGATGAAACGGGTTTTCTGAGTATTTTTGGGGAAGCACCTGCCCACTGCTACAAATGCTGTAATGAATGCATTTAGAGTCCTTTAGAAGTGCTTTGTGTGTATTGTATTGCAGACACCTTGTGCTCAGTGCGTAAGTGTGAGATGCATTTGTGTTAAGAGTTGCTATTTTCTGTGTGTGTTATATGTAGAGAAATTACATGAAATTATGTGGAAGACTAAAAGGCCTGGGGTTCTATAAACCACACAGTGAATTATTTTAACTTAACCAGTTTCTATCTAAGTCCCTTTGTTTTTTTACCAATTTGTGCCTCTCAATTTGTGAGGGTGTGTTGTGTATTTCAGTTGCCCCTGTCATACGAAATCTGGAGTTAACAAATGGTTGTAGTCTTGCCCGAGTCTTTAGGAGAGAGTAGAGTTACTGTACTGTAGTAGGTAAAAAAATTGGAAAATAAAGGACTTGGTAAATATGCTCCAGTAACCTGTGATTAACACACACGTAGTGCTGTGCTTTTGACAAAGCAGCCGTACTGAAATAAATGGTTATATAGCAGGTGACTGGGGTCCCCACCCCCAGATGTAACAGAGGATGTGCAAACAAACCTGAAGTGTTCTCTGGGGCAGTGTCTGCCAGGCTGGACGTGCAGTGACGTGCTGGCAGGTCCTGAAATGTGGGCAATGATTAACCTGCAGGTGCTTGGCACAGCACGGGATCCAGCTCAGGGGGTTCACTGGGAAGTGGATCAGGCTGTTAATACCTAAACACAAGGGCACATGTACCTGTACATTTATTTGCTTCCTAATCACGTGCTGATGAGTAGCCTGAGGATCTGAGACCTGAGAAGGCATTTGAAGCAACATGTGTCTTATAGAGACCAGTGCTGAGGGCAGTACTTGAGGGCATGGCTAATAGTGAAATCCAGCAATTCCCTCCAAAACTTCGTTTAAACTGGACAAGAAGCAGAAGCTTTATGTTCTTGACAATAGCAGAGCAGGGTTTTTTTTTCCTTTCATATTAAGTCATTATATATACAATCAGAAATTTAACTGGAAAGGAATGGCAGCACCACCACGCTTGTATTGACATGTGCTGTGATGAGGGTATCCTCAGCCTGGTGTCCATCCCCCTGCAGATAGTGAGGTTCATACATGAGTATGAGCCCTAAAAAACTTTGCCTGAAGAAATGGATGCTGTCAAAATTAGCATTTGTTGATACTCCACTGATAAGTAATTAAGATTGTAGAAAAAAACTCTCAAGTGAGTTGATTGCTGTGTTGGAGGGGTGATCTTGCAGACTTTCCCATGTGGGTTCGAATTCTGATTGTGCTTAGCAATTGCAGGTGAAAAGCCATAAAGACTGAAAAGAAGGTGATTTTAGGGTGATACATCTTTCTGCCTGCCATTTAATGTATTAAATAACCAAGACAATAAATGCAAAACCAACTTGAAAAACCTCAGTGATGTGTTAAACTATGCAGCAGTCCTGAATGAGCTAGTCATGATTAATAAGACAGCAGGCTGAAAGGAACATCATTTTAATGTTAAGGAGGAAATGTGACACCCTTCCAGACAGACAAAATCTTGAACCTGCTGCTGTTCCCTGGCAGTGATGATTCTGATAAAGGAGGAAAGGGGTTGTGCTTGGCTCAGCTGTGGTGGTATTTCTCTTGAGTTTCATTTGTTCTTAATGTATTCTTTTTTGAGGATAAACTTCTTTATTATGAGGGAGGCAGGAATATGTTGAAAGGATGAGAAGAATATGAAGAAGTGGGGCAGTGGTTGCATTAATTTTATACTCGGCATGCATGCTGGGTCTTCTTTTTTTTTTCCGAAGTCTGCCATTACACTAAAAAAGACTTAATTTCAGTGCTAGTTTCAGAAAATGCATCTGTTGTGTTTGGTAAATTGTCCCTTAATTTTGCTTCCCTTTGTAAAACCCTTTTAATATTGTTTACAGAAACAGCACAATATTTCTGGAAATAGTTTTCCTCTAGATAAAATCTAGATTTAAAAAAAATCATAGAAAAAGTCTTTGTTATTGTTACAACTTTTGAATAACAACTTAGTGCTTGCTTTTAAATTCAGAAGTTTGAGGAGGATAGAGTTAAATGAATCTCAAATTGCTGGCTGTATGAGTCACTAAATTGAGAACATAAATACTCATATTCTTTGGAAAGAACCTCTCAACATTGTTTTCCTGCATAGTGTCAACTGCAAAACACAATGCAGAATGTTTAGTTTAAAAGTAGTTGTATTTGCATTTGAAATCACAGTTTATGATAAAAGTCAGATAACTTTTTGCCCCTTTTTGCTTGTCAAACTGACAAAAGGCTACCACTAGATCTGCAGTAGAAGCTACATAACTAATACTGCTGTATTTTGTTTGCTTGCTTTGTTGAAATAAAAACTTGGAGAGGGGGAAAAGGGTAGAGGAAGAGCCAGTGCTGGAGGACTCTCCTTGCACACTGATATACAGGATAGGTTGCTCTGTTTACTGTCTGGTGCTGAAGCCAGATACTTGAAATAGGAACATCTGGATCTTTTAGTCCAGAGAGAAACAGATTTGTGTCAGAATGACATATGTAATTTCAACATCAGTGACAAAAAAAAGCCTTGGTATCTGTTGATGTTGAATAGAATATAGTACTTAGTGTTCTCTGTATTCTGCTTAAACAGTATATTCTCTTTAAAATGTTCTGTTCAAGTCTTTGCAAGTGTTTCATAATGTCAGATTTTTTCCCTAATCAGATAAGAGAGGTTTAGTTGTGTGTTGTTAAGACACAAAGTACTGAAGCATTACATTTTCTTTTTAACTTGATACAGCAATTGACTACCAACCCTAAAAGTGACAAAGAAGCTCACAAACCTTCCATGTTGGGCCCTACACTGCTCAAGTTGAAGTTGAGACCATGAAAAGACTGAAAGCTTCTGATACCTTTGCAGGTTGGATAGTGTGGATGAGTCCTTGTGGTCTGTTTAATGCAGTGATGTGCAGGATTATGTAACAGACTGACAGTCAGGATAGGCAATACCAGCACTCTTGATTCTTTCTTGTTCTTTCCTGAGCAATAACCTGCTTAGGGAAGTCTGTGTTTGTATTTTGGAGGTAGAATATGTGTGTGTACCTGCTTATGGTGTCCCTGATGCCGATGTCTGACCATGTGCATGTGTTGAACTGGTTCTCAAAGGTGTCCGAGTTGTAGCCATACCCTCTGTTCGACACTGGGGAGCTTCTCTGTGTGCTCTCATTGAAGGTTATGTGAGATGAATTATGACCCAATAGGTTGTCTTCAATCTCTTTTGGTTTTTTAGGGAAAAGAGCTGAATCTCAGTACACTAAGGGACTAGTTCTATTGAGAACAGTGTCTCCTAGTAGGCTGGATTTCTGCAGCATGGATCACTGTTCCATGTCAGTGCTCTGGCTTCAGCCTGGAATCGTTGTATTTATTTATCTGTTTTCTTTTACGTTTTAATGTACTTCATGCTGAGAATAAATACAACAGTAATGCTGTTTCAAAAATAAACGTTGTCTTTTATATATGGCTGCATAGACTGTCTCACTGTCTATAGCAAGTGCCTGTGTGTGGGGGAGGGAGCCAAACTTGATACTCACTGTGAGGCAGGATCATTATATTATTTTACATCGTCTTCTCTGTCATCTTTAAAAGTTCTGACAGACTTATCAAAATGTGCAGTGGCTCTAAGCTATTCCCTGCAGATATCTTTGTGGATACACTTGTGTGAAGTACCTATATAAAACTTAACTGCACTTCTGAAGAGGACAGAAGGTGACTATTTTTAATGAGACGTCTTAAGAATAGGAGTAAAAGCTCTCAAAAATATGTATTTGAAAAGGTCCTCCAAACCCTCATTCTTTAGTGCATTTTTAGAGAGAGTAAGTACGATATGCCACGTGTTCATGGGGGTCGAAACTTACTTGAAATAACCATGGTGTGTGTGAAACAAAGTTTATGGCATGCTGGGCTTGGATTGAAGTGTTTATGCAGTGTGGAATTCTCGGCGCTGGCAGCTACTTTGACCTGTAGTCAGGGGAAATATTCTTGAAGAGCTTCTTGAGTTCTCTCTCGGATTTCACTGAAGTGTGCTGTAGTGGCACAAAGAGGTTTTTCTGAGGTTTTCAGATATGGCAGTTGCAAAACAAGTTGAAGTAAAGACTGCTTTTAGAATTTATTGTTATGCAGTTAAATAATGAAGTTTGGTTTAAAGTTTAAATCTGCCCTTCCCCAAGCTGTTTGCCCAAGGCGGGAGCTGAGTGCTTTCACGGTGTGAGATACTACGTGCTTGCTGACTTGGGGTGTGGAAATGCGACTTTTCAGAAAGTAATTCAAGAGTAAATATGTTCACTCACTAGAAATGACAGACTTTTTGCAGCTAGTAAGGAAATGGGAGATTGACCCTTTAAAGATGTTACAATACCTGTTTGCTAACTGGGGATCTGTGTTCAGGTTTTGTGAGCACACAGACATCTGTTTGAGAGAATGACAGTGTGTAACACATCCTTTGCTTTGTAGTAAGTGCACATTACTCTAGTGATGCTACTGCCTTCTTTTTCATTAGAAGGAATAATGGTCTCTGCACTGAGGAGTCTTGGGGTTCAATAAAGCACTTTTCCACAGTTCTCTTATCAACTAAGTATAACCAGGTATTATTTCAACAATGTAAAGCATTTTAGTGAAGGTGAGGAGCTGTGGGAACATGTTTCATCAGCAGATATTAGTTATTTTTGCTTTAACTGTAGTGAACAGCTGTTGAATGATACATTATTTTTTAACAACAGCTACTGTGTCTAGAGATACAAATAGGGAGTGGAGGGAAAGGCAAAAAATATTTTTAGCCTGAGGATCAAAGTGTATCTACTGCCTGTAACACAAGGTGGGGGAAAGGAGGAGAAAAAGGGCTTTCTGTAGGGAATCAGTTTTAACAAGATTGGCTAAGACCTACCCCACTCTGTCAGATACAAGTCACAGGCTGGTTTGAGCCTGTGGGATGTTGTGACTTCAGTACTTTTCTGGAACCTTCTTATTTTTTTCTGTTCAAATGATCCTGCAATGCTGTTCTGTGCAGGTCTGCAGAGGCTCGAGTGCTGGGCTATACTAGATTCTTTCCCCCCTGCTTTACTTTCATCCTTTTAAGGGTGATTGCAGAACTCCCAGAATTAAATACCAGTGAATAAAATACACTTAAATATAACACACTTAGCTGGTGTTGAGCTTAGTGGGTTACCACTGCTAGGCTTTCCTCTCCATTGTGTGGTGTGAGAATCTACTCTTAAGGCCGATGGACTGACAGTGCTTCAGATAATCAAAGTTAATGTTTCAATAGAAGCATAAAAATGTTTCTTTGTGGAACTAAGAGACTTTTGGGGTGCCTGATTCCTTCTGGGGATGCTGGTGTTAAATCAGCTGTACTTGGTCATAGAAGACAAGCATGCTGAATTTGAGATGTCTCCTCAAAAGCAGCAAGGATGTTTCCTCAAGGCTGTTTCCTCAGTAAGATAGTAGCAGTAGTTTTAATCATAGCTGCTATAAATAAAGTCTTTGACGTTGTTTTCCTACGTTTTTTTTTCTGGAATTGCCTTTTGCCTTCTTCCTGCTATTACAGCACAGCATGATCTCTAGAACAACAACTAATCCAAGTGGATGTCCCTTGTCTGGAGCAGACAAGGTTCAGTGTGCAGAGGCTGAGGAACATCTGAAGCAGAGTCTCTTAAATCCATATTCATTGACTTGTCTTGGCATCTGGCTTCAGATTATCAAGAGGGAACCTGATAGATTTATTTTCCTCTCTCAGGTTTCATCACGTATCTTGCCTATGCCATAAAGTTCAAGTCCAAACAAGAGTTGGATGGTGATACAGAAAGAGGCACCTGTGAACTGTGATTTTTTTCCTGAACATAATTCCTTTGCTTCTTGAACTGCATTTAATTTTCTAATATTTCTATTATTACTGGAGGCTGATTTTTTCAGAGTAGAAGCTTTACAATACCTTTTCTTTCCAAAACAGCACAGTTCAGTTTTATTCAGACCTACTGAAGCACTTTGTGTTCACTAGAAAATGTCTGTAAAAAATTCTTAATACTTGAAAAAAAAAATCTATCCCCCTTGCACATCTTGCAATAGAGAAGTTTTTATTTAAAAAATAATTATTTATTCTTAAGAAAGGGTCTGAAGAGCAGTCTGTGGTACATGATTCAGGAGAGAATCTACAGGCTGAGAATTTTTCATGCAAATTGCTTTTAAATAAGAGAAGTGGCGGTAATATTTTGTATCCATGGCTTTGGAGAGTGTTGACAGATACCGATTTTCCTTTTGTCATTTAGAAACTAAAAAACCTCTGGTATTTTGACAAGACCATAAAACTTGTCCATGATGTGGGGATCAGTTGTTTAATTACCTGTTGCTCCTGGTAGAGAGTGAAGTGGGACCTGTGCAGACCTGTTGGCAGGAATGGGATGACAACAGAGTATCCCTGCAGCTTGTCTGACTCATTGCTGTCCAGCCTCTGGAGCGGGAATGAGGATTGCTGCTGGATGGCAACCCTGAATGGACACTCGGTCTCGGAGCTCTGACAGCGTCCTCCACCTCACCAGCCAGTAAGGGAGGAGGAGGAGGAGGATGTGAAAGAAACTGGCTGACACAGACAAAAGCCGCTCAAGGTGCCAGGAGTTTACGCTACAGCAGACAGGAATTCCATGGTGGGGATTGCTGGAGCATCGCCCGTTTACTGGTGTGGGAGGAGGTTAGAGGGATGCTTTGTACCACTTGTGCCCATTCTGAGGGAGTGGGGTGTGCCCTTGGCTGCTGCCCTGTGGGGCACAGGGGAGGCACGGTGGTGTTTGCCACCCGTGTGGTGGTGGCAGCTGAGGGCAAGGACCCTTGCCCAGCGCTGTAGCAGCTGCCTGTCCCACACCGCAAGGGAGGAGTGTGTTTGTTGGGTTTGTGGGTGATCTCTCGTGTCACTGGAAGCGGAGCAGTGGAGGCTGCAAGAGCTGGTGTGTCTTTGAAAGAACATGACTCCTGGTATCCAAAAGACCTGCTGCCTAACCCAGCAGATAGCTAGCTTCCTGAAGGTGTGGAGGAGGAGATCTTGCTGTCAGAATCAATAAATGCTGGCCTCTGAACACACGAGAAGCAGGTCTTTGCAAGGCTGTCGAGGAGGAGGAGTACAGAGTGTTATTTTCAGATATTAGGCTGGGAATGTGAGGGAGCTGACAAGTTTGGTAAGATGTATTCCTCTTGTATTGCTTTATGTGGCTTTGTTTTGCAGAACATTTGAGAACATTAATTGGGTTAATGCCATATTTCATTTGTTTTCTGTTAGATCCATGTCAACCTTTATCATCAATTGTTCACAGAAAAGTTGGTAACAAATAACTGTTTTCAGTTCTGTCCTCAGCTTTTGCTCCAGTTTGAGTGTGGAAGTCTCAGTGCAGAGATCTGTATGAAGCATTCGCTTGGATGTTTTCAGGGGTGGGGAGGGAAGTGCCAAAAACAGGTTTCGTTTTTTTAAGTCGTACATGAACAGTTGTACTGCTGTAGTACTGGCTCTCAAGGGAACAGTGCAAATTGTACCTTTTTTTTTTCCTTCTCTGGAATGGCAACCTTTTTGTTTTGTAATTTGAATCTTTCAGCTTCCAACTTTGAGAATTAATGGGCTGCTTTTAACCTTCCCCCTGAACCTTTGATCTTACTGGTACGGGTGATTGTAAGAGGAGGTAAAACTCTTGTTGCCATAACTTGCGTTATCATTGAAGCATCTGGGCTTTCCCCGGGTTAGGAAATTGCTTCCTGAGAAAGGGGAACTTTGCAGAAGATGTTTAAGTACGGGCTCTTGCAGTGTTGCTTCAAAATGTACTTAAGGACAACTCCCCTCTTCCTGTGCTACTATAGACCAGAGAGGCAAGTGATAATCTGGCTTTCAGCACCTGCTGCTGCTTCTAGAATTACCGGGGGTTTGTATGAATTTGTTTGGTGTGGGGCTTTGTTTTGTGTTTGTTGGATTTTGCTTTTTGTTGTTGCTTTTTGTTACTTGCCAATTGTTTCCAAACTATCCAACTTGAGAATCGGGAATAAATTTGAGGCCAGGCACTGATCCAAAAAGAAGTGAGATGGCCGAGTCTCTGTTCCAGCCCTCACAGAGGTGAGGTTTTGTCCTCCCATTCAGAGTAGTTTTTTTGGATCTTTAAAACTGGATTTTAAGAAACAAATTTGCTCAGAAATAAACTTTTATTCCTTTCTATTCTGAGGGATGTTTAAAAAATGCAGGATTAAGAACCTGTTCTGGTAAGCCCATTCTGTTTGTTCTGAAGTGGCAGTGCTGCCTGCTCTGGTCACAACAAAGGACAGGACAAAGAAGATGTTAATTCCACTAAGGACCAAATTTTGGTTGCTGATTTTTGGGACTTCTGTCCAATAGACACGCTTGCCAGCAATGTTTATCTACTCTTGCATGGGCAGAATTTTGAAACCAAGATGGGCATTCTCTTCAGAGCACTTATTTTGTGGAGGTTGCCCTTATCTGCATTCCACTGATAAGACACGTGCCTTGTGCTGAACCTTTGACACTGTCCCTGCAATCTGTCAAATGAGATTTTGACCCAGGTTTCACACAGGCTAGACCAGCTTTTTAATGGTTCTTTGTACCTTCTTGAAAAAATCAAGGGATTATTATCTTGACAAGCACAGCCTATTTTGTGGTTGTGTTCTAGCAGGTATTAATTAATACACAGTTGGACCTGTTTGCTGTTAATCAGTTAGGTCTTTGTGCTGACCATAATAGAAAACAGGTGTCAAATCAAGTCAAATAAGATGACTTTGATGGCTAAAAATATTGTCCTCCTCCTTCCCTTTTAAATGAAAGCAGGGGGGGAAAAAAAACCCCAAACAACAAAACCCCCAAAAAACTGTAGGGCTAAGAAGTTTCATGTTAACATTGTGATCCTGTTACCAAAAAATAATAGTGTTTTATGGCAGGATTAATTTGCTTTATGTAGAGTCTTCATTTGTTCTTGCCATGCAAGTCATTTACTGAAAACATCTTTGACCAGATAGACCTTTTGGAAGTGGTGTAACTTGGGAACTGCTATTGCCAGCATTGGAATATCTGCTGGTTTTGAGAGTGACTTCAACAATGAATGGTTATTTTCTGCAAATCAGCAAAGTATGATCTTAAGTTATTAAAATATGTTGAAAAGCTTCTGTAAATCTTTACGTATCAGAAATTGACATTTTCTCCCCCGTGTTGTGTGGATCATTCCATGGCAACACTGGCTCTTACTGCTGGTCTGAATTAACAGAACTGACACGATGCACAGCCCTGGATTCAGGCTTGCTGACATCAACTCTCTTGGCGTGTGTTCAGAGAAGTAAACAAAAGACAATCAGTGTTGAGTTTGGCACAACTAGCAAGTCCATAAAACTGCCAAATCCTTCTCAGGGTATTCATCCAATTAATCCCATTGATGTAGGACATTTACTTAAGTGGGTAAAATATACTGTATTTGGGTTTTAAAGTTATTGTCCTAAAGTTTTGGATTTCTAGTTAATTAGTAACCACAATCTTCACTTATATAGCATTTTTCTTGTTTCTTTGATGTTGTTCTCTTGTAGAAAAAAAATGAATTCTGAAAGCTCAGCACTTACCATGAGTAGCCCTGCTGTAATAAACCAATGTGCCAGAGGAGGAATGGAACAAGAAAAAGTTTGGTAAGCTTTACTTCTAATTTTTCAAGAGGTTAGTAGACAGCAATACTGGGAGATGTAGTTTGAAAATAAAATAAAATAATGGCTTGTTATAACCGATGCATTAATTCTGCAGTATTTAAGAACAGAGAGGGGAAAAAGGGAGATGTTTTTCCATTTTGGTTTTGAGTTTTTAGCAGATGAGGTTGGTACAGGGTGTCACGGGGGATGGGCAGTGGAAAAACTGCTGTTCACTTGAGCAGTGCACCAGTTGTACTCATGGAATCTTTCACAGATGGCAAATGTCTTCATCTCCCCATGCCATTGCTGTGCAGTGCTGGTACCAGCACCCTCCAGTGCTGTGCAGGCTCCTGAGACCTGTGCCCTGGGAGACATTAAAACGTCAATAGTTTATACTTTGGATATAAAAAAACCCCTTACTCTGTATTGGAGGTAAAAGCCAATTCCACTGCTGAATGATAGATGTGGACAAATGCTTACACTTTATGACAGTATTTTTGTGACAATTGTCACTGACCATGCCATTTTTAGCAGCTAGTTTGGTGTTTTCATCAGGGGAACAGGGTGTTGAGAAGGCTTTGAGACGATTTCAGCTGGGTAAATGAGAGCCTTTTATTGGGAGCTTGCTGATTTTTACTTACTGTTGTTCATTAGAGGCTTTTTACATAATTTATTTACCATGTAGAAAACAACGAAATAAACTCATGACAGGAAGCATGACACCCTTATGAACAAAAAGCTAACTTACATTGCTTCTGTAATCTGAGAAATACTCTTGAAATACTGAAGAATTAGAGAAATAGTAGCAAATGAATATTTCCTGCTGGATGCTTGTCAGGAAGACACATACAATTTTTGTTTCGCTTTTGTTTTTATGTAGGATTAAATTAACAGCATCAGAGTACTTGGAAAATGGTTTCTTTGAAACATCTTTCCCTATTCTACTACTGCTCCTGGAACATCAGAACAAAATCTTTGGATGAAGGGGCAGGATGAGGAAGACTTGTGGGCTTCCCTCCAGACTCTCAAAGATAATGAGGGGTGGGACATTGACACAAACTGTTCTTTTGTTTGCTATCTTTTACTGGGTTTTTTATCTTGCCTGTGGTGTTGAACTGGGGCCAGTTCTGTCTGATATCTTTACCAGTGATCTGGGTGAGGGGATGGAGGGCACCCTCAGTCAGTTTGCAGATGACACCAAGTTTGGTGGGAGTTTTGGTCCTCTGGGGGCTAAGGAGGCTCTGCAGAGGGATCTGGACAGGCTGGATCCATGGGGCTGAGGCCAATTGTTCATTAAATTAGTCAGATGTTAGATTCCTTCTTCAGGAATTAAATTAATATTTTTATTTAATATGCTGTGATGCTTAGGAGCTCTAATTATGAGATAAAACAGATTCCTTTTTTAAGACATTGTGAAATTATGTTGGGATTTGAGGTTAAATAGATATTCATCATTCCAAATGCTCATCTGCAGGAGCAGACATACTCTCCAAGTTTCTCTCTTTGTCTCTGCCAGTGGTAGGCCAAGTTATTTGGTGTGTCCCTGAGATGTAGAGAATTGTATCACCCTGCAGGATTAGTTTAACACAATTTACTTTGAAATGAAGATTTCTAGAACCACTAGAGTATTTGCACTGAGCGGTTGTGTAGTCACCACTACATGTATAGATGTCTAAATGTTTTTAAGCTGTAAGAAACATGTGAAATAAAAATTTTAAATTAGAATCTCTCCTTGTAGTATGTGACAGCTTATGGGAGTGCTAATTGGGGGCCATAGGAATTTGGGCTGACTTGTCTTAGCACTGAAGTGTTTATTAGTGCAAGATAAGTTGTTTGTTTTAAGGATATATTGAAATTTAACTCTTCTGCAGGCAAAGAGTAATATATGCTGTCACAGGCTTTGTGATATGCTTTTATATTTAAGTGCTAGGTATTAAGTTGTAGGAGTGGTATAAAGGTTATTCCTTTGTGTAAGTTGTGGGGCTTGTGCTGGATCACAAAGAGGTAAAAATATTCAAGCCAGCTTTTGGTGTGCTTTGTACTTCCATAGGTGTGTTTAAACCTTTATATCAACCAAAAATACCACTTTCACTTTTGCTAACTTCTTACTTTGTAACCCAAAATCTTGTTGAAAAGAGCGTCACGTTTGCAGTCAGTGGCATTTGAGGTGGGTTTTTGACTTGAGCAGCTCAATAGCAGTGTGATGCATGGCTGGCGTTGTGAATACAAGATGGGGCTGACCTCAGTTCTTTGCTGTCTGTGACTCAGATATTAGTTGGTGGGTGCAGTAAATACAGTGGTAAAAACTTCACTTAGATTTATGTGGTATATATTTGAAGGTTTCTAAAATACTGGGTTTTATTTGGTATTCTGGGGTTCTGTGAAGCCTGGAGCTGAATGGACATTAGTTTTCTCAGCCTAATGAAGTGCAATGTTGCATTGCCTTACTGCATCATGCATTTATTACTGTTTATTCATTGTCTGATTCTTGAAACATTCAGATGGTTCTCAGTTTATTTTCATGAAAATGTGACTATTGGTAAAGACTGGTTTTAGTCATAGCAAGATTAGCAATATATACTATTAAAAGTAACAGTGTAAAATATTCAACCAAGTCAAAACCCTGCACAGAGAAAAGCCCTGAGCGAGACCTTAGCAAGCATTTAAACATCACTTATGATGCATGTAAAAGGCTTTGATGTTGCAGAAGGCCCCCTAGGAACAGAGGGCAGAGTAAATAATTGACAGATTCCCAGTTACCTTGTATAGCCATTTACCAAGGCTGCCATTCTGGTTCATCAGTGTTTTGTATCTGCATAGTTTGGTGCCTCTACCAGGTAACAAAAGTAATTGAATTCTCAAACTTGCAATGCTTCACTTGCTTCTGTTGCTTTTTTCCCCCCAACACACATAAGCAAGATTACAGCAGCGAGAAAGTGCTGGTAGCAGCAGAGTGTGACTGCTGTAAATGTCTGATAACTGGGGGGGAGCACGGCAGAGTCTGTGTGACCAAATCCCGCTGTTCTTGCTAAGCGGGAACACTGAGGAACTGATACTGTGGATGTGATGGCCATGCACTGTCTGAGCTGTATGGAATCCAGGCTTGAGAGCCTGGAAATTCCAGAAGCTCCTGATTTGGGCCATTCTCACTTTCTTAATGTTGAAAATTGCAAGAAGGAGCTGAAGATAAGGGAGCAAGTGGGAACTGTGTCAATTCATCTCTGCTTACTATGAAAATAGCTGGCTGGCATACTGTTTTTCCAAACAAATGTGCAGGAGAACTGGAAATTTTCCAGGTTTTGTTACTGTGTATGGATTTATAACATGCTTCCTCTAGGCTGGATGAAATCTTGCAAGTCACTCCATCATGTTATTTAGGATTAAATACTTCCTAACTTAATCCTTTTGAAACTGATAATTGAAATTTAGGGTTCTGGATAGCTCTCATGACAGAGTTTATGGTGCCTTTCTGTTTCCAAATACTCTGCCATGTTGCATACTGAGTTCTCCTGTTTCTGTGACAAAGTTGCCATCACTTTTCAACCAAATTTCTCTGAAAATTGTCCATGTCAGGAATAAATAAGTCTATAGATCTGAGAACTAACCAAACGAGCCTTGTTGTATGTGGACTCCAGTGCATTCTGACTTTGTATTTATGGCTTGGCTTAAACTGGGTTTGAGGACAGAAACTTCTTTAAATTGTTTTTGGTTGGTTGGTTTTTCTTATGCTGTAAAAGAGAGATGGTTTTTGTTTCAGCTTTCCTTTCCGGTCTAAGATGGAATATTTTTTTCTCTATAAAGGCAGGTGGGTACTGGTACTAATCTTGACTGAGAGCAACGGTGGGTAAATAACAACATTAAATATTTTACTTGCAATCTCTCCCATTTTGGAAGAGTTATTATGTATTTCACTGGGGGTCTGAATTACAGTCAGGTTTTTGCACTATGCTTTAATAGAGGAATAACTTGCTTTTGATAAATTTACTCTAGAAAAATTGACAACTTGTAACTTACTTTGGGGGACTTCCTGGGGAAGGGAACCTATTGAAAATCCAGCCTGTGTGGCAAGAAGGAAGACAAGCTTAGATATTACAAAAACTAATTGTAAAACCAGCTCCGTAATTGCATACATGGAAAGACAAAAGCTTATTGTCATAGTGTGCATGTGTCTGGGGTGCCCACATGGGGGTTATGTTAAAATCTGTTCATTATTTTATCTGACCTGTAAAGTTTGGAAACTCTTTAGGAAAAATAGTTATTCTGGGGTATTGTGCAACCTGTAATTGAAGCTGCCTTTTAATATTTTTTTTTAATTCATCAGTTTAAAAAACAAATAGAAATAATAGGGTCAACTGAGACTAAAAAGGTACTTGAACTGACATGCCCGTGACTCCGAGGAGAAGCAAGAGAGGAAAGCAGTGGTGAGCAGCTGAAAATCTGCATCTTCATGGTGAGGTAGTGTGTAGATACCACACAGATACCTTAATGCCTGTGGTTTTAATCACACAACCCTTCTTCCTTCACGAGGATCAGAATGGGACAGTAAATTGCTGCGTACTGTAGCTCAAAGACAGACAAGTGCTCAAGCTGACTCCTAACTTGTGTGGGAAGCAAGGTTTCATGCCATAAATCATCATAATTCCCTTGCAGCTTTTGCCAGCTGCTGGTTGATGAAGGAAGGATTATGTGTCTGGAATTACAGTAAGAAGAGAAACAAGTTTCACAGCTTTCCCTCTTTCTCTATATCCTTGTTTAATCAGTAGAAATGAGTCATCCTGAAGGGCCGAATTAAACTGGGTCTAGTCAAGTGCAGTTTAACTGCAGATGTTTGTCATTACAAAAGGCACATACATGTTTGGGGAATAGAAGGTTACAGTGTGTGCAAAAAGGAAGCCCCATAAATTACAGATTAACACTTTATATAGCTGGATAAAATTAATCTTATTTGTAAGAGGCCTGGAATTAGTTGTTTTCTAGTAATGTCTTATTACAAAGACTATACTTTTCTTGGAAAGCTGAAGAACATTCAGGGTAGTATAACATAACAATTATGACCAACAATATTGAATAAAGCACATAAATATTTACTATATATCTATATATATAAATCACTTCTATCTTACCTAACTTTCCTGGTTTATTTAAAGTCCTTCTCTGCCCATAAAAGGAGTAGTAGAATTGAAAATTGTTATAAGGGAATCCCTTGCATTGGGGCTGCAGCCTGAGAGCCGTTCCCTTAAAGGAAGTGGCTGAAGGTCCAGGAGGACAGGGCGAGGGTGAGTCCTGCCAGGTCCTGCAGCACACCCACGGCCAGCTAGAGATGGGAGTGTGCCGAAGGGGTTAAAGTCACAAATAGTCACCAGCTGCTGCCTTGCCTCATGAAATGGGCTTTGTAACTGAAGAAAACATGCCCCGGAGGCAAGTACAGGTTTAAACATATGTTTAATCATCACGTCTTACAAAACTAAGTACGGGTTGCGCTTCCTCGTGCCGGATGGGATCAAAACCCTCTGGAGCGCTGCCCTGGGAAGGAGAGCAGCGCGCTCGGGGTGCCCGCTGGCCGCGCCCCACGAGGTGGCAGCGTCGGTCCAAGCGGGATGCTGCGCCTCGGGTCCGGCTCCCCGCCGGCCCTTTGGCTGCTGGCTGTTCTTCCCCCTTCCCACATCGCCCTTTGCTTCTTACGGGCCCACCCAAAGCAACAGAGGCGCAGGTGAGGGCTCCTGGGTGCTTGTTTCTAAAGCCATCCCGCTTTGCTGAGGCTGCTGCTTGTAAGCAATGCTTGGTGGAGGTTCTGCAAGGAGTTTATTTCTTCTTTTTTTTTTGGTGAGGGATCACCACTCACCAGATTCCTGCATAAAGCTTTCATCTGCATTTTGTCCGTGTGATTACATTGTCCCTAGGTCATACTTCAAATAATTTCTGTTGACATTAGGTCTCTTAAAACAGTTGCTATGCACTTATGACTATTATATTACTCCTCCTTTTTCACTTTACATGTCTCTTTATTGTGGCTGTTTGCTTAGGGAGGGACTTACAACAAACACTTCTGAAATACCTAATTGGTTCCAATTCAATGTCAAGAAGTTTTTATCTAAGTAAAAGGTAATGCCATATTTAGGTTGCCCTCAATGGTATTTTGTTTATAACTGTGTGTTAGTGAGCAGGCTGGTGATGTGGCTTTTACACTCTGACGTACAAGTAAATGGAATGTTCACAGAGTGTATAGAGAGAGCGAGATACATTTATTAAAGAGCTGAAGAAAGTTTAAAAACTATAACTTTTAGTTACTTTGATGTAGGAAAGGAGTCAGCCCACCTGCCTTTGAAAGTCTCTTCTTCCATTCTTCTGGATGGACTATATTGGTGAAATCTAGAAAAGATTTTCCTCCTTCATAGTTGTTGTGGCTTAAGCCTTACCTAAAACCGAAGATACTAGTAGTTGTAATGAAAAGGACAGAGAGAAACAACAGATGCACAGTAGAGTTGCTCACCAGGCACTGGCCATGCCCAGCCCATGACCTCCTATGTTATGGAATATCCTGTGGCCAGGTCAGGGTATTATTATTTTATACACTTGTTCAACATGTAGTGTAGTTGAGTTTCTGGTTAATACTCTAATACTAACAGGAAGATGCATTTCTCCTTCCCTCCCCCCCAAAGAAAAAAAAGGTGATTAGATTGTTTAGTTAATTCTCTGTCTGTAGAGGGAGCTGATGATAAAGTTTTAAAAGAAAACAAACATGGTGTTTCTATGGGAATATTTATACAATGCAGTATCTGGAAAACAAAAGATCAGAAAAAAAAGGCCGATTTTCAATTTGCTCTTTCCTGTGCAGGGGGAGGGAAGGCTGGAGAGAATGTGAATTGGGTCAATTACCTGCATTTTCCGTGGGCCCTGAGAATTTCTACAGAAAGTGTTGTAAGAGAGGATGATTTGAATGTGTCTTTCAAGCTCAATACATTTGGTCACCTGAGAATCTCTCAGACACAAAAGGCAGCTTTTCTGTACCATGTTGTCATTGCATTGCCTTAAAACTTCACAGCTACACTTGTAGTTTTGATCTTTTGATGTAAAAAGGAAAACCTGAGTTCTAGAAATAGCTCATATTAAAGTCATTATGAACAGAAACTCAGTAAGAATTTGTGACTAAAGTAACACTGCAAAGTATTGAAAAATACCTGCAAATATTTCAGAATACCTATTTATATTTGTTAGTATGAAGAACACGTTTTTCTTCCCCTGACTTTGAATTTAAGTATCATTTTAAGAAGCATAAATTATCATTTCCTGCTCTCTCCTCACCTTCTCTGTTGTGCTTTACACTTGGTGGTGAAGGCCAGGAGCTGACTGTATTTTAAAGCAAGATGTCCAGTTAGTTATGTCTTTATATTAAAAATTGATTTAAAACCTGTTTTCAAAAAAGTGAATTCAATTACTGCTATACTTCTGAGTGTGGAGAAGATTTTGTGTTGATGAGTCATTTACTGTAGCAAATTACACCAAAAGGAGGAGCTCTCAATTTTGATCTTGGGGTCTCCCCAAGCCCACTCTGTACAGAAAAGTAAGGTAATCATAGTTCTGTTTTGAAATCTAGATAATGTGTTTCTATTCCACAGATTAAAATGCAAGTTGTATGTGACTAGATAGATTTTTAAAAAATAGTTGCACTCAAGTTTTTAAAAACTGCGATTTCTTTGCAATTTCATTAGATACGTTCATATCCAAAACTTCATACTGTATTATTTATTACTACAGCAGATCTTGTGAGTTGTAACTGGGCGTGCTTAGGCAGGTTTCCCTTGCTCTCCTATCTGTTTTTTCTCTAACTTGGTGCATTGAGTGAGTCACGGTAAGTCAGCTACAAATCCGGGAGTAATTTGTATCAAAGAGCAGACAGGGAAAGTGATGCTATGCTTTTATTGTATGTACCCTGGTCGACAGCACCTTCTCTGTCCCATTCATCAAATTTCATAGGTTTTGGGGTATTTGTTTGTTTGGGTTTTTTTAATTCCCCTAGATATCCTCTTCTTTTTCCGAACGAGCCTGTTTACAAGAAGACAACTGTGAAATGTCCCCTTGCTCTGTACACTGGGATTTGCAAAAACTGTGTGTGGGAACTTGGTAGTGATAAACGTGAGAGTGATCTCTTCCATTCCTCTACTGATGTGCAACCTCCTGTGCCTGAAGCAGCTGATCCTCCCTGAGGAACAGTCCAGGACTGTTCAGTCTCTGTTTTTCTCATAAGCAGTACAGGTAGGATGTGAGCGTGTTTTTGTCTTACCCTGCTCCTGCCCCAGGCCTTTCAGCAACTGAGTTCTACCTACAGAAACACATAATTGTCACAAAGGGCAGGTAGGTTGGCCAAGAACTTGTTTTGGATTCCAGATTTCTGGTGTCCTTATTTAAAGGAAATGGTCTTGTGTTAAGTTCCGTTGAAGTTCTTGAGTATTATTTCCTTGCCCATTTCAATTCAAGCCGTTCTAATCAGTGATTAAAAGTTTTTTGGTTTTTTTGGTTGGTTGGTTGGTTTTGGTTTTTTGGTGGGTTTTTTTTCCCCCAGCAAGGAAGCTTTGACTCTTGCCAAGGTATTGGTAGTCCCAGGAACTGCTGTTTCCCCTGAGGAAACTGCTAAGCTTTTTTCTCAGCCTAACCCAGCAGTTTAGGAATTGCTCAGGTAAACAAAACTGTGGTGCTGCTGGGCAAGATTTGGGATCACAGTGGATGCCTGTTGTCTTGCTTTGTTACAGACTTAATGAAGTGGAAATTTTAACGGCAACATATGGATTGCTTTTGTTTCCAGTGCTAACTTGTGTAGGAAGTTTCCTTGTAGAAAAAGTTGTTGTTATACAAGTGCATGTATTTATTTGAAAGTCAAATATCTAAAATTTCAGGTTATTTACACAGTACTTAGTAGATGTTTTGAGATTTCTGTAAAATAGAAAGGGTTTTGTGTAAAGCTGCTGTAAAATGTAGTAACACCCACTTTTTATGATGTGTTAATGTCTCTTAGGCGTTGCAGAGGAATACACTCGTTGTAGCAGAGCATGCTCACAGCAAAAGTCTTCTGCAGTAATTCAACGCCTTGTTATCCTTTTAGCAGTCAGTTACATCTCAAAAGCCTGTAGGGCACTTTTTTGTTTGCTGAGGCTTTTGCTCACATTGAGCTCCATTACAAGTGTAATGCAACTCTATTTATATTCTGCTAAAGCAAAGATGAAACTGTTTTAGTCAGGTTTCCACTTCAAGACAACTTCGAAATACTTCGATGCTCCTTTTCTGCATTTTTTTCACCGTGCAGTTGAGTTTAGAGTGATCATCTTAAAGCTCTGTGTTTACATACCAGACATTGTTCATATTTATTTCCTTCTGGATAAGCTTTAACATTCAATATTTTTTATATATGCATATACATGCATTTTGGAAAAAAACTGGCTCCAGATCTCTCCTACCAATAAATGCACTTTTTAAAAGTGTATTTTGACCTGGGACAAACAAAGTAATTACACTGTCAGAGCCATCAACTGGCATCATGTTATTTTTTTTAATTATAGGATACTGTGGCTGTAACAAAATTATTTTAAAAGTTCCTGTATGCTCTTGTAAAATGGTGTTGGGCTGAAATTAATGTAGTTAGTGTATTTATATTGAAGAGACTAGGAAACCAAACTTTTTGCTGAGAGAAGTAGAGCTAAGTGAACATCTTCTGTCCTGAGTTGATACTTCGAATGGAGCTTTAATGGCACGATAGTTTCAACAGGTTTTACTCCATTGCATTCAGGGTTTCTATAGTAATTACTATGGCAACAGTGATGCAGCAAATGTTCCCACGGGAACCCAGCTGTGCATAATAACTAACTGAAAACATTTTGCATCTCAGGTTAAATATCCCTTCAGTGAAAGTGTGGGGGTTTTGCTTACTTAATAGGAAGTCATTCTCCTACATAAAAATCCAGATATGTTGAAAGGACTGTCTGGTTTCAGAGTGGAAACCTTTTGAATGTATTGCTGAAGTATCATCCCCAAGGCCAGTGAAGTGTCTGAAACATTAGGTGTAAAATTTGGCACCAGTTTCAAATGGTTCATGTTGTAAAGAAACTTCCAAAGCCAAATCTGTAGCACAAAAATCTTCTGCTCAGGAATTATAACTTTGTTGTTATTAACAGTATTATTCATTATATAAATGGTTTACATAAAAGATAAAACTGTCTTGATAACTTTCTGACTTCACTGTGCAACGAAGGTCAGGATCACAAAAGTCACATGGTGGAGGTCAGTGTTTGTTGACTTCTCTATTTATATATTGCCTTCAAAAAGTCTTCTGATTTTTGCGGAAATGTATTTGTCAGTGTTTGTATTAAATGAAATATCCTCATATCAGAGGATACAATATTTGTTGAAGCTATTTGTTGTTAAATGTAGCTCTCCTTGTATGTGTAAACTGGCCTTTGTGCATATAGTTGTCTTGTTTGTATTTATTTCACTTTCGTTCAGAACAAAGGGGAAGCCAGGTCGGTGGTTATGATATGAATAAACTTTTAAACTTGAAAGCATTTTAGGGCTTGGTTTGGTAGCTTTACTCTCATGGAGTAAGAAACAACACTTATGGAGCTCAGGGGATTTGTGGCTACAGGCAAAAGACCTAGTGAGATATAAAAAAAAAGGGAAACTAAAGCAGTAAGTTTTAAAAAGAATCTGCTAATTATTTTCAAGATCTAAAAAATTTATATTAAAACTGAATGAGAAAACTGTGAAGAACACTTTGTTAAATATGAGAAGAAAATAGTTTTCTAAGCACAGGAGTCTGATAGTTCTCCTAGAGTTCTTTATGCAAATTAATAAGAATTTCTGTGCAGATGGAAATGTGATGCAATGGAAGTGAAATCACTCTTTGTTTAATTTGGGTGCCTGTGGGGTACAACATGCTGGTAATGCAGGTGAGAGTCTACAAGGGAAAATGTCTTCGTAAATCTAAAAGTTGCATAGTTTGGTCTGGGTGACTGGTATGGATATACCACATCCTGCTTTAAATTGTGGCTCAGGGCCTCTTGTAGTTCAGTTTGGTGCACATAGCTGTTCAAAAGATTTAATTACACTGCCAGCTTATTAAAGAAAACTGCTTATATTGGGTATGTAACTACAAAAAATGTTTTCTTGTCTACAGATGTTTCCGCTGTGAGCATCTTACATATTTTGTTGAGTATAGTTGTGTTTATTGTACCTGTTGGTCTTAGTAATTGAATGAATTGGGAGTGTTCTCTCCCAGGTTTCACTGGGTGTTTGCAGTTTGTCTTTAAAACAGCACCTAAAGGAAAAAAAAAAGTATTATGAATTGGGATTTTTTTTTTTTTAAAATTCCTGGGTAAAAAGCTTGAGAAATGGGGAAAGGTTGAAAAAGTTGAAGCTTTATCTCTCAGGCTTGATATAAATAGTGAAACTGATTCCCAGGAAAGCTTTTTTTTATTGATAACTTGATGAGGATGAGAGGAAATGACAGGACAAGCAGACATGGCCTCAAGGTGTAGCAGGGGAGGTTCGGATTGGACATGAGGGAAAATTTGGCACTGTAAGAGGGGTCAGGAATTGGAAGGGGCTGCTCAGGGAGGGGATGGAATTGCCATCCCTGGAAGTGTTCAAGGAACAACTGGACATGGCACTTATTTCTATGATTTAATTGACATGGTGGTGTTCAATCAAAGGTTGGACTCGATGATCCTGGACATATTTTCCAGCCTTAATGATTCCATGTTTTATGACTTTTTTGCACTTCTTCATACTCTGTTCTTTATTTAACCGACAACGCTCAAAGTGTGTGAGAATTTCTGTTGCCTCTGTTGTAGTTTTGCCATAATAAAATACTTGCCTGTGGCCTGAGCAGAGCCCCAGGCTGTGGCAGAATTTAAACTTTTGGGAGACTTTTATATCCAAGTTATTGAACTATATGTGACAAAGTAGCTAAATGGAAATTAGCCGTGACAGCCTCCAATCCTTTAGGCCTGGTGGAGGGCAAAACTAGCGTAGACACAAAATGGTGGTATAATTTGATTTTTTGGAGGGGTAGTTACAGCACAGTGAAGTTAAGTCATGGGAATGACTGTACGCTTGCCGAAGTTTAGTTTATTAGCTCTGGTGGTGACAGGCCTGGTAGAATCCCAAGATAAGACGTTCTGGAATGTCTGCATGGTGGTTCTTGTCACTCAGTGTAAAACTCTTCAGGCAAGAATAATCTTGCTTGGTGAAAGAGCATTCTGAATGTTACAGTGCTCAATAACTGATCACATCTAATAAAGCAGATTTCCTTCCTTGGCTGACTGGCTCAGTGCCAGATCCTTGAGAGCAGGGTGTGAAAGTGTCACCCAGCTCTCTCGCAAAGGTGTGCAGGAGTTTTTCACTTTTCCACACAGAGAAGCCTCTCAATTGACTATAGTTCTAGTGGCATAATGATCCTATATGACATCTTACAAACGTGCACTTTGGGCCTTTTCAGTTGAAATACAAACTACAGTCTGGGAAAATAAGAAGTTGCAAACAAAGTATGAGGAACTAGCAGTACAGGAATTCAAAAATAGTGTATTGAATTGACTTGCCCTCAAATGTTATTTGTTTTAAATAGCATTGCCCTCTTCATTCGGTCCTTCTGATCTCCCTGCGTGCCTTTCAGTGAACCACAGCTTCACAGGAACTCGTGTTTACCTTCAGAAAGAGCCAGATGAGGCGAATCCAAACAAAAAGGGTTTTCGGAAGACAGCCATTTCCTTTATCAAGAACATGATATGATGGTACTTGAATGGGTTTCGAGGCTGTTAGGAGGTTCTCTCCAGGCTAGCTGAAAATGCTGTTTGGTTGGATTTCACAAGCAGCTAAGAAATCCCTTGTCTGCTTTCTCTGGGTGAACGTGCTCCTTTCTGTCTAACCAGTAAGTATCCAGTCTTGCTAAACTAAGTGGATTTCCAGCCTGAGGTTCCTTTGTTTCAAAGCAAAATAGAATAGACTTATTGACTTGCCATGAGTATTGTGAGGTTTTTGCCCCAGGCTTGCTTTTTCTGAGCTCTCCTGATGGGGGCATTTAAGCCTTACCATGGGATCTCCTTTTCCCCGGGGCCCAGAGGATCTTATCTGGCCGTGTCTGAGTGTTGGGTGGAGATGAGCAAACAGTTCTTTTGAGTGAGCAGTTGTTCTCTCTGTAAAGAATTCAGCTTGTCTCTGATACGGAAGTGGGGTGAGGCAATGACTAAAAACTGACAAAGCTTGTTGTCTTTTCTTCTTTTCAATATAATTGAAATGTTACAAGGGTAATTTTAGGCTGCATAGTCAAAGTAAGCGAGTGAACAACCTTTATCATCTCAGCTTTTACAACACCCTTGAAATGGTGATATTTTGTTACAGAAACACAATACAGGACTCTTCTCCTCCTCCCCAGCATCAATGCAGCTGTGCCTTTGTCAAAGAGCAGCAAAGTCTGGGTCCTCCTCTTGGCCTGGAGCCAGGGCTTTCTCTTTCAGGTGTGACCAGAGTTCATGTGTGTCAAGGGGGGATGCTTTTATAGTGGTGTATATTGATGCAATATATTGCACCAGCCTGCAGTAACAGATGAAGAAATAAATTATGTTCAGAGCTTAACTCACATTTATGCATTTCTTCAGAAGATGAGATGTTACATCGTTAGGAATAGCCGGTTTTTAGATTGTTTATAGAACTTCAATCAGCCTTCAGGCTTTTCTTTTTCATCTTTCATAAAACTAGTTTGAATTTTTACAGGAAAGTAGTCAAATACAGAGAAGAGAAAACACATTTTATAGCTTCTCTGGGTTTTATTAGTGGTTGGGTATTTTACACTATGGTGCATTGGCTCACAGTATAAATAAACATGTGCAGAAGGCATGGGAAAAGAGTAGGTGTGGGGCAGAGCCCTGGTGCAGGTACCTGCTGCAGCAACAGGGCTGCGTGTTTAATGTGTTTATACCAGTTCCTGATTAGCAGACAATGAAAGATTGTTAACATTTAGGAAGGCAGCACTTAAATATTTTCTGAGCCAAATTCTGATGTATTAGATTTGTTTTGCACTTCTGGAAAACAAATGAAATTTTCCACAATCTCCTTTTAGTGCAGTATTGCATAGGCCTAGTATGAAAGAGAAATAGTATTTGAGATTTCAAGTGGATGAGTCAGTGTTTTTTATTAAGTAGGTCAAAGCATGGGCTTTCTTTTCTGCTTTTAAAATCAGTACCAAAGGTACATTTGTTTAGTATTATTTGTAATTTAAAATATCTAAGAGAATCAAAATGAAACACTGTTGTTGAAAGCTAAAATTCTCTTACATGTCTCAGGCTTCACCAGGTAAACCACTTTGACTTTTTTTTTATATGTGTCATTTAGTATCACAACTATCTCAGTGTGTTAAAATAAATGTGCTTTTGTGAAATGTATCTTAGTGTACAATTTTAATAGGTTAAGCAGATGACATTACAAAGAACAGTTCTGAACAGTACTATTTATTATTTAACAGTTTCTTTGTAAACTATTCACAGCTGTAGTAACAACCTTTATTTTTGCAGATTGAAAAGGATTTTTATGTAGCCTAGTTTGTCTCTAAGTGGTTTGAGCTTTCCTTTTATTATCTGAGTGAGTATTCCTGTAGATTTGTGAAATGTGCTTTAATCTTAAAACAGATGTAGCAGCTGAGTATTTTAAACAAAACACACACAGCTTGGATATTCATATCTGAAAAAATACTCTTGTAGTCAGTGATTGTGTGCAGATAGACTGGAGGATCAGATGTAGATGTAAAAGTTACTTGAGCTTAATATAAACTGCCATAAGTTGTTCATTTCTCTCACCATCATGCTTCAAGGCAGATAACACACTTTTGTTAGTAAATGTAAAAGAAACTTGAAAACATTCAGTCCATGTTGTAGGTTTTAGATTCCTCTATACACTTTTACTTACTGATTGTCATTATGTAATTAACCTACAGCACAGTTGATGTTGCCCCAAAAAGCTCCACTAATTTATTCTGGGAGTCATGTTGATCTGGTGTCTAAAAATTCTGTCTAAATAAAGATTTTCTCATTACAGAATGATTGTGGGGAGATAATTTTTAATGAAGTCTTCATTTTCCTTGAAATGCTGCCTAAACTATCATAACACCTGCAATATTAAAGTAGAAGTATCTTTTGTTTCCCCTGTATTCAGCTTAACTAATATAAAACTAGTGCAGTTCTTAATCAAATGTTAAAATAAATGACTGAACAACATTAAAAAAAGAAGATAAAAGAGGTGAATTGTAAGTTTAAACGTTTTTGAGAAGTAACTAAGGATGTAAAGCTCTCAGTGCCTTTTTCTGAAAATCCGACTGGTTGCAGTGTGAGATCACCTGTGAGAGCCTTTCTGGCTGACAGGCTGGTGGAGTGGAAAAACTTCCATCTCTGTATTTGATGTTACAAAAATGACTTAATTATCACGTTTATAACTTCTTTTTCTGGCACTAAGAAACATCTGTGATCACAGCTAATTAATGCACATAATAAGAAAAATGTCCATACACCAAAGATTTTACTTGAAAATAGAGAAGACAGTAAAAAGCCAGGGGAAACTGTTGCTGTCCTGCCTCCGTGGAACAGAACGGGGCACGGTGTGTTGGAGTCCTTCAGGAGCTGGGAGCAGCAGGAGCAACTCCCGTGTTCAGTGCTTTAGCTGCGAAATATCTGTCCTGCTATTGCTGCATGGGGAGCTTTGGCCAGCAGGCTCTTCATTTGCTGGGTTTTAACCGAGTTTTGGCATTCCTGTTGTTATTCGTGCTGGCTTCTGTGAGGTGTATAATTGCATGGTTGGAGTTGCAGTGTGCTCAGCACTCGGGTCCCACTGCCAAACTCTTTGTTGGTCTGGTCAGCTTGAGCAGGTCAGTCGAGCTTTGATCCGGCTTCATGTGTAAAATCTCAGCAATGTTTGCCTACCTTTGTGAAGTAATTTAAGCTGTTGCTGGTGAAAAGCTCTCATTAAGAGTGAAGTGGACAACGTTCTGGTTACTTTTCAGAAATAATTGTGCAGTGATAATTATAGAGTAGAAGAAAGATTTTTTTTTTTTTTGGAAGGAGTAAAAACAGCAGTGGGGTGTCGTTTTTAGCGTCACACAGGGCTATGGCTGACGTGCCCTGCACTGGTGCTTGGCGTGGCTTCGCTGGCAGGATTAAAGGCTCTTTGGTGTCCCCATGCAGTGCAGCGCAGGCTGCACCATCCCGCATCACGTGGCATAATTGCATCTTCACTGCCTCTTTGGGCCAGGGCTGTGTGTCCCTGGGGAAAACCGGTGGGAGTCAGCAGTTGTTGTCAGGCATCAAGTCAGTGCCTCTCAAGGCTGGCAGGGCTGCCATGCCCCGTGGCTCTCAGGCTGAACCGACCCCTGTAACTGCACTGCGGACAGACACCTCTCCGAGGCGCGGCCGCGGAAATCGAAGGGGTCCCAGTGCTCCGAGCATGTTTGTGTTTTTCTTTTCGCCCTCTCTTGTCGTTCTGCTGTCCATACAGAAAATAATGCGGCTGAAAAGGTAAACCCTTGTCTTTGTCTTATCTTGCAGGCCGAAACAACAGCAACAGAACAATTTTTCCTTGTTTCCTTCCACCAAGGGCTGGAATTTCAGAGGGGTAAGTTTAGTGTTTTGTTCACACTCTACGACATTCCCTCCTCTTTCATTCTGTTGCAGTGTCATCATCATGACTTGGCTTCACAAACGAAGATTTGGGGTTGCAGTGTAACTTTGTAGTTAAAGCATGAATCTGTGAGGACTAAAATCATGGCAAAACAGACTGGAACTCTTCATTTTCTGCCCTCCTAAAAGGCTTTCTAAAAAATACCAGCTTTTTTTTTTTTTTTTAAATGTGATTTGCCGTATTATGAGGGATGCAGAAGGTAGTTTAAAGTAGGTTAACATACAGTGTGATTTAAAAAAAAGGGTGTATCTTCATATGTGAAAATAAGTAATGAAAGCTGAACTGATACATACTGTGTAAGTGCTCTTTTAATGTAATACAGGTATTTGTTAAGTTACTTGCTGAAAGTTTGTATATGTGAATTTTCAGAAGTGCAGTTGGAGATTCGTAACAAAATGGCAAAGGTCTCTTACAAGGCAGAAGGGAATAGGTTTTATTTCTGTTTGGTTGGCTGAGCAAGGAAATACAGAAACATGGGGGTTCCCACAGTGACTGAAAAGAGACATGAAAAGCAATGCAAGTGACGCCGAGAACCTTAATATCTGCTGGTGGTATCAGAAGCTTTTATTCTTGTCTGCTTTAGAGATCTTACATGGGTTAATTTGTTCAGAGAAGCATGTTGTCCCCTCTCTGTTCCCTGTGAAACTGTATGTACACGATTTGTTGGAATGGTATGATGTGATGATGGTGGTGGTGTTCACTGGCAGTGGGGTGTTTGCCATGTGTGTCAGTACTGCAGCCTGGGATACAGTCTAGGAAAAGAAGTCGTCACTTCATTTTGTATCCAAGTCATAGTAATCCTTTGGTTAAAAGAAGGGCTTTTCTGCCTTGTAAACCTATTTTGGTATAATAAACAGTAAATTACCGTTACCTGTAATTTGGTCTGACTTGTACTCAGGAGAGCATATAAATTTGTTTTCCCTGAGTTTCTTCCAATGAAACAATTTAAGTAGACAGACATAAATGTTTTGCTTAAAGGGTGAATGGCACTGACAGATTTACTGGTCTGTGTTGCTCATAATATGCTTGGCATTAGAATGAAAAATATTTTTTACAGTATCTGATACTGACTTTTGCATTCTAATGTGATCTTTGAAATAGAGCATCCCCTATTGTTGATTGTGAGGGAAGAACCTGTATCAGCCACTCACTTGGTCTGTTTGGATGCTGAAACGAAGATAGCTGAGCACTGGAAAAGCTGTGTCAGGGTCTGTTGATGTTTGCAGTGTGGAACATTAACCTTATTTTGATGGATGGAAACATTGTGTTATAGAAAGCCCAGTGAGAAGACTTGAAGTCATGAAGGTTTTCATAGAGATGGTGAATGATAAAAGGTTATCTTTGATGGCTTTTCTCAAGCGGGACAAAAACCTTATTGGGTAAAAGAATGAAGTTGATGTTGACAGTGGAGCAGAGCCATGCTTGAGTATAACAAACACTGACTTATTCATAGCTATGTTTTTTTCAACTTCGCTATTTCCATATTATGTGAATATTATATTATATGGGACATTATAAGACTATAATACAGGGTTATTTTAACAGTCACAAAAATTAATAAAGTGATTAAGCACCAAATTACAACTTGTGTTCTTCTTCCTACCCTCACTTTGCAGTCAGTTCATGGATTTTAAATGTGTCTGTATCATGCTGGTAAGAGGGTATGTTAAAGCATCTTTGAACATACACCAGCATAAAAGGAAGATAAGAAGGGCCCAGATGCTACACATTTACCAAAGAAACTCGTCTGCACTTCCTTTCCTCTCCTTACTTAAATTTATCAGAAACAGCTTATTTCTGTCTTGAGTAGCTCTCTTGAGCCCCATAATTAGAGATTTGTGGCCAGGGCTTGGTTAGGAGAAGAAAAAAAAAATATCTGATGGGATGGGGCAATTCAGAGGCAGGTCCATAATGAATGTAAAGAAAACAACAACACAGATCTTGGCACAGAGATCAGTATTAATCCTGTTTTTGCTTTACCTTCTGGTTGTCATCAACTCTCACTTCTTCTCATCTCCATGTCACCTTTCCCTTAAAACCTTGATGCAGATGGGTGGCTTTCCCCAGCACCACTCTTTGGTGCTTAAACATGAGAGAGCAAGTCAATATCCTGCCCTTAGTTCTATGGAAATAATGTGTTATGTTGCCATGGAGGGTGGCAAACAGTTTTAGTTCACAAAGCATTCCATCAAACAGGATTACATTTGTACAGTCACACAGACACAATTAGGTGTCAGGATTAAAGCTGCTAGTTATGATCCAGTCTGGAGTTACACACTTGTGTGCTATTTTTTTTTTCTGTAGTAAAAGTAGTCAGTCTTACAAATAAGGAAGTTCTAAATTCAAGAAGACTAAGAAGAGAGTTTGAGACTTCAGCTTCTTTATCTCTCCCTTCCTCTCCCTTGAAATCACCCACTTTCTGTTTGGGGCTGTAGGCAGAGCTGAAGAGATGCTGGTTTTGTCTGCCCTTATCTCTGCTGTGTCTCTCCACTGTTCCACCAATGGAGAGCATCATTTCCTGCATCCTTTAAACAAATGTCTGAACCACTATGATCATTTCTCGGTTCCCCCCCACCTCCACCACACACAACAAATTTGGCTGAAGAGCTTATGTGCTAAAAATAAATAGTGAAATCTAAACCAACATTTTGTACTTGAATTAGATTGAGGCATGTGTTCAGTGTGCAGTTGCCTGAAGATTGAAGATAATTTATTGCAACTAGGTTTCTTCCTGTTTCCTCCTTCTTTATTTCCTTTTTAGTTTTGCAGAAGCATTTAACTAACTAATCTGCAGATGTGGTCATCTGTGGGGAAGGATGATCTAATTTATGAGAAACCTGACACAAAAAAAGTGTTAAACATGCTGAAGGTCCATTTTACATGTGTAAGTGGTTTCTTTGCTAGTTTTACTGCATGTGTGTTTCTGGGGGAAAAAAGGTGTCTTTCACGCCAAGTGGGAAGAATTCTACACTTTTCAGACAGTATTTACAAAGTAGCATATTTATTTTTGTGCAGACTGGCAGATTTCAGTTATTCCCTTCAGGGTGCGTAAATCTCAACAAGCTCAAAATTCCTAAGAGAGTTCTCTCCCGGCTGAAACTTGATGATTAATGACATTATTATTTACTGCCAGAGAAAGCACCTCTGTACCTCTCCTGGATTCTGACTGGTTTTGCTTGATGTCTGTATCCTCTGATCCTCATTTGCTCAAGCAATGACGTTACCTGTGACAGAAACTTATTAGAAGTGGTATCAGTGAGGCCTTTATTCATACTTGTTTGAAACCAAGTTATGCACTACTGTCTCTAGATCAAATGTGCTTAAATACCATTGTCTCTTAGTATGTCCAATATAATTTTAAAATACAAGTTGTCATATACATTAAAAAGCAGACGTAGTTTTCTATTATTTTAATGTATTTTGTATGCACAATTTAAATAGCTCCTTGGAGGGGGATGGTGACTTTGTGTCATTAACAGCATGTTTTTATATCTGATTACTTCATGTAATCACAGCGTAGCTGTGAGGGGAATAATTATGTGTTATGACTTAATAGTCAGAGACTGGTTCCTTCCTGTGCCATGGACAGACCCCTCCCCATGGGGGGAGTCCGGCTGGCATTCCTGCTCCTGCTCTCCCGTGGCATTCCTGCTCTCCCATGGCCGCTCTGCTGCTGCTGCTCCTCCCTTTACATCTGCAGAGAGTCCTCCTGTTTCTTCAAACCTCCTGCAGCAGGTGAAGGAGATGCCAGCTGGATGCTGGATCTCTGATTCCTCCCATCCCTCTTTCTCTCTTAAAAGTAAAATTCCGTATTCCTTTTCTTGCTTTCCAAGAGATGATGTATTCCTGTGCACTGTATTCCTCTGTTCCTCACTCTTCCTCTGCCTTCTCTCAGTGGGTTCAAGCTCTTCTGTTTCAGAGTGGAGTTGCCTCAGCCCTTCTCCTTGAGCGCCTCTCTCTGCTCAGCCTCTGTGGAGGTGCTGTGGTGCCGCTGTCCAGCACTGACCTGTCCCGGACCAGAACATCTCTAGATCTGATATTAAAAATAGTAAGGAGCAGTTCTATAAGTCTGTTCTTGCAGTTCTTTCTTTGCAGCCTTGCTGGAGCAGGGAAACTTTACTTCACACTGTTGACAGCAGCAGTATAATGATAGACAGTTCAGACTAGAGCTTACAAACTATAGCAAGTAGATACCCTGGGCACTGATTTTTGTTCGTGAAAGAGTTGGTTTTGATGTCTCCCTGCTTATTCTATGGGTGGAGTTTGAAATGGTTTAGCTTGTTATTGGTTTTGGTTTTGAACAAACCATCGGAACTCTTGTTGTTTAGTCACAAGACTAATTTCTCTTGGAACAGCGAGGTTTATGTTGGCAAACAAAGAGAGATGCTATCAGAAATTCATTGTGTGGCATTTACGTAACTGGATAGCAGTCAATTCCATCTGCAGTTCGAAAACACACATCAAAATTGTTTGTTCTTAATGTATATGCAGAATTTAAGAAGCAATTCAGGGTGACCTGTTGGACAATTTTGAAGAATCCAAAATTGTATTATTCCAAGCTCATGTGCTGACTCAGCATGGTTTAATTACCATAACTTCTATCCACAGTGTGTCAGGTTAGTCTTGTCATGCCAGGATGTTTTATTTGAAATTCCACCAAAACGTGGTTTGTTGATACCTTAGTTCTTGGGACTGTAGTATATGTCCATGTATTTTTGTAGGATCAATAGCAGTGTAAATTATAAAGTCCTCTGCATACAGCAGTGCAGCAAAAATCATGAACATGTGCTGGAGAGACATCTGTGAGCTGTTTCAAAAGGAGTTAGTTCTGAAGGAGAGCGATGCAGGCTGGCCTAAAGACTCCCCCAGGATTCTGATAGTTTGGGGCTCAGGTAGCCAAAGCTGTGCACGTTCGATGAGCTGTCACCGCTCGTGCTGTCTGGAGAGGGCTATTCTACTTAGGACTGTGCAGAGACTTCATTGATGCAGTGCAGTGGCTGTTTTGTTAAACTTTCCCTGCCTGTACATCTGAAGTCATCTGTGAGTTAAATATACGGTCATTAAACCTATCCACCTCCTTTACAGATGTGCTTTCAAGTTAATTACATGCTAGTTATAAAAAATACACTCTAGATTCTGTTTCTTGGGGCAAGAATTTTAACTCATGCTTATAGAGGAGCTAAGGCATTCTTGGAGACCTTTGTAGACTTTTACATCTGCAAGATTCATGATTTGTGTTGTAAAGGGTTATGACAGCTCAGCCATTCAGTTAGTATTCTGAGGTTCTCTGATAATGAAAACAGTGTGATATCTCCAATTTGGAAGGATTTCTTACAATTTCATGTTAACTTTTCACAGAATGGATGTTTTTTTGAAAAATACTTTGTAAGGTCATTCTGTTAATGTTGTAGGGTTTTATTTTATGAATCTTTCTAAGTGCTTTGTAATGAGTTTATTTTTGTTCCGGGTGTGGTTTGTTATTTATAGTAGAAATATTCTGTACATGCTATAAACCTGTCATGCCAGCTATTTTGCACACACAAACAATACTGAGCTAGAAGCAGCATGTGATAAAGCAGATAGGTCCAATTGTCATTCTCTTAGGCTGAGTTGGATGTTCTGTTATATAGCAGATTTCCTGTCTTTAATCATAGACTGGGTGTTACCTTGTACTCCTGCTGTCATTTACTGTTCTTTCCTTTGTTCAGCAGCAGATGAACTTGACCCCTGTTCAATTTAACTCAAACCAAACTCTGCCCATTTCTTTTTATTTGTTTGCCCCCACCCCACCAGTGGCTGCTCTTTGAGAACACGTGATGTGACATTACTGTTTCCTATGACTTTGTTTCAGAAACTTGTAATGGTTAACAGGGTGATGCTGCTGTCCAGCTGGATTTGATGCCACTCAGTCTGACAAACCAACATTTTAGAAGCAATTTTTAACTGTGGTGGTATTTTATTGGTGCTACGCTGTTTCAGGTTAGCAGTTTTATTATAAAATGTCCAGTGGACACGAATGGCTGCACACATGGACTTCAATTGCTGTTTTGTTTGGTTTTCTTCTTGAAAGCTAATATTGTGATTAGAATCTACACAGCAATTAAAAACCATGGCTGTCTTTTAAACTCTGTCAGATTTTGTTATTACAGCAGCAGCCAGAAAACAAGGTCTCCATTTTGCTACATATCATGTAAACATAATAATAAACCATTCTTTCTTGAAAGAATTCACAAACTAAAGTAAGAATGTACTGTAACATTTCCTAAATAATACTCAACTCATTTTTTTAAAGTAAATTCAGATCTGTTGAAGCTCCTAAGCTTCATTCATGGTGACAGATTTTTGTAGTTCCCAGGTTCTGCTGCATGTTTTAAATGGAATATCCTGTTCTAATTGAGGATGTGTTAGCATTGCATAGAATATGATCCTAACATGATTAGAGGTATGTTGTAAAGATCTGTAAAATGCGCATTTAAAAATTATTGTGCTGCAGCTGTGTGTGTGTGTGTCCTCCTTGCAGAAGGAGATCCGCAAGTTTGAAATTTCAAGTGGGTTGGGAAATTTTGTGTCATGGAGGTAGTAACACTCTTATTGCCTATTTTTAGGGGAGCAATAACTGTAAGTTGAATGTTTCTTGATGCCTAAGATACAGTTCCATTGAACTACCAGGGATAAAATCGAAGTTTGCACTTCCTTGACATGTTTTCACATGCAAACTTTGGGTGATCTGTCAAACTCATTTCTGGTCCTTTATTCTGGGCTGATTTTAAAACATTCTTTGCTAAATTCTTGCCATTACACTTTCTGTTAATTTAAGACCTCTGCTTAGCAGATCCCCTAACTTTTTAAACCCTGAAATTGTTTTTATAAAATAACTATTCGAAAGTTCTGTCCAGTATCTACCAGCTGTTTTGTTTGCTGAGATCTCTGCATTTAGAGATAGTTGAGTTTAAAGGCCATTGCTACTTTTTAAGACTGTGAATTGCACCGGGAGGAGATGGACTGTGTTTCAGTTACTGAGCCTCGAACACCCACCTTTTATTTTAAAAACACCTTAATGAACATCCTTACCTTTACCACACTGGTGCCAGTCACCTGTTAGCAATTTGTAAAACATTTTTTTCTGTTTAAAATATTATTTGAAGCAGTCTGCGAGAGCAAACCACAACAGAGATAGACAGGACAATACGTATCACTCAGCTTGTGACACTTGTAGTCTGCTGCATGACAGGAAGCAAGAGCAAACTGTGTGGCTGCATGGGGAGGAGTTCCTGCCCAAAACTGAAGGAGAGACATAGGGACTCCTTTGTAACAAAGACTTTTCATTGTCACGTTGACTATTAAGAAACCTTCTAAAATCTGAGTACAATACAAAGTACCTCATGGTGTGGTGCTGCTTTTTTGTGCATTATCAGGTAAGTGTGAATTCGGGATCTTGTAACTATTGTTTGTATTTGTGTAAGCTGGAATTGCACAGATACTGCTTCCAATCATGCCAAGATTTAAAACTGGGTATTGATTAAACCAAAATGTTGCTTAGCAGGAATGTTTCCTTCTGTAGGGAAAGAAACTCGCTAATGGTTTAGGTAATATACTCGGATATTCCCAATGGGATGGAGGACGGTTTGTTTTTCTCTTTGTGTTGGTAGTTGGTTGCTGCAGGAATGGTGGGTTTAGTCTTTGGTTTTGATTTTTTATCATACACATGTAATAAACTTCTCTGCCTCTGTCTCCTAGTGTGAAAACGAGGATTTTGGATGATGCTATTATAGCAATATGCATTAGTTTATCCACTGTCAAAGTGAAAGCTGGAACACATCCTATTTCCAGTGTATTTCCAGTGCTGAACGATTCTGCTCTGCAGCATGTGGATGTGGTCTCACCTGGAAAAGTGGGTGCTGTCACAGACTGCACTTGGGAAAATATGGGTAGAAAAGTATCAAGATTGATAATAACTATAGAAAATACAGCCTGTGAAGGAAGTTTAAAAGATTTAGTGCCTCTCGTGTATAGAAAAACAAGAGTTGATATGAGGAACAAGTGTCTGTTTGTCTCTGAGTGTGTGTGAACAATTATAAAGTGGGCACTTGTTCCCTTATTTGCCAAGGGTAGCACAGGAATAAGTGGGCTTATTTCGTAGCAGAGGAGATTTAGGTTAAATATTTTTGGGGTAAATGCTTCCTGATAGTAATGTTAATTAAGCAGTAGAACAAAGTATAGAATTAAAAACCATCATTTCAAACTTTGCGATGCAAAAATTTTTCAAACCTATTTCACATGTTGCAATGATAAACATTTAGTACTTGGTTGTTCTCGGTGATTTGTGTGGGGTTTGGATTTTGGGCTATCACTGTGTGGGTAAGAATAGCACATTAGGAACACAAGTGAACAGATCTCTAACTTTGCAGCTCCAGTCCTGGTTTATGGCATCCTTCCGCTTGTTGGAAAACTAGAGAGCTTCCTCTCATTGAAGAAGCAAAGTTATTTCAAAATATTTGTGTCTATGTTGACTACTTTGAAGTTCTTGAAAACACGTGATAAAGGTGGAGACCTGTTGTGAGGCCAGCCAGGGATACGGAGACCATATGACTCTCTAGCCTCCCTGACAGGAGGGTGCAGCCAGGTGGGGGTCTGGCTCTTCTCCCAGGTAACAGGGGACAGCACAAAAGGAAACGGCCTCAAGTTGCATCAGGGGACGTTTAGACTGGATATGAGGGAAAATTTCTTCACAGAAAGGTTTGTCAAGCACCAGAATGGGCTGCCAAGGAAGTGGTGGAGTCGCCATCCCTGGAGGGGTTTAAAAGTTGTGTAGATGCGGCACTGAGGGACATGAGTCGCTGGTGGCCTTGGCAGTGATGGGTTAATGGTTGGACTTGGTGATCGTAGAGGGTTTTTCCCACCTAAATAATAATGTTACTCTGTGTTCAAAGGCCTGTGTGCTCTTGGATTTGCTGTGGAGAATGTGGCTTAAGTATACTGAACCTTAAGACTGCATTCTCCTGTTCTACATGCTTTATCCAAAATAGATATAGCAACATGTAATTTCACTAAAAGTGGTATTGTTTTTGTCTGCAGAAAAATCCATTTTGGGCACAGCCATTTTCTCTGCTCTGTGTGATGCTGAAGAGCAGCACTCGAGACACTTAGATCAAAGCCACATGCAGGAACCTGTCTGTGGTTTAAAGGTACAGCAGGAGATGGCAAAGCAGAGCAGCAGTACAGAATTAGAACAGGTCCGGGGGACTGCAGTTTGTGCACACATCAGCCCACTGAATGACATATAAGGACCTTGTTTGTGGAGATAATTTCATTGTGCTGTACGTATTCTGATGCTGTGCACAACATCAGTGATCCAGCTCTCTTTTGCAATGAGAAGCATCATCGGATTTTTTAAAACAAACAATAAAAGCCACAAGCCTAAAAAATAAATGATACAATGAAATAATAAAAGCATCATTTGAACGAATCTGCTTTTCAAGCAAGAACATTCCAAAGAATAAAAAGGTCTTGCCTCTTACATAGGCAGATGCAGCAGGTTGGGACTAGGACTGGTGGCTGACAGCTGTGATTAAATGGTCAGCGGCAGCAGGGACAGGTCGTGGCAGGGGAAGTCCCCGTGCCTGCAAGTGCACAAAACTTTTGAGGATAGAGGTAGAGCAATAAAACTCCCCAACTTTGATTATTCTTGCTTTCACAGCTAGGCTGGTAATAAACTCCCTCCACACAAGCATACAAAGCTTGGAGCTGCAACTTCATCATCTCAGTTTGCCAAAGGCAAAGGAATGCAGGGATTATTTGCATGGTGACTGTATTTCTTGGAGATGTCAAGAACTGGATCTGACAGATCCCAGTGTTTGTGAGAAGAGCAGACGATGAATCTAAGTAGTGTATGGACTCTTGGGAATTGCATCTTAGTTTTTATTTATATGTTAGGTGAATTTAGAATCCTTAGATACTGGTTGTGTTAAATAAAAGCATAATTTATGTGGCACTCTTCAAGTACCGACTGAGAAAGGATTGTATAATAAAGATGGCTGTTCACTGATGTAACAAAAAAAGTCCTATGAGGAAAGAAAGAAATGTAACTTATTTAGCTGTATTTGATTTGGACTTTATAGTAAACTGTGAAAAAGTTTCAGTGTTCTTAACTTTGCCAGATTCCCGTTACTGATCCTCTCCCCTGTCTTCCAAAAAGGGGAAGGAAGAAGGTTAAATAAAGACAGAATAAATGCCAGTCCCCAAACAAAGCTCTGCTAATCCTTGTCCTTACAGCATCCCGTACATGCACACCCATTTCCTGTTGTTAATGTTAAACACATTGAATACAACTTTCATTTCATTGTTCGCTTCAGTGTTCCTTTTACATTACAGTGACCGGAAAATCTCGAATCTATCACAATAAGCACTGCAGACCTCGGGCTTACTGTGGTGAGAGGAGGGTGAAAAGGAGCTGGCAGAGCTGGGGATGGTTCCTCAGAAGTGCTTAAATAGTTTCAGTGGCAAAGTCTTAAGCACCATAGATGACCTCACGTCCATTCCAGCTTTCTGCTATATTGTAAGAGACTTAGAGCAGAGTCTGTTTAGTCATTTGTTTGTTTTCCTTGCAGTATGAGGAACAAGCAAGTTCTGTTCCTGACACTGGTGTCCAGGGCTCCTGCCAGCTCAACATGTGCAGGGTGGGAAGTTGGACTGACCACGCTGTGTCCCGGGCTCGGTGCAGACTGTGCAGAGGGGGCATCTCCGACTGTTTCTCCCTTAAAAAAATAGAATTAATGTTTAGATTTTTGTGCCGCTCTTGAGAAAACGAAACCTGAAGTGTCTCTGGTGTTCTGAACAGTAGAGGGCAGCGGAAATATACATGGAAACCAGTTTTATTTTAAATTTAAGGAATTTTTGATTGCAAGTTCCTTTGGCCAATATGGGATAAAGAACTGTGACACTGAAATGCAGGATAGCAGATTCTGTTCTTGAAAAAAAAAATTATATTAGAGTGCAGCATTCTGAAATAATGGTCCCTAAAAGCATGTATGATGCATCACTCAGCTGAAAGAAAAGCATCACTCTCTGGGAAAACTCGCTTTTAGATGTTTTTGTCTTCCCATGGAAGACACTCTTGGAGGTGTCAGTGGTACAGCCATGGAGGTGAAAGATGCAACAGGGAGGCAACGCTGGAGCTGGCATGGAGGTGAATGGCAGGCTGTGGTAAAGTGAAAGAAGGCTTTGAAAGATGATGGAAGATCCATCTCTCTCAGAGAGCTTAAACTCTGGGAATGGATTATCGCTAGTTTGTGCAGTTGTAATTGGTTAGCTCGGAACCAAGCAGCTGATTCAACAGGAGATGCGGATATTTCTTGCTGGGGATTGCAGACATGTTCTCTGCTATATGGATTTCTTTCTAGAACTGTGCATTGGATCAGCCAGGCCTGAGTTCTTTGGGTTGTGGGGCTTTTGGTTTGTTTTGTTTTTTCCTTTGGCTTTTTTTTTTTGCATCTGTACCTTTATTCCATTTTAGACACTTGAGTGTCAGAGCAGCAGGAGCATGATAAGATGGAAAATGGGTAATCCTGTGTGAGGCTCACTCCTTTCTTCAGTATTAGTGGCCTTTGTCATGAAGCTGAGTCGTGTGACACCAGTGCTGCCTCTTCTAGTTCACTTCTGAAACCTGCTTAGTGGGGTTAGAGCCCACCACCTGTGGCAGGAAATGTTGAATTAGTGATTATTCAACTAACCTTGACATAGAAGGTTATTAATCTCTTGCCTAGTAATTTTATACTCAGTTTAAGCTGGATCTAAGGCATATTTCATTAACTGACTGATAACAGCAGGTGAGGAAAATGTTGAAGCTTTCATTCAGAATTTCTTCTTCTTCTTATATTAAGAAGACAACTGAAATGTCCTTTTTAATTTCTGGCTGTGTCATCTGTGAAAATTCTAGAAACATTTTAAATTAGTCTGCAGAATTGAGGTATCGTCTACTTCCTTCCCAGTCAAGTTTGTAATTGTTTCTTTCATTCTACCTCACTTCTTGCCTTCCTTTTAACATCTGTTTTGTACTATTTGTGCCTCATCACTGGACTCTGCCCTGACTCCAAGCCCTCCATACTCTGTGATATAACTGACTGGGAGCTTGAGGACTTTGAGAGCATTTGAATGTGATTTGAAATGGAAACAGTGAAAACTTGAAACAAACCTTACAACAGAGGAGCAAGAGCAGGTGGAATTTTTGGAGCCACACAAGGAATAAATGCAGTCTTGGCAAGGGGTAATTTTCAGGGCTTTTTAAGAGAGAGATCAACATATTGGTGGGATGGGTATGGACACACTGACAAACTACAAAGGAAAAAAGATGAGAATTTTAGTGTCTGAATATTCTTTTGAGCTTACCAGCTTCCGCACATGTTGGGGTTTAAGAATTAGAAGGGTGCACAGAAGCACTCATATATATTTGTATATATCCATGTGAATGTTGCTGATAAAAAAGAGAATTTATAAGCTAACTGGATTTTTTTTTGAAGGAATGTTGTGTAAAAACAGTGGCAGTAGAAATTCACATGGAAATTTGGATTGTTGTGATTTGATGTCTTTATATAAAGCAAATGATGGTATGCTCCTGCCTTCTTCCCAGCTGCTTCAACAGCGACTGTAATTCCTAGGGCAGAAGGCCGTCGACAGGTTTTTGATGTGAAGGTTCCTTGCAGATTGGAAATGCTCTCAGCTGGCTAAGGAGATACTGATTGCATTTTAAAATTAAACGAAATAATAATGTAATAGAGCTTATTTTCATGCAGACATAATCCACCCTTAGGAGGGTGGCTTGAACCTTTTCTGGCCTGTGATATTTGACTTTTTATTAAATATTTGGTCAATTTTCTTCCCTCCTTCCACATTAATCCCCCTTGGATTTTATTTTTTACTCTACCTGGCTTCTTCAAATTGATTTTCTTTGGTTGGTTTTGGCTTTTAACTCAGTTTGATATTGTCCCTGATAAGGCTGTGCCATGAACTGGAGAGGAGCATAAAGCCCATAACAGTGAATCCCTTCCTGCCTTTTCCTCAACAGTAAAAATGACCCAAAACTTTGTTAGCTAAGTGGTTTTCCCTTTCCTATATTATTGCAAATTACGTGTTTGTGTATATATTGTATATGCTAATGTATGTATTTTTATATTTTAGTGTGTATGTATATGCACTTCTACCTACTTACATTTAAATCATATATCATAACTCCATTATTTACAAAGTTATTTTCTTCCAATTAGCGATATTGAAGTGTGCTCAGATGTATGTTCTGGAAAGACTGCTTTTTAAATAGTTTCATATGAAAACCAATCTGAAATACCAGCTAATTAAATGGTTTTCAGTTTTTCTGTATTTTGGACTTTTTGGTTTGAAGGAGTGGGAAAAGTCTATTTGAGTAGAATGAACAGATCCTCATTTGTTAAATAGATTTCTGTTAAAAAAAAACAAACAAAACCAAAACCTTGAAAAGTAAGTTGTTTTGTATTTGGTTTTGAAGTGAGCCTGTCTGTGACTTAGAAAGTCTAAGGGTATGATGTGCCTCTGCAAATACATTGTCTGAACTGTTATTTCTTTTTATACCAGTCTATGTGCAGACACGTTTCCAAGCATTTAGAATGGACAATGTAACAAAAGTCAGCAATTCTTCTGAGAAGCATTTCCTTCTCTGTCACAGGGTGGGTTTTGTCGAGCTATTTTTGTGCATGTTTGCATTTCATTTCCCAGGTGGTAAGACATAAATCTGTGGTATTGATAACTAAAACCCTGTGATGGAGAGGATGTTAATCCAGCCTTCCTGTAACAATGTCTTATTGCTTTAATTCCTTTAATTAAATCACTGCTTTAATATGTAATTGGATATTTTACCTTCTCATCTGCTGTGAGATAATTATGGAAAGCAACTCTTTCCTGATATGTTAAGATCAGGAAGTGTCCTTTCTCTGTAACTGTGGATGCAGCCACAGCTTTTTAGGCAACAGTACCACAAATATTAGGATTCAAACTTGTGATAAAAGAAGGTTTTCCAGTCAGAGGTATCCAGATACATGTAGAAAGCACAGACACATGTCTAATCAGAACATACACTTGCTACCCTTTTTCGTGCAGATGTGTCTCCCTTTCTTATCTCCAAACACTGTGCACCAAAGGGATGTTATCGAAGCATTTCAAGCTCTCTTTATTTCCCAGCAAGGCACACAGTCCCAGAACATTTTCCAGTTGAGCTTGACTCATGTATGTACAAATTCTAATAAAGCAATCCTCTGCAGTGAGGTAGCAGGTGGTACTTGCCCCCTGCTCGTGGCCTGGTTGGAGCAGTCAGTGTTTTGTGTTCAGTGCATCCCTGCAGTGCTGCAGGATGGCATTCCCAGGGAAACAACGGGCTCTGGAAGTGGGCAGTGCCCGCGGTATAAGGACAGTGCCCTGCCTTTGCTGCGGGTGTGATACCCACGGAGCCTCACCCCCAGCTCAGCCTCTGCCTTGGTCCTGAACCTGTTCCACTGGACTCGGGGCTGTGAAAGGGATACACATGAGGTTGTTGAGATCAAAACGGGGTGAGGGTTGTATTGCTTGATGTGCCGTGTGATTTAAACCATCAAATGGAGAGCAACATTTAAGGGGGATTTTCTGGAATGTGGGATATTCAGAGGTCAGCTGTGTTGTGCTATGGCAACTGAGTCAGGATGTGTAACTCCTTGGGGAAAAGCTCCTCACAAAGAGCGGGGATTAATTTAATGAGCACCTTATGCTCCCTGCACAATATCCACTGCAATCTTTGCTTCTAATCCATTTATTATGGGCAAAGAAATTTATCTGGTAGCTCAATTATTGGATTTTTTTTTTGCCATGATGTTCCTCCTTCCCCTTATACAATGGTAATAGCCCTTGAAACTCTCAGAAAATTTAAACATTCATCTTGCCTGCAGTGGTTAATATTTAACGATTTCTATATGAAATTACTTGTCTTACATAACCACTGAGACAAACTTAGAGAGAACAGAAGGAGTTGCAACTCCTCCTTCTTGCAAATAGCATTGCAACCTTCCAGATAACAAGACTACAGTATATGTATTGTTTGGTAGATTTTTTTCCATAAGTAGAAGATCTGAAATACGGCGAGGGGCGATCCTTTGGTTAGCACAATGAAGCATGAGGTAGAGCAAGAGATCTACTTTGTGCAGGCTGTCCCACACTTACTCAAGATGCAATTGCTTTTCTTAGACTTTCCCTGTCTTTTCATTGCTTTTGATCTGTACATCCCAGTTGATCCAGATTTGTTCCTTGTGACTGTTTGGACATTTAGTTATGTAATCTGAGAGGTTGTCTCTAACTAAGATATGAGCATGTTCATTACTACTAACTGCATTTTGTACTGTGCTTTACCTGAACAGCCTTGCCTTTGATGCTTGTCCCCATGGATGCTGCTTTGTCTGTGATACCTCCGTGTTTTGGACCCTTTGAATGTAGCACTTAGAAGCCCACACATAGTTGTGTAACTTTCCCTCTCCAGTAGAAGGCTGTCCTGCCTCATTCAAGTTCACTTTAATGCTGTAGTCTTGCCTAGTGGACTTCTACTTCATATTTTGTAATTTATAGTCTCCGTCAGCTCTCATTAGGGTTGGCCTGTGTTGGGAATGCCACCTTCTGTGTTAATCTGTAGCCATGTGACCGCAGTAAGAGTCTTTTAATCAGTTATTTAACAAAGGAGGTACCTATGTGTTGTGTGTGGTCATTTGTTACACTCCATTAGCAATGAAATTGAGTCTATCCCATTGTAGAAAGTATTTGTTACATTTTCAAAATGCAGACTTAGGCTTAAGTTAGCACTATTTTTATGCTTCTGTCACTAAGGGTGTCAGGCTGAAAGCAACACCAACCCAAGCTGTGAATGCAGCCGCATCCTGTTCATCTCTACACTAGAATTATCAGTTAGTGTAGACTCAGGTATACCAGATCCATGCACCATTTTAGTTTATCCTTCTCTGCAGAAACCTGTATTACAAATCTAAACACCCTTCATTTTATTTCATGCATACATTTGTCCACAGAAGTCTAATTAGGTTTGAAGAATAATCTGCAATGCGTTCACTAGGATCTTAGAAAAGCAATCACTGACATGGATAGGGAAATCCAAATTGATGTCACTAATTCCTGCAGTACATTATTATCCTCACTGTATTGACTGTCTGGGAATAGTGATTGTTCAATGTATGTTTTGAGAAATCTTAAGTCTAGACTTTCAACAAAAAATACAAGTTTCTCCTCCTGACAGTCTCTTTAGTAGCAAAAGTTTATACTCACATACCTGATTATTATAATGATGATGAGGGAAAGCAGTTCATTATATATAGCCATATGTGTATGTCTTCATTATGTGTACTTGTTTCAGGATCAAGCTAGTGGTAGTTGATATTATTCATCCAAACTGAGCTTTTCTTTTCATTTTGTTTCACAGAAAAAGCGAAAACAGAGTACTCAAGATGAAGATACAATCAGTATCTGCAGCCTGGATACAAGTGTGAGTCATTGAATTTTCTTTTTTATCTTCCCTTCCCAATCCCTTAAACTAAAATATGGTTATTAGGGGTACTCTGAAATAAACCCATTCATCTTCTCAGCTGTATTGCTTTCATACATAGCATGAATAAGTTGTTCTGTTTATTATGAAAAAAAAATGAATTTGCTATATTACTGCTCTCATTTTCCATGATAAAGCTTTTAAAAGAAAAATGAAAAGTCATAATGACAATTTGTTGTAAAGCAGCAAATCTCTTACTAGTAAATAGTTACCAGGATAAAAGGAAATTTTGAAGGCAGGGCTCTTTCTGTTGTTTATGGTGGATGTTGAATCCAAGTCCTAGTGAAGGTAATTATGCAGGAAACTGCCATGAGTGTTGTTTTTCCTGTAAACGTGAGACACAAAGGTACACTTGCAGTTATAATTTCAAATCCATGGAACTAAATTAGATGTAGGAAAATTTACCATTCCTTCTGTTCAGTGTTTTCATCGATATTTTCAGTGTTTTGTTTACAGTCAGCTGTTCAACCAGCTTTCCCTTTCTGTAGCCTCTCATGTAGTACAGACAGAAAAACTAAGTTTGAAAATAGAGAATAAACCCTGCTTGTTTTAACAGTTTTATTTATTAGCAGGTGTCAAACCTAGTGCTGTGGTTTCTTTCATGGTCAAATGTTAACTTTGGCTTGAAGTGTCCCTGTTCTTTGAAGAAGCAATTCCATTTCAGGGCTCACCTGCCTGGATGGCTGCAGACAAAAGCCAGCTCTTGCAGGCACTACCAGTGAGCTGGGTAGAATCCAGCACCGTTCTGGAAATCATAAACCCACAGTAGCCTGACCTTGTCTCTGAGCTAATACTTTAACATTACTTAATCCCATTAGACCTTACATTGGGCCCAACTTCAAAGGAATTGTTATTCCTTTAAAGGGGTTTTAAAGGAATTGTTATTCTTCAGGGAAAATTCAAAACTGTTGACTATTTATTATTATTATGGACAAATGGATAGCTTGTTAGATGCATTACTCTGATCTGGGTTGGAACACACTGGGTTTAACTATTTTTATGTTTCTGTAAAGGGGGTGTATTTTATTCTTCAATAATTGAGACAATTATGTAAAATTCTCCTGTGTAGAAACTGTTATACTGCTGTAGAAATCCTTGGATGAGTACAGGTTCTGTTTTGGCCAATAGCTACAGATTTAAATACTGTTTAAAAGGTACAGTTTCTGTTAATAGAAGAACTTTAGAGGACTAATACAACTACTGAATTTGGATTTTCATTAAAAGATTTGTAAATCCCTACTAAAGAGGGATCTTGTCAATAAAATGTGTGGAGGGCTGGTAAGAAAAATATTCCCTCTGTCTTCAGTGGAGAACTTCACTGTTTCAATTTAAATGCATGCTGGAGTCTGTATTCTCACAAAACAGTGGGGAGAGAAGGGGCAAGAAAGGAATGGGTGAAGAAGTTTGAATCTTTCCTTAGGGGACCTCAGAATCACTCAGGTCAACAGGGTGGGGAATATCCCATGAGAATATAATGGGTATGCAGTGCAGCTTGGAGAATCATCAGTTTATTGAAATGTACAATTGAAAGAAACGCTAGTTGATTTATCTTTTTTGCTGAGGGAGTGTCAAGCCTGTGACCCTTGTTTTCTGATAGCAGGAAGTGCAGATTGTCTCATGCTGAATGGCCACAGACTGTCTCTTGTGTCTTTGAGACTTTGCCCTGAACTCTTCTCCATTAAAATACCACATTTTGGTGTGTGACAGATGCTGTGCCCTCATCCCTGGCAGGAATTGCTGTTCAGGCTGGTTTGCCTCTGGCTGTGACAGGAGACTTGAACTGTTGTGGTGACTTTGAGAGGGAAGGTGCCTTTGGTTTCAAAAATGAGCCTGGCATGTGACTTCAGAACAACACCCTCAGGTTTTTAGCTCCAGGTGATGGCTTAAGTGTGCCCATCAACACTGGTGCTGTTGACATTAAAACAAGTTGGGCAGGAAGAATTACCCATTTTCTCATGACTTGTGTTCCTGCCAATTAGATTATAATCCCCCTGGTAAAGCAGGACTGTCACCTTTGGGAGCCTCCTGGATATGGCAAATAAACTTTTGTTTTTTCCTTTCACATCATTTTGTGTTGACGGATAATGATAAAGGCAGCGCTGAGGATGCATCTAGGTTGAACACCGAGTGTCTCATGTCATTAGAAAACATTGGAGGGTCTTTTAGCTGCACTGTGGGATGTTGCAGCACAAAAGGGATGATTGGAATCCAGCAGTCCCTGGCTGAGTTCTCACCTGTAGAGGCATTTTGTTCTCCACATGTGCTTAAATTCTGTTTATACTGGGGAGAGATTGTCTCTTGTTGACTTGGGTTTTGATTTTAGAGAGCGACAGTTGACATTCTAAGCAATTAGAAATTTTGTTACAGGTCAGAGATGTGGATGTCTTCTGTTCTCGTGTTTGTGAAGGCAAATTTCAAAAAGAATCAGTCCACACCTCACAGAAACCAACCGTGGTGGTGTTACAAAGTCACCTTTCCTTTCTGTTTCGCTCTCCACTCTTCGTATACCAAGTTAATTATGCCCAAAAAAGGGGGACGGGGAGGGGTGCCTGGTTTAAGGAAGAGTGGGATGTTGATGAGAAGTATCTAGAATAATCAAAAATTTATAACAGTTTCCATATCAAAACCAGTGGAATAAGCTGAAACACAAACTGAAATAAAATATACTGGGGAAAAAAATAGTGGCTCATTAGTTCTATGAGATATGATCAGAGTAAGGTTATTTATTCTTTTGTGATTAAGGGCCCAAAATAAAACTGTTTGTAGGTTCCAACCGAGCAAACAAACCAAAAGTGCTGCCTCTTCACTAAGCGTGCAGTGCTACAAGTCTGGCACAGTGTTCTGGATGCCAGAGGTTTTGTGGGAGTTCAAAAATTAAATTGGGCAGGTTCATGGAAGAAGAATCCGTCAGGAGCTATTAGACTGAGTGGAGCCATCCATCTGAAGAAACCCTTGAACCTGCATATTTCTGAGTCTGGGACAGTGAGCTACGTGTGCATCACTGGGTGTTGACTCTGCTTCCACACACTTCCCCAGACAGCTCCTTCTTACTCTTGCTGGCCTGAGATCCATCCTAGCCTGTCATGGCCATTCTAAGAAGACTTTCATTAGCCAAATACACATCTCCTTTTCTTCCGAGCAATGACTTAATGAGGGCTCTAGGCTTAATTCAAGCCTTCGGATTGTAGCATGATGTAGATAACTAAAGGTTCAGGTTCATTTGTCTAGTCTCTTATGCCCTGGAAAAGATGTGCCAAATTATTTATATCCGTATCTTCAATGAAAACATTTATTTTTCAGAGAAGTGACTAAGAATACAAAATTTTGAATGCCTGTCTTCCCTATCATGAATTTAGATTCTAACTGGGATAATTATATATCATTATATTTCTACAGATAATAAATCCCTCAGTCTGTGCAATAAAATTGGTTATTTTTTATTAAATAGCATATGTATTTAACAAATAAGTGCATTAGTCTGGTTTACATGATGAGGTGAGTGATCCTCGTTGGTTCTTCCAGCTCCCTTGGCTGCTGATGTAAAAAGCACATGCTGCAGTCACTGCTGTGCTGCTTCACAGGCATCACCTCGGGATATACCTCTTTTTGGCACTTGGCAATGGAAAGATCCAGCCATCCTGACTGTCCAAGGCTTCCAGCTGGTGTAAATGTATCTGCTGTCCAGGAGAGAGTGGGGCATGGCAAAGGAAGAGAATATTAACTATTTAACCACTGGATTGCTTCATACCTTGGAAAGTAACATGCATATGGGTCTCCTGACAGTTTATATCATCATCTGTCTACAAGCTTTTCATAAAAATAGATTTTAAATTTATTTCTATGACTGACCAGTGCCAGGCACACCTGTCTTTTCCATGGGAAGCAGTCATACAGGCAGAATTTCCTTTCACAGGAAATGCTGGTTCAAGCGTTGCTGACTCAGGACAAGGACTGGTAACCTAAGCATGTTAAATGGTCTTTGTATTTGTTTAGTGACCTGAACTGTGTTGATGCTTCAGGAGTTGATAAACTGGCTTATTAAACTGACTGGTTGGTCTTGGCTCATTTTATTGCCAGCTTAAAGAAGTGGATTTGTAAATCCCCTCAGTGTCAAATAGTTTGTGATAACTTGTGACAGACGTGACCAGCAGACTGTAAGGGCTCAGTGCAAGAACGTACAAAGCCACTGCAGTCGGAAGTTTGTATTTCAAGCAAGATGTGCATATTATCTGACATGGCTCTGTTCATGTTGGCCTCCACCTGGAGGCTTCATTCAGTTAATAGACTTCAGTCCATACAATTAACACAGCCAGTGGCCTGTGTCATGCTTATGCTCTTAAAATGTGTGAGACTTGCATATGCATATTGATTTACAGATATTGTATAATTACATGGCTTACATAAACTTTAGATTGTATAGATATCCCTTTAAAGCTTGAGGAATTGGGACAGAGAAACTGAGACAGCTTGAAAGATCATAGAGGGCCAAGTACTTCTTTTGTGTTTAAAACAACCCCATGAGCTCTGCTCTGTATTTCTCCTTGTTGCAGTCACTGTCTCTCCTTAGTTAAATTCTGAGGAGCTTCTGGATTATTTGTCTGTGCTTTTGCTCCTTGTTGCTGCTCTGACTTTTGTTCTTTCCTCATACTCAGGCTTTGAAATGTGAGTCTCCATCCTGTGCAACCTTCTTGTGAGCCTGGTGTAGTGCTAGAGAAGCAGAGGGTTGTGCTCTCAGTCAGGGACAGGGAGCCAGTTCTTTAGTTGTATTCTGCAGCTATTAAATACAGTTAATATATCATACTGAGCAAAGTGGTGATGGACACAGGGATATAGAGATTAGTCCATAGAGCACTCAGCAAAGTAGTTTAAAGCAATGTATTTTTAATGACTGTTGCAAAAGGGGAGACTGCAAAATAGTTGAAATCTTGTAATGGTGATGATATTGTGTGCCTTTTAACTCTGAACTCTATAAAATCCTAGGTAACTCTGGAGGTATCCAGAGCAAAAAGCTGGTGAAACCTAATGCAAAATTTAGACTTTTCAGAATAAAATTATACTTACTTGAGCAAAATTCTGTTCGGAAAAAGAATCAGGGTGATGATGTGCAGTTCTCCTCTGCAATTGGCTGTATGTGAATTCATTGTAAACTCCTGGAAGTTGCTATTGTTTTCTTGTTATACTGAGGAGAAGGAATATACAACAAATACATGATAAGCTAGACACATAAAACACTTCCATAAAGAAGGTAAAATTTCAGAAGATTTATTTATTTTGGTTATATAGAACAGTTATTTTTACTGAAAATAAAGCTCTTCCAAATGGTCACTTATTAGTGAATGAACTGGAGAAGTCTTACTGCTCATCTGTCAACTTGCAAGTTAATAAAATATGCCCCAGTATAAAATACAAACAAAAAGTTACCCAGACTTAAGCTACATTTGCATACACTAGATCAGAGTTCATTAATTTTGATTGCTTTTAGTGTGAAGTGATCATTTGTTATGTTTTTGAGAGTCAATATAACTGAAACATTGTTTGACCTCATTAAACTTAATTATAAACTCAATAATATTTGATTGCTCAGGTATGGTGAGCTAGCTTTATAAGCTTAGAGAGGATTATTCTACATCAGCTTATCATAGTTGAGATAATTAAAATATATATTGTATCTGGGTCTTTTGATTTCTATAAACTGTGGTCTGTTGTGTGCTCACACTATAAAAGGCCTTCAGCTTGCCCAGTAAGATGTATGCAATGTCTGAATTATTCATGACTTCGAATACTGCTGTATTGCACGGGTGGTCAGTGCTCCGTCTGGACTCAGCCTTCATTAGACAGTGACTGCTCTTAATCCATTATTAATCCATCATATGATTGTCATAGACTAGGCACTGCCTGCTGTTGGTATTCCTTGGAGTAATGTCACGTACCCTGAGGCTCTGTTTTGTTATTCTCTTGCTATTTCTCATTAAACAAGGCCTACAAGTGCTCTATTGGAAAAATGTATAAACTGCAGGTCACGCTGGATTTTTTCCCCCCACCCACATTTTGGAAAGGTCTCAGACTTCCTGGGTAGTTCTGCAATACAATTTACTCTTTATTTACATGTACAACTTCTCAGAGTTTGGCTAATTGTTTCAGTAAATCTCATAGATTATTTTAGTGAAGACAGCAAATGTATGATGAACTTCAATATCTTCAGTGCAAATCTGCCCGTACAAATGTGCCAAATCCTTTGGAAATACAGACCAAACAATCTTAAAACAGAGTTGTGCAACTGGGAACTGAGTTAGAAGACATTCTCTCGTACATAAGCACCCAGTTTCTAGAAATTAAAGCTGGTCTATAGGTACGTTAAATGAACTGTGGTTGTTAAAACTAACTTGTTCTACAGTTTGGGTCACACTGTAACAATATCTTACTGTGACTCACCAGCATCTATTTGTCTGCTCCTATTTAAATTCACGTCCAAGATATTATTTGATAGAACAGTGCAGAGAATCCACTGACCTCAGGAAAATGGTTCCCTTTTATTATTTTCTTTTTTTCAGAAATTGGACATGGAAGAAAAAAAAAATACTTTGACTAATCAACAAATATGGCAAGTGGAGTTCAACTCTGCCTGTATGCAAGACTATTAAGTGATTCTGTCTGTGTTAGGGTTCCAAAAGTGGTGTTTAGTTCATGTACAGTGTTCAGATTGTCTTAGTAGTTCTAATGTGCTATGTATTTCATATAAAACAAAGTTTGCTTACAAACAGAAAAGAAAGAATATCTGAGTGACGAATATATGTTATTTAAGTTAGATCTATAACTGAAAAAGGCTGAAAAATTGGTGTCAGAGAAGGATAATGCACTTTAGGAAGGCTACAGTCATCTTGTCTTTGGTAAACTAATAAAGCCTTAGGAAAACAAATATTGTTGCCAGTGAGTCTCTGAATTTATGTTTTATAGAGAAAGAGTAGTGTACATGAATAAGCAATGCTTATAATAATAATGTACATATATATTTGTAAACTTAATATTCATTTATGCCAGCATGTTAAAAAAATGATCAACTAATTGAAAAAGAAAAATAGCAGTCCCTCTGAATACCATGTTAAAGAAATTATGTATTCTTTGTAATGAAATCAAAGCGTGACCAGAATAAGCACTGTGTTCTGGCAGAATTTCTGAAGCTGTTGCTGTTCCAGCAGTAGGTTTAACACAGGTAAGTATCTTCAGACAAAACGGAGGGGGAAGGCAGAGAGGGGCAGAGAGACTTTCAGACTTTCAGTGGAGTTTGTATAGAAAGTATAAATCAAACCTGCAAATTATATTTTAGTTTCAGGAGAAGAGGAATTATTTCTCTCTGCAGTAACACACAGAGGTCTATCAGTGTTTGTACTTGGTCTTTTAATGGTGAGTGCTTTGGGGGCAGGATTCATAGCTCAGACTTAGTTATCTGGGTTTCCTTTATATTTTGGAGATTTAGATCTTGTTTTAATAAGAACGTATAAAAGAGATCAGTTGAATCTTGCCTTGATACTCTCCGTGAAATGTGTTAGTGCACGTTAATGACATTGTTCAAACACCTCTTGACAGGGCTGGGCATTGACCACCTCTCTAGGAAGCCTGCTTTGGTGTTTGATCACCTTCTCTGTAAGGAAATGCTTCTTAATGTCCAGTCTAAACTACCCCTGGCACAGCTTTGAGCTATTCCCACATTTCTTATCCCTCGATCTCAGGGAAAAGACATCAGCACCTCCCTCCCCGCTTCCCCTCCTCAGGAACCTGTAGAAAGCAATGAAGTTGCCTCTCAGCCTCCTTTTTCTCCTAAAGTCCTCAGCTGCTTCTCATGAGACCTTCTTTCCATCCCTTTCATCAGTTTTTGACACACTGGAGTACCTGAACATCCTTCTTAAATTGTGGGCTCAGAAGTGCTCACAGCATCCAGGTGAGGCTGCACCAGTGCTGAACACAGTGGGACAGTCCCCCCTTGGCCGCAGACGTACTGGGCTGGATTTCAAGAACTGCGTTGGGTGGTGATAGCAGCCTTGCAGCTGGTGTTGAGCTCTAAAGCAGGATATTGGACTGCTTGGGCCAGGTCCTTATAAGCCTTGTTGGCCATCTCTGCATAAACTGCAGTCCAGATTGTCTTAAACTGCAGTAGTTTCCTGCATGGTATATTAAAAATGAGTTTTTAATTAATTTTCTTTAATATATTTTCAACTTAGAGCAGTGACTTTATAGGCAGATGGTGGTTAGCAGGGCAGTGCTGCCCTTCTACTGTTCACATCATGTTGCAGTGGAGCAATTCGATGAATTGAATGTTATTATCTTGGCTGATGCTGGTTTTCTTTATGGAATTCCACCATAACAGAAAATGGCAATTGAAGGTTGAATTCAGTTTAAACTACTTTTGGGTTACAGCAACAGACTTGATGTTTGCTTGTTTTCAACGTGGCAAACTGGGAGCATTTGTGAACCACAATGAGCCAGAGGTTACTGCCAGCTCCGAGGCCGGATATCCATTAAGTGTTGTGTGTGGTGACTGGTTTGATGAAGATTTGCAGGGGAGATCTTCATAATGAAATTGAATCAAGTAATCAGTTACTGTAATATGGTTTATCTAGAGGTCAAAATAAAAACTGATATTAGTTCTATAGTGATAAATATTGTATAATCCAATGCATTTGCTAAAATTAGGTTTTATACATCATTGCTGGTAACTATATTTTATACTGAATCTATAATATGGACCGTGCAGACATAATTTGTAAGAAAAATGAAGACTCCATGTAAGCAATGTGCTGTGTGTGGCCTCGAGTCAGAGGGCTGACTTCTTCCAAGTTATCCTAAACTTTTGATTGAAACCATTTATCTGTATTTATTCCATTGAAGAGGTAAAGGATGGCCCATCCATCCTCACATAATAACCACTGGGAGTGTTGGGCATAGCCCAGTGCTCACTGACGTCTTGAGTGGCAGTCAGGCCAGGATTTCATTGAACTGGCACGGCTGTGTGTTTCAAGCCCATATATTCCTGCAATGCCAGCTCCATTTTGGTGTGTCTGTAGAAGTGACCACCCGTAACAGGGAATTCAGTTTGTATGTAAATACTCCAGGATGCCTCTGTACGTCACAGCATTGGCCCAGGCCTTGTGAGGACACTGTCCCATCCATCTCTCTTGGTGGTTGAAATAAATGATAATGAAGTCATTCATTACAGATAGTTTTGAAAGTTTGGGGTTTTTTTAGAAGCTTCTGCTTTTTATGCAGGCAACCCAGACTAGAGCTTTTTCTAGTCACAAACCAGTTTAAGACATTGCCTTATTCCATACCTGAGCCTTCAGATCAATGGAAGACCATAAAATCCATGGAACATGTGTGGGCAGGGGATCCTACACTGCTGTAGTCAGTACCCACTGATGAGCAGCTCTCTCAGGTGATGCCTCCTGCTTACACACATCAGAGGAGCTACCATTTGTTTCAGCAAATGAGAAGTTGAAGTAGTTGTATCAGGAGGTTGACCTGATTTTCACTAAATAACATCCAACATCTGCCTGTATATACTGAAGAAACCTTTTATATGAGACTTTGTATTTTTTAAAATGAGCTGCATCTTTGCAGGAAGATTAGTATCAAATAACTTCTCGAGCAAGAAATTAGCAACAAGAAAAGCAAAGACAAGCTTACTGTTAAAATATTTCTAGTAGGTACTTTCTAATTCTAGCCCATGAAAGTAGTTTAAAAAGAAAGATAAGGAGTTTCACTCATATTTGTGGTTACATGGTCCACTTGGCTTGTATTTATTCCATCCCGAGCCTTAAGTTTTCTGTGCACCCTTCAGTGAATCATTGGATTTCTCTCTTGATCAGATCCATGTCTGAAAAATGCAAGTAATGGTGCGTGTTTGTTTTCCTAAGCTGCTGTGCGACCAAAATGCAAACATTCCTAGAGCACGTTCTGCTCTGCCACTGCCGCTGCCCGCAGCTGGACTGGCAGGGACCAAGGCAGGCTGGCAGCCAAGCATTCATGCAGAGCAGCGTAGGAAGGCATAACTATTACACAGAGAAGCGTGACATGATTTTACATAACAGTTTCACTGGTGTTCTCTGGGCTAATCCTACAATGCCATGGTTATCTTACAAAATTACCTCTGCGAAGCAGTGATTTCTCAATTCATTTGGTAGCCCTTAAGTCTTCTTATCTCTTAGGGAAATTGTTTTATTATTATTTCTACCGTTCCATTATCACTGTAGCTGTGTAATCAGGACATCTGAAGGGTATCTGCTTACAGCTGCTGACTCACTTTGTTACGTACCTGCACACTGTTCTCCGTGGTGGGAAAAGCATCAGGGCAGGCAAAGCAAATAGAAGCTCAACGAGTGTTTGCAAATCCTCTAAGAGTATTTTACAAAAGAAAAAGAATTAATATGTTGTTGTTTTATACAAGTGTATGAATGTGTTTCTCAGTAGAATGTTAGTGTGTCAGCTCTACTGATGGGCAAAACTGGAGAATCAAAACTTGCAGAGCAGTAGGTTTGGTGGTTAAGCTGTACCCACTAAGGAGGCTGGGCAAGATTATTTTGTCACTTTAAACTTACAGGCAATGGGCCTATAATGCACATGACATTACAGGACCCTATAGGTCTGCCTTACAAAAATTAGACTTTAGGTTTAGACTGAGCATTTTGGAGTTTATTTTGAGCACTGGACTATTGTAAAGTCCTTCTTCCTGGATGAGGACAGGACAGAACCTCTCTAGTGGCACCTTCTGAGGTATTTACAGCTATTTGAACTTGTTCATTTAGGTGGCTACAAAAATTAGCAGGAAATACAGTAATTTTGCCGTGAACCTTCAAGGTTCATTCACTCAGTTCTACATTTGCAGGATAAAATGCAAATCTGCTGCAACATTGGAGGATTGTTTAATTTACTTTCTCTGTGCTCTCTTCTGTCTTATATGCTAAATGAGCCATTAGTTGGATTAAAAGGTCTATTTTTTTAATTGATCTGTTAATTCTTAAGGCAACGGTTTATAACAATCTAGCTAATATTTTTCACCACTGTTCTCAAGGACACCAATACTGAAAGGATTTGACTTGTCTTAGGAAATGTTCAGACTTGTATTTGTACATAGACTATATTATTTAAACCATATGTATTTGTGTTGTACTGATGATATAAGTTGCTCTTTGAGTTTTGCTCACCTCTAAGAGCTTAATCCCTTCATGGAGGAGGGATTCTCTTGATTTACCTCTGTAATCTGGCTTCTTTAGTGAACATTTGATAGAACTGGAAACTGAACTGCAATCTGTTTAAAGCTTCCTTCCTGGAATGCCAACAGTTTGCTGCCGGAGATATTCCTTGGCACTACTTAGAATTGTATGTCTGGTTCTTTTAAAGGTGCTTAGGCAGTGATGGATCCATACATCTGCATAGAACTGTCAAAGGTGCTGAAGCACTTCATTTCCAAACAACTGGAGCTAACTTAATACATTTAAATATCTGCTGCTGGGTGCTTAATGGTTTTACTTGATTTTAACTCAGTGTGAGAATGTAATTGACTTTTGATTTGATTTTCTAAAAATGTAGTTCAGAAGATAGCAATAGTCCACTAGTCTGGTTTTTCTTTCACATGTTGATTAAAAACACTTATGAATTTTCATGTATTTCCTCTAAAAACTGTTATAATTTGAGATCTTTCCCTTCCAAATTACCTTACTGTACTGAATTATGTTGGCAAAAATTTGCCATCCTTATGTTTAGAACAAACTTGATTTTAATACATGCAGGGCATGAACCCAATGTGGTTTAGTACAGCTTAAGTGACTTACCTGCTTGATAAAGTAGAATAAGTGGTGATGAAGTAAATACGGTGCTGTTGGGAATGTTAAGTTCATTCTATAGCAGCTGCATATTACTGAAATAAATTTCCAATTTGTAACTGTTTAGTTTTATGATTAAGTGGATAAATAACTGGTTATTAAAGCTTTTAAGAATTCATATCACATAAAACAAGAATGTGCTCCTGCTGGTGTAGCTGTAGGCTAAGTAGGTACCTTGGTAATTACAGAGAGTAGCCAGAGCACTGCTAGAATTACAATTTAACTGTTTAAGCCCAAAGTTCTCTTTCTGTAGTTTTACTCTTCTGTGTTATAAATCAGTTCTTCAGTGAAATGTAAAAACTGGCTATGTGTTATTTTGTCTTTTTTGAATACTGCATATTTCAAGAGATCTCATTGACCTTATTGTAGTTTAGACTTACGGGACATGCAAATGTAAGTGTAGGATAGTTGAGGCTTAAATACATACCCTTGGTAAAGAACTGTGCTGGGCTTTTTGTAGCTCTTACTCCTCTGTAAACACTCGTGAAGAGCTTTGAAGGCAACTCAAGCTAATTGCACACTTCCAGAAGTTCAGGAATTAACAAAATGAATCCAAGCCCTTAGCTGGAGGGGGATAAGTAGCAGTAAATTTTTCTTCCGGTGAACTTAATGGAATTTCTTGCCAAAACTGTTGATTTCAGGAATGGTTAGGTACCCTAACCCCTCCTATAATAATAAGAAGAACCCTGATTGTGTGAAAATATTAACAAAGTGCAAGTTTTAATAGGCATATACTGTTATTTGTTACTTACGGGTATCTTTGTATCAGATTTGTCAGCATCTAAATCCAATACTTTACTGTGTATCTATTGTTGGATCTAAAGCTGGTCAGTGATGCGTAGGTGATGGGATGTAAACAGGATGAGATTTGGAAGGGGCAAACTGACTGGATTTATCATGAAAGCAAAAGAGTTCTTTGAGAGTCTGCACTAGTCTTTGTTATGCTATTTCCTAATAAATAATTAATTAGAGTTCTGAAAGGATTTATAGGTAGTAAGAGCAGTTGGATGAAGTTTTTGTTACCTCTTTTATGAACGCTCCAGAGTTGCTTCTTAATTAAGGCAAATGAGTCGATTTTGAGGCATAAAGAGGAGAGCTGTCAGAGCATTGTTGTAATGGAGCAACTTGTTTACATTGTGTCATTTATTGAATGCATTGTGTTACTTCTGGGAGGTTTCTTGTTTCATATTCTGATGTTTCTTGCTTACAGCTGAAGCATTTTAGTTGTGCTTCTTTTGTGCCTTTTTTTTTTTTGGTACCATCACTTCTTAGAATAGCACAGTGACTTCCTGCACTCTGTGAAACTCACTGTGTGAATTCAAGCAACTTGTGTATTTTCATGTTTAAAGACTTTTATGTTTTTAAACTAGAACCTCATGCCACAATAAGCAGCTTTTTATGCCCTGTTCTGCTCACATGACATTTCTGGTTTACAGATGATGAACTTGCTGCCCATGTCTGTGTGGAATGGGCCAAAGCAGTGATGTGGAGGCTGAGTTTGTGGCTGCCTGAAGTTACAGGTCTCTTGGTGGTTATGGCACATATTTCTCATGAACTTCACATATTACCCATTCTGTGGCTTGTTTTCACTGCTTAGAAAATGATGATGAGTTTATATTTCCTTAGTGATACTAAGAAAATGTATTCATCAAATGTAAAGGAAGAGGGAAAATGTTACTGAAATGGAAACTACTACTCTGATCTTCACTTAGTATGCAACTGGAACTGAGCTTGCTCTGGTTGCAGAATTTCAGGACCTGCCGTGGTTGAGACAGTCTTTTGATGTAGGATGCATGGCTGTGAAAGAAGCAAAGTAAAAAGAAACGTCAGGAAATACTTCAGTACACATTTGTTAAAATCAGTTTACTGCATGAAGTCAATGTGATGGCGTTCTGTTATATAGTAAAAAGGGGAAAAAAACCCAAAAGGATAGGAGCCATCAGAGCATAGCTGAGATAAGTGTACTGATCTCTGTCTGCCAGAACACTTTCTAGCCAGTACCTGTAGCAAGTTCTCACTTGACTATTCTTCACACAGGCTTTAAAAGTGTTGCATTAAATGGACTCTTTACTTACCTTTACAGAAGCTCCAAAATTTGTCAAAGAGACAGCTAATATTTGTTGCCCATTTGCTGCCATTGTCAATCATCATTCCTCTACATTGTTTTTTTAATTCAGTGCTTTTTTTTTTAAACTGCATCTTGGGTCATGGATTAGATGCATAAATGGCAGCTTTTGCCTAGCTCCTCAGGAAGTTAAGATGATTTGCCTCAGGAAAAATAATTTTCCCTGTGGCATCCTGGCTGGGAGACTTTCTTTTTCCTGTGTCTGGGGATAGGAAGAAGGAATGTTCCCTTCCATTAAATGAGATGCCTTGTTTCCAGAACAATTTCTTTAGTTGCAGTAATACTGCTATACTGTGATTCTTACTATTGTCATCTGTCTTTTAATACTCTTTATTTATATTAGGAGAAAACATAAATAATATCAACATATTGAACATTTTTCATCCATTAGCTAATCAACATGTCTCTTACTGGATACATTTTTCTCACATTTGTCACTTCTTAGTTCTCTTTAAAAATAACTTCCTCTTTGTGGTGTTCACTGTTTTAAGTGGGCAAAAACCCCTCTACAAATGAGAGACACAGAGTAGGACATCTTAAAAAGCAGTTCTTAACACCGAACAGACCACAGAGTTTTAAATAAACAAGTGCTGGGTGGATTTACTGGTAAAGCTCTCATCGTCTAGTTTCCTCTTAGTGACCTTAGTTTAAGAAGCAAAGAATTGCTGCATTCAGCAGCATTTAGGTTTTTTTTTTCTTATAGCCTGATGTGTGAAGTCATTGCAAAATGCAGACCTCTATGCAAGTGAGAAAGGAAGGATTGATAAAGCCTTTATAAAACATTTGCCATGATATATGTAGGTACAGCTACACTGGGAATGAAGCTTGAAGCTGTGGTAAATTTTATTATGGCTTGTATCAGTTCCCCTGTCTTAAAAGTAACTCCTAAAAATGAGTTTAAATTTCCCACTGGGTAAAGAAAGAGGAAATAGAAGTAGGAACAAATCATTAATGGCAAGATTAACATCTTTTGTCTGTTAAAGGACTGGCAGAAGAGCTGAAATGTTATAGCTCTTCCATGTGGAAGCTTCTATATGGAAAAAGTCGGTCTTTTCCTTGGGGATTACAACAGCTAATGAAGGAACCCTTTATTGTTCTCAGGTTACTGTCATTTCCTGATATGGAAAGGGTTTGAGCTAGCCAAGTTTGCACTTGTGATTTTGGAGTGGCATCACTTGAAAACTATTTCAATGGCTTCTTTCTTCTTAATAGAATTATTATTAATAACTACTTGAATTGATGGTTATACACAGCAGAACTGAATCTGTATCTAGAGCAAAAAGTGATCAACAGCGACTCTGTGAAGCTGCAAGTGGGCGCACGTTCCACTGCGAGCAGCAGCCACTGGCACTCGTAGCTTCTGGCAGCTGTTTATGCGATGTAGCTGCAAATTTACAGAAGTAATTTGTGCGGATTGGTTTGTGGACATCATGACATCAGGTGCTGCTTTGCAAATGTTCTGTCAGGGCAGTTAAAGCAGAACCCAATACTAGAAATATTCTTGTAAGATCTGCTGTTACTTAACAACAAAAATAAATGGAAGGAAATGCTCCAAAAATAGCTGGGTATTTTTTTAAGTCTATACCACTCCAAAGATTGCTTTTCAAAATACGGAAGTTAAATACCTGGCCTCATCTCTGGGAAGGTGGCTTGTGCTGAGTGCGAAGAGCTGATCAAGAAGAAGGGTAACAGAAATGACATTCCCGTCAGGAGCGGATGAGTCCATGGAGTTGACGCATTCCTGCCCCTGGCTTTCCAGCTGAATTAGCGGTTGAAATGCTGATTCAGTGTACCGAGAGGTTCCAGCTGAGACTGCTCCTAACAGCCACAGGAATCCTATGGCTTTAGACAGAATATTTAAAAGAACTCTAAGACCAGAAAGACCGAAAATGACCAAGGCTGTTGTTTATGAGGTACACATAAACCCCGCTCTTGCTGTAGCTGTGTGTTCAGGTAATGGCTGGGCAGCAGCCCGAGGGCCCCCAAGGTAACCGAGCCTGCCGGGGCACCCTCCGGGCTGTGCTAATTGCCCTCGGCTTTACTGTTCTACCTCGCCACAGTTTGGAGCGATAGAAGAGCAGTACAGAAAGTAGCAGCATCTTCAATACTGCTCGCCACGCTTAATTGTGTGCCGCATTCAAGTGTGTGCCGGTTCCACTTCATTAATTAATTCCAGGCTGCCAATTACAGGAGGCGGCTGAAACATGAACCTTTAGCGCGTGTTGACACCTCCCTTCCCCCCGTCAGGTGCGACGGCGAGAGCCAGCCGTGCGTGACTCACTGCGACAGGAAGAAGTAACACTTTGAGATTTAATTAACACAAGGTGTCTTTAAAGTTTTTTCCCCCCCCATCCCCCTCATCCTCCAGTTATTTCCTGATACATTTTTGGGGCCAACTTTAGCGAGATTAGGAAGGAACAGGTTCGAAAAACAGATGCATGCTTCCTGAAAAGGACCATTAAAAACTTCCACCCGGTGTCACAAACAAGGCATAATCCTCAGCCTGTAAGAACTGAATACAGTAGGAAAGAAACTGTGGGCTTAGCTATTGGAACTTAATCACATATGGAAAAATATTTAACAAATGATCATATGATCTTAAAAACTGTAAGCAAATTGTTATGTCTTTGGAGTGTTTCTTTAGTATTCCTGTCTTTTCTTTTTTCATTGGTGAATACTTGGGGGATACTGAGTGTCATTTGATTTTGTTATTCTTATTTTTTTTAGCGTTATGTGAACTGTTCAGTTACTTTGCAAATATCGGTCCCCTCACAAACACAGTTGTCACTAGTTCCTAAAAAGATCTAAAACAGTGGTCCTGAGATTATGGATGGCAAACAGCGCTGTCCCTGAGATCACCTGAATGCTTCTTGTGGCCACGCAATATTTGGAAAAAAATAAATCCAAATTACAAGCATAAAGTTGTTGGTAAAATCACCACTTGCTTAATATTGTTCTTCATAATCCCTAAAGTTTGGGGATTACCATGTGAAATCTGTGTAGCTTTTACTCGCAAAGAATGTCCAACCCTTGAGCCTGCTTGCCTGTAGAAGGTGCTTACAGAGATAACTCTACGGGGGGATATCACGGTCAGAAGGCCAAACTGGATTTCTGCTGTAAGCTTCTGCAAGGTTAGACAGAGGATGAAAAACACTGGGCACTATTTGTGAGGTCATTTTTCAGCATGGTGTTTGGTGATGTCTTCCTACTGAGTTGGATATGAAGTCCTGATGAAAGCTGCTCATCTTTAAACACCAGAGATGGAATCAGGACAGATTCACCAGGCTTAAAGAATTCCCCCTTTCTGTTTTCTCTTCTCACAAGGAATACACCTCTTTGTAGTAATTTGTTAATTGGGTTTACTTCTGTTAACATTATTTTGGAAAATTGGCAGTATCCCACTCAAAGCCGCTTTCTCATAGTCTGGATACAAAAGTAAAAATGGGCTAATGGGATTTTTTGATTGCTTTGCACCTTACAAAGAGCGAGGGAATATTGCAATTGTGACAGAAATGTTGGGTCAGAAGCTGATTAATTTAGAGGTTTCATATGGCTCAAATGTTGCAGATAGTGAGGAAAAAATGTGAGGATAGGCAATGATTAAAAACCCCTAAACCTGAAAACCACAAACAAAACAACCATCCCTCCCTGAGTTGTTGTATCTTGGGGAAACGATATCCGAATCATAATTCCATTGTAGATCCACCGTAGGTATCTAAATGTATAACTCAGAACAAATGAAAGTGCTGGTAGGGTAGACAGCAGTTGTAAAACAAGTGTACTGCAAGGCAGAGGACTCTGCCTTACATAGATCTATTGCCTGGTTATTGTATCTTTCCCATATGTGCGAGTAATATCAGACTGGAGATTGAGTTTCATAGCGATCAGGGAGGCTGCTCGTGTTCAAAAAGGTCTTTGTAGCTTCTTATTTCAGCTGTTTGGCTTATTCATGTGCTGTGGTTAATACATCCTGCACCGGCACGTTTTAATGCACATCTGCTGTTCGACAGCACGTACTGAAACAAATGGCACTTCCTGAGCTACCAGTAGATGGATTCTTGTGGTGGTGAAACTGCCATCATTTGGGGAGGATAGATAGCCTTTCTTTTAATAAAACTGCCAGATCTACAGGAAGCAATTATGAGCAGAAGCAGGTAGTCTCTAAATATTTGTACAAAAACAAACCCACCAAATTCCAGAGGACAGTATGTCATAACATACCTGCGTTTCTGGTGCAGATAGGAGGTGCATTCCGATCCTTATTGTACAGCTATGCTTTTATGAAGCTGTCCTTTCAGCCTTCCAAGGCTGAGTCGTCAGTGCAGTGGCTGGACATTTCATAGTGCTTAGCGCTTTTCTTTGTGGATTATCATTGCAACTCCCTTAGGTCATCTTGAATACCCAGTCTGTGCTCTCTTCCCGTGCCCTGTTTGGTTTTAGGGAGGAACAGAGTAGTGAACCCAAGGAGAGCTGGCAGAGCACTCTGAGAACACCTGTACCAGACAACGTCCTTGAAGTACAACATAAGGAGTGACATTTCTCCTGCTTTATTGCAACACGTTCATGTGACAGCTCTCTGCTGGTTTTTTCTGACTTGTTTGGTACTTTGCTTATACTTTTCTGTTCATTATTAAATTACCATATGCAGAATAAGTATACAGGCGCTAATATGTTATCGTGTTTTTATATAATTATTGCTGGAAATCAAAATGAAGGCCCTGTATCCTACAGCCTGGAAAACATGTTTACTCCTGTTGCACCTTTTACCTCCCTTTTCCTCTTTCAGCTTTTATAGGTGACAAAGTATTTTTGCTTCCAAAACCAAAGTTAGCAGTTCTGGATGGCTGAAAGTTTGTTTTCTGTTTATTTGCTTTTTATTTCAGAAAATGTTCTTTGTTGAAGTGCTCCAGCCCATTAGTTATAGCTAATTTATCTACCAAGAAGTATTAATGTGATCTTGTTCTATTCCACAGTAGCCTAGAACTCATACACACACTCATGGTTTGAGAGCTGAAGAGTGAAATAGATTCTTTGGGAGGAATTTATTTTTTTTTTAATTCACGATCAGTTGCATCTCTACTTCAACTACTGCTTGTGTGTGAAATGGAAGATGGTGTTAAGTAACAGGAATGTCTCCAGGAATTTCACACTGTGAAGTGCTGTGCGTGGTTCACCAGCGGGATGCTCATAGTACAGAGCCTTCAGCACAAAATCTGTTCTATCCACCAATTACAGAACGTATATTGCCCCAGATAAGATCCAGAGACAATTCATTTAATGTGACAATGCCATCTCTTCTAAAATTCTTTTGCTATGCTCTTGAATGGCATCAGACTCACCTGAGAAGTAGGGCCTTTTATATACCCTGTCTGTATTTTTATATATTAATTGCATGTGATCATTAGTTTATGGATTTTTTTTCTATTTACAAAACTAAAATTCTCCTTCAGAATCTTCCTACTATTGCATTTTGATTATTGCAATGTATACAGCCCAATGTTATTACAAAAGCCATTTTCCTGGGTCATCACCTTGATCGTTCCATGCTGCTCTTTGCAATGCTCTAATGACCTCTATTTTGCATCAAACAGAAGCTACAAAGGCTTTTGAAAGGATAGATAAATTATTTATCCCAATCCTATGAGTCATTCTGCCATTCAAGTTGTTCACTCCTGTTCCTGTCTGGTCTGGAATAACAGCCTTCATTCTTATCTTGAGATTTTTTTTATCTGTGATCTTTTCTCCCCCTATACAGCCCCATTTTTCAGAAGAATCCTTCCCGAAAGTTACATGTTGGTCAGAACAAACTTGGCAGCTTTTAATCACCTTGGGCTCTGAAAGCAATGCCTGGTATTAAAAGTATATGGCTTTTGTATCCCCCTCTGCCCCAGCTGTACTTTGTTTAACGTGAATCCTGAGAACAAAATCTTTTCATGGCTATGGGTTGATATTTAAGTCTCCTCATATTGTTCTGTAGTCTCGTCTGTGAACACTTCACTATATACTAGGGTTTTAAGAGTTCATGCTTTTGCAGGGATTTGAAGATACAATATTTTATATCCATGTCATTTATGACCAATCCCAATTATATAATAAAATCAGAATGCTTGCTAAAATATCTGGGTTTTGTGTTCAGACAATTGTTATGTTTTCAAGATTAATAGATACAAAAAGTAAGTTCTAGTGCAATTTTGAGTTGTTTTTCAGCTTTTAAAATAATAATCAATATTTCTTTGTGATGGTTGGAATTACTTTCGGAGACTTTTTTCCGAACTATTGACTCTCCCTTCTCTTTTGAGAACTAAGTTAACTGTGGCCATTAGGGACCTGTCCAAAATTCATAGTTCTTGGGAAATGGAAGAGTTGTGGTAGGTTGTGGCTGCAGATTTGATAATGGAGATCACATAAAAGCAGGATGAACACGATCAGTGCCAGGTAGCTGTTTGTGGGTAACAGCTTGATCAGGAGAAACCCTTCAGAAACTATAGCTGGCTTTCTTAAATCAGGAAAGTATTCAAGAAAACTGCTCCCTATTTATATTTTTGTGTCAATTAAAACTTTTGTACCATATGGGATGACATCATCATATTTACACTTGGGAAGTTAGTTATTTTGTAACTTTAAATAAAAACTTTCTGTAACCCTAAGCAAAACATTTCTGGCAATGGCTTCTCCATTCCCTAACTCCAGATAAAGGCATCTGAACAAAGCAGTTCTGTCCTAGAGTACCTTCTTGCTGTCTTTTTGAAGATGTTACAGCCCCTTTCAGCCGTCTTTTAAAGATTAGTCACACTGTTGCTTAATGCCACATCATCTCTAAGGTCATACATCTACAGCACAGTTGCACTGGCAGTAGGACAGTTCTCTCATTTGTTGATGCATTGCTAATTTGTGCAAGGACACTTCTTTTTGAAGTTATACCATGGTTCTCCTCCCCCCTCTTAGTGGGAGGATGTGGGTAACAGGATTTTTTTTTGTGTGTGTTCATTTTTGTCTGATGTTTTTGTAGATAGCACAAAATATAGGTCATAGCATATGGGAATTGAACAGCATTTCTAAAGATACTAAGGGATCACTACAGTGGAATATTGTGATTTGGATAATCACTGTGATAATTTGGATTGTAAGACACTGTGTGATCCCAAAAATTCTATTCAGGACCAAATGTGGAGGTTTTCTGGACTGGGCTGTCAGTATTGCAGTGGGAAAGAAAGCATCTCAGGTTCAAGGTTGCTTTACTGTAGTTGAGATATTAAGATTATGTTTCTGTTTGTAAAGCACTTAATGGTCTTACTATTTTGCTTGACTTTAATCAGTCTTTCCCATGGATGTCTTGTAATCTGTGTCAAAGAGTTTTCGGATGCTTAACTTTGAGTCTAGAAGTGCTGCTGACACCTCCTTGGCTGTGGTCTAGAAAAGGGTGCAGCAATTGTAATTTTCATGCTTCCTATTTAATTTTCCATAACTGAGTGTTAGACTCTAAGCTACTAGTGTTGCACAGCAGTTTAATTTTATGTGATCCTAATTTGCAGGTTTTTTTATTTTAATACCTTTTGCAGTTAATGGACTGACTTACGTTGTGGTGGGCAGTGCTGAGTTAGCGGTTGGATGTGATGATCTTAAAGGTCTTTTCCAAACTAAACAATTCTATGATTTTATGCTCAGGAGAACATGAAATCAGTCTCAAGGTTTGTGTCCTAAATAATTACTCCAGAAGTACAGATGTTCTCTTAATTGTAAGATATTCAAATTGGCAAAAATAACTGACTAGACAATGAGTAACACTGCACAGTTGTTATGGAAATTAATAGGTGGGTTTGTTTTTTAAAAATAAATAAATAAAGCTTCTGATCCAAAACTTTCATCCACAATATGAAATGATGACAGTATTCTTTGGGTATGACTTCATGAAATGAGCTGAGCTAACATTTTAGAGCTATTAGGAGGAAAAAAATTAGCCTTTTCCCTGCTCTGTCCTTATTTGTACCCCTGCACTTTTCCACCATTTCTCTTCAGCGAGTTCGGGTGCTTTTCTCATGGCACAGTAGCTTGTTCAGCTCACAAAAACAGCAGACAAGAAACCAGGCAAACAGAAGTATTTTTGTGTTTTGGGGCTGCTGACTTACCTGTGTGATGAGAGGGGCGCCAGAGTTGGCATAAGGTGGCAGGGAAGGACTGCACAGGGAGGGTACAGTGCCAGTGACAGAGCATGAGGGGGGGGAAGAGGAGGAATTTGTGTGGAGAGGGAAATAAAGTTCATACTCTTACAAGTGGCAAACTGTCAGTTCACCTTCCTGTAAAATCCTGTCCTTGCTAGCACTTGGAGACTTTATTTGCATCTTGAGTACAGCACTTCCCAAAGCGGAAACTAATTAAAAAAATAATCAAAATAGTAGAATATTGATGAAGGGCAGAATGTGATTAACTTGGGTAACTTCTCGGGACTGGGGCGAATCATACAAACAGATAAATGTAGTAAACAGTGTCAAACTGAACACAGAGAAATGTATAACAAGGTTTGAAGTTTGTACAAGTAGGTAAAGAGAAGTCACTTATTCCCCTGTGTACCTGAAAGCTCTGCTTTTGTTGTTTGATTGTTCTGGTTGCTTTAGGGTTTTTCTTTGCTTATTTGTGTTTGGGAGTTTTTAATTTGGTTTGGTGCAGTTACATAATTAGGTCTAATAAACAATATTAACCCCAAACTTTGCTTTACATATTGCAGTTGGAGGGGATGGTTGAGAGAACAAACTAAGTGGTATCTGGCCTGTATTACGTGTGAGATTAATTGTAGGAGGGATAGAAATTCCTGTTACTCCTGAATATGATAGAATTTTATTCTTGCTTATATCTAAGCATACAGCAAAAAATTACAAAATACTATCCACTCTGAGGATAAATATTATGGAGTTGCTCATGTAACATAAATGTTATTATAATAAGATTTAATCGAAACAAAAAATAGACCAGTACTGTGATGTCTTGGTAAACATTTTGCATTAGGGACAATGATTTCTCATGAAGAAATTTAATTTTCCAGTCAGCAGGAGTGCTCTGGAGAGAAATTCCTGCTCTCATACTGCCTGTAACTTAAACAAAAGTATCTTAATTACATTTAATCTCATTTAAACATCATACAAGTGGTTCCAGTAATTTCCTCTCCCTAGAATGCCTTTCAGTGAAAAATTCAGGAACGAACACTACACTTTGGGCCATCATTTCACCCTCTATGGAATTTGAGCAGCTGTTTAAAATCCACATTGATAAATCAGTATAATCCTTCCCAGCTCCTCCTTTCTGCTCTCCCCAGGGCTGCGGACTCAGAAAACCTCAACCCGCTTCTCTAAGTGTGGCCCCTGGAGGGTGATTTTAGCCAACCTCACCCCGCCCTGTGCGCTCCCTCTGCAGGGACCACCCTGTTGGGATTGGTGAGCAGTGTGGGTGTGGGAGAGAGGTGGGGAAGTGGGAACCCTTCCCAATTTCTCTAGGCCAGCCAGCAGACCAGTCACCATAACAGTTTTTATAAAGGAACCTGAGGCAGCTTTAAATGGCAGCTCTGCCAGGGGCAGGGGCACTTTCCACTGTCCCAGGTTGCTCAGAGCCCCATCCAGCCTGGCCTTGGACGCTTCCAGGGATGGGACATTCCCAGCTTCTCTGGGCAACCTGTGCCAGGGCCTGCCCACCCTCACAGTAAAGAAGTTCTTCCCAATGTCTGATCTAAATCAACCCTCATTCAGTTTAAATGAAAAGATGGGTGCATATTTATGAAAAAGCATTCCATAAAGTGCAAACTACTGAGGTTTTTTTCCCTTGAAATGTGTACGCGATATTTCTACTTAATTTAAGGCTTTTATAATGCATAAAATTTCCAGAAACTTCATATGCCAAGTACTCTTTGCACACTTAGCCAAAATTGTATAGGAGATTCTGGTCCTCTGAAGCACACTTTGCATTAAATCTTTTACTCACTCCATAAACCTGGAGTAACTTAGCTAGACAGCTGAGCTACTCCACTTAGGATGACTCAGACTACCAGGTCACTTGATATTCTTACAGCAATTCATCTGTTCTGAAAACAGAGCAATGGACTCTTTATTGTTCTTAATGCAGATTTTTAAAATTAGCTGGTAATATAACATATCTGAAGACCGTAGTGATAGCACAGTTGGTATGGCTGGTGTAGTTGGGGTTTTTTTAAGCACTACACCTTTCCTTAAATTCTTGTCTTGTTACTGGAAACTTGTCACGTAGGCATGTATTTCACCAAGAAAGTATCTGTGCATAAGTGACTATTCCTATGTCATCAAAAGGAAAAGCTCCCATAAATATAAATCACAGGAGAAATGCAGTTAGTGGTTTTCTTTTAGCTTTGCTAGTTGTAATTAGGAAAATAAATAATTAGACTGAATTGTTCCAACTAAGGCTTGGCTGCTTCTTAGGCATCAGTGTCAAACACAGACCAAAAGAGGGCAAGGACTGTTTTATATTGGTTGAGGGAGGAAAAGCAAAGGCAAGCACTCAAACATTCAGAGTCTCTTATGTCTTGGCATACCAATTGCATTTATCAGATTTTATTTTTTTAACAGACTGGCAAAGGAGATTTTGACTTTTAAAAGTGAAAGCAGTCATATTAGCATATGAGGAACAAGAAGGTAGTCAAGATCTGGGTGTAGACATCTCAAAATATTTCTGTTTAATCACAGATCCTGCATTTCTGCCCAAGGCAGTTCAAAACTGTTGGCAGAGATCATGTTAAAGCAAAACTTTAACAAAACAATAGAAACACAGACTCAAATCTTGAAACTGTAAGTTTTATTCTCTAAGGAGAGTTCAGCTTTAATTGATAATTTTCTGTTCCACTGAACTCCTTAAAGGCCATGACTTTGATGGCTGAAGAGTCTTCAGTCCATGGGGCTTTTCCTTATTTAAATGTTTAGATTAAATGTTTCAGTTCCTTTTGCTATTGCTTAGTGTAATGGCTTCTTAACTAGTCTTTAAAAGGAAATGGGGTTTTTTGGTTGTTTTTTATTCTTTTGCCATTGTACTTTGGATCCTTTGAGAAATCTTTAATAACTGCATTTTAATTTTAGGTTTCCTCTGATCAAAGTTATATGGATCTCAAAGATTAGCATAAGATGAAAAAGACTTCTAGCCATGTATGGAGGTGTTCTAAAGGTTTGAACCTGAATATCTCAAAGGGCTTTACTGTGCAGACAGATGCTTTTGCAAGAGTTCATTCTGTGTTGGGTTTTGAATCTGTGAGGAAACGGACTGAAGGTGTTGGTGTCAACACCATGACCACAGACCAGCTCTGTCGGTGTCAACACCATGACCACAGACCAGCTCTGTCAGTGAACTTCAGTCCTGAATCAGGTCAGTGGTGGTGGCACCTTTGATGAGAAGGGCTTTCCAGAGTTAGCAAATAGTTTACTTCCTTCTCCCTGACAGATAAGGAACTGTCTGACTTAATTCTGCTGCTGGCCTGTGTAAATCAACAAACATACCAAACTAAACCCACAAAAAACCTCTTCCACAAATGGCAAAACCAGTGCACTGGCCTGCTCTGCAATCTAGTCACTAGCATTGTTTTGTCTTAAACACTAGTTTATTTTTTGAAAGTAGCTTACAATTCAGGTCTAATTTTTACAGTGTTAGTGTAGACTTGTAGTCTAAGCATAATTTTTGGCAGGAGTGGACTCACTGGCTCCACACTTACAAGACTCCTTAGCAGAATCACTGAAACCTTTGTTTCTCCAACTGTATAGCTGGAGTTCTCTAGGGAGTCTTTGAGGCACAAGTTTATGGACTGCCATTTGGCTCTGCTGGGGCACGTGTGCACACACACAATGCAGGGACTATTGACGGGCAGTCACTGCCAGCTAAATTAATGTAGAAACAAAATGTAAATCAGTACTAAGTTTGTAAGATCTCTCAGAATGCACTCAAGTGTTGTATTTGATACTCAGTACAGAAGGGGCTCAATACAATGTCTAAACTGTAATCATAATTCATTAGTTATAAAGCACACAGCATTCTACAGACAAATTCAGTTCTCTCAAAGAGAGAATTGTTTGAAATTGTACCATTTGAAGTTAGGTGCCATTCATCAGTGAACTTTGGGTCCAAATTTCAGTTCTAAAAGTGTATGATGAAACAACAGTCTAATGCATCCTGGTTTAGATGTTATTGAAGTCTATCTTACAGTGGCAAGATGCTCTGAAACTATCATGAAAGTCCTGCCTCTTAAGAATCATATTCCTTTTCGGACTAATTTTTCTCTTGTTTCTCAAGAATGCTCAGTCAAGCTGAAGTGCACTGGCCTAATTAATGGAGAAATGACAGAATCCCTCTCTTGACAATTTTTTAATGTGTATAAACCAAAGTTCATTATTTCAATGTCCAAACCAGTACACTCTTATCCTGTGTGAAGTGCTGTTTATGCCATGAAGCATGTCACGGGATTAGATTGCTTTGAGGACAAGCCCTGAAGACATTTTGTCTAAATGATTTAAGTGAAGCTGATTTTTGAAATGGTGTTAGCATACACCTTCATAAACAAACATACCCAGCTGGCATTTGAAATCAAGGCTTCTTGGGAATGGTTACAGAGCAGCTGCAGCATTCTCAGGGAGGTTCTTGACCATTTTATACAACCTGTCTGTAGTGGTGTTTTGCTGTGCTTGAAATGTGAGGAGAATCAGGCTGTGCTTTGAGGTATGTCCTCTGAACAGCACACTGAATACTTGCATGTTTGTGTGACTGAAGTAACTGTTCATAGGTTCAGAAACCCTCAGGTAAGACAGGTAGTCTTCAAATAAAATGCTACATGCCTTTCATATTTTTTTGTAATATGCCAAGGAAGGGGATGCTGCAAGAATTGATCTAACACCAAATCTCCAGTGGTAGTCAGCAGGAGCTGCCTAGAGGAGAGTCCAAAACAGAAATAGCCTGTCACGATGTTTCCCAAAATACTGCAACAGTAGTCAAGAACTTGTGTCTGAGAGCTTTTCTTAGTGGCAGCATCTTGTGACAGGTACTTCCACTTTGTAGAACACAAAAATTCTACATAATGTGAAGAATTCATTTTCCTTTGCTCTGAATCTGCCACCATCTGGTTTAATCTGATGAACCATTTTTCCCCTCTAGTTGAATACAGTGAAAAATCATTCCCTACTTACTTCCTCTGTCACTCATGGTTTGTAGGTCTTTATGCCACCTGCTCTCATCTCTCTTTTCTGGTATGTCCTGTCTACATAACTGTTACCTACATGAAAGCTGTTCAGTGTCTCTTGTCAACACTTTTGATTTCAGTGAACCTTGCCCTGTCCTACTGTGATGGAGATGAGGAGAGTGGTACTGCACATAACTCTCCAAATGTTACATTTTCCTCTAGAGTCACTGAACATCTAGAAGTACTGATAACGTTGTTCCAGTGATTTTGCAGGAATTGTGGGGTTGGGAATTGAGTGAGGTTTTTGTTTCATAGGCAGACTAGCATAGAATAGAAAGGTGTGTGTAACAGGCAGCAGGATAGCATCCCTGGCTGTACTGCAGGTAATACCTGAAAAGGCCTAGGAGGGTAAGTGTGAGAGCTACTGTGTGTTTGGGACATTGGTGAAGTCAAAGGACAGTGTCCAAATGAGGACTGTGTTTGCCATTTGACTCATTCTAAAGTCTGATTAACGCCCTTAGGAAAATGGATGCTTGTACAGTCACATCAATCATACAACCTGCCTTTAAAACAAGCTAATTTTTTTTCAAGCTCTATGAAGTTATTCTTGGTTGTGCTGTTTCCCTTTGGCTGAAAATATCCTTCCCTCCTCCCCCATCCAGCTTCCTACTGTTTCCTTTTCCTTGTCTGCCATGTAGTCTCTGTCAGATTGATCCTGGGTTGCAGACGGGGCCCCATACGCTTCCTCTCTCTTTTCAGGAAATTTTCACTACCTTTGTTCTAAGGCAGCCATCAAGCAGAATTTGCCTGGCTGCACAGACACTGAAATGCCCTAGGAGGCACTGGAGGCAAAGGTGTTTTTTCGGCTTTCTCAGCCCCACAATGAGCGGTGCGGGCAGGGGAGCTCTTTGATTGAACAATAGCAACAAAAGTGGAACTTAAAAAAGGCGAGAAACAAACTCCAGCTTGCCGGACAGGAAAAAGCAACAATACGGGCGAATTAAAAAAAGGCGGAGGAGCGGGAGGGGAGGGATGAAAGCGGCGATGTTGTGGCACCACGACAGGATGCAGACTGGCGCTCTGATCGGCAGAACGCAGCGCAGCGAGTGCAGGTGCCACTGCAGCGCAGTCTGTATTTGAGGCCAGCCTGTCCGTGTGTGTGCCCGCTGTTGGGGCACCGCCACAGCCTCTNGCGCTGCCGGGAGCCGGGCACGGCCGGCGCGGCCGCGGCTGCACCCCCTGCCCCGGCACCCCCTGCACCCGCACAGAGCCCGCGGGCAGCCCCGGCACCGCCATGGTGGCCAAGGATTACCCTTTCTACCTGTCCGTCAAGAGGGCGAATTGTGCCTTGGATGTGCAGGCTGTGCCCAGCCCAGCTAAGGAGACCGAGGTACTTAATCTGCTGCTGACGCGGTTGCAACTTTATTTTTCCTTATGGTGTGACCTCTATTGCTTTGGGGGAAAAGTATCGTGCTTTGAGGACGGGCTGCGATGTGTAGATTTGCTTAGCCATCCTTTACAGCCCTCTCTAGGTATTGTATTTTCTTTCGGAATAAGGCAAGAAACAGAATCTAGATTTTTGTCATCTGTCACCTGAAGAAATCAAAATTAATCTTTAAAGTAGCTAATTGAGAAATACATAAGTGATTCAATTTTATTTTATTCTAGGACTAATCATTACTTATAAATTGTTAAGCTTATGCAGGAACTGGGAGGGAATCTGGAAAATGTCTTAAAGCATTAACTGTCTTTTCCTCATCAGCAATAAACAGGAAATTAATCCGGTGTACAATTAACTGAAAACTGTGCCCTATCAGCAGGTTGACGACTCTGATTTTCAAAAATCGTCAAAGTCCTTCAAATAACATGAAAAATCTTATTCATTAACCCAAATGACATATTCATTTGCAAAATTCTCAGAAATGGTGACATGTTTCAGAAACAAATGTTTGTGAAAGACGTAAATATTTGATACTTTAGATTAATGTTGCTTTGTGTTTGGGTAGGAGACAGTGACCTTAAGGATTCTGATTGCTCCGGAGGAAGGATAACATTTCTGTCTGGAAGTTTTTATCACTTGAATATATAGCTTCTTCCTTAGTCTTGTTTGCTGAGTAACTTGAAGACAACATCCTAAATTGGGTGCATTTAATACATCTCTATCAAAGATTAATTGCCTCCAGCAGTTGAACAGAACTGAAGTAAAAGTAACATAAGCCCAGTGACCTTATTTAATCATGATCCTTAAGCTAAGAACCAAGAACGTGATGCTGCACTCTTGTTTTTCAGTGTACTTTTACATAGAGAGATTTAATGATTGAAGTTAAGCAAAATGGATTTTTTTCAGCTGGGTGTTTTTGAAAAGTATCACCTTGAGTGTGTGTGTGTACAAAACACAAGCTGTTAAGTAATAAATGCCTCTCTTAAGGGTACTCATTTTACTGTGAGTATCATATTAAGGAAACATGTTTTTAGCCTTTACTGCACGAAGGGATTTTTTTATGAATGAATGGAATTGCCAGATCTGAAGAGCTGGAGTGTTGCTCTGTTACAGTTGGAAGAGCAGCTTGGTTATAGTCAAATTTCAAAGAGAAAGACTCAGTGAAAGCTGAGAATATGAGGAAGTATTGAATAACAGATGTGATCAATCAACATTACAATGTGCAAACAGCTTGTGTTTTATACAAGTAAGAAAATGCACCCTTATGCTTTTAGGCTGTTTGCTGAGAGTAGGATGGACTTTCAGCATTCTGAAGGATAAACTGTAAAACATTCTTTTTGTCTTAGGATGGTAAGACCACCCACCACTCCAAAAATTTGATGAAGGAAGCAGAAATAGAAGCTGCTCGTTAGGAAAGGCATTCTAAGGACCGATGTATGCAGCCTGTTTTCTTTGAAATCTGTCAGTGTGCTGGAGAAAATTCCACGTTTCTTAACACTAAGCTGTTCTTCCAGCCTTTCGTATTTACAAGGCCAGTTAAAGCTGTCGAGCGCCTTCTACCACAGCTCCGTGTTACTGCACTGGAACGCTTGCTGGGTGCGGGTTAGGGATTTCTGCCTTTGAAAACCCGAGTGTCATCTTAGTTATTAACATGTGAGGTTGGTTGAGTTATTTAATAACCCGGCTTCTGTGTAACTGTGGATATTTTTGGAGTAGAACGGATTTCTGCTATATAGATGTTTTCAGGAAGAAGTTAGTGGCAAAAAAGAGAACTGAGGTTTTCTACTTCAGTTCTTTCTTTAAGCCACAGCAGCTCCCTTGGCATAAATTCTGTAGAAGCAGCCCAGTCACAAAACAAGGACAAATGAAATTTCCAATATATATATATTATATATATATGAGAAATCTGGATTCTGATAAAATGCTCATGTTCTAGTCAAAGTACAATTATCATAGTTCTAAGCACAGTTTAAGGGCAACGAAATGCTGCGGTACCTGAGTTAATAGAGCAAATACTATAAGGCCTTTACATACAACATTGCATGCCCCACACAAAATCCCAGAGTACAATTCTAGGTGTAAACAGTACAGAGGTGTTGGGCTCTTTGGCTTTTTCATAATTCTGAAATAGAGACAGTTAGTGAAACTTGAAATTTGCTTGCTCTAAATTCTAAATAGCCCCACACCTTTCCTGATGAAAACACACCGTTTTCCATGTTTTGCTGGTTAAAGCAACTCCCTTATCACCCTTTCAGAAATAAACACCCAGATGGTGGATTGGCAGCAGGGGAGAAAGAGCATTCACAGTCACAGATTGAGGTTTTAAAGGTCTGACTGTGAAGTCCTGGGAAGGAAGCCCTGAATTGCTCAGAGTGAGAATGTGCTGTTCTGCTGTACAGGAGCTAACACACTGCCTGGGCTTGGGCTCCAAAAACTACAGCCGTGCCATGGAATTCCTTTGCATCTCTGGTATGTTGCATGTGTGCTTACAGCTCTTCTGCTGCAGAAATCTTAGAGCCAGGAGTCAGGGCTCTCTGTCCTTTGCTGTCTGCTAACACCCTCACAACACTGACGTGCAGGATGTTTCGGCTGCCTGGTTGGTGCTCAAGATGGGGTTTGATTTCACATGGGGAGTGCAGGAAGGGTGATGTGAAGGGGAGCCCACGGGCCTTCGGGCCATGGCACATCATTAGCAGGAGAACCAGGCATGGAGCCAGAGGGAGAGGGGCCAAAAGATTATGAGATAAACTCCAAGTCATGAGTTTTCTTTGATCTTCATAAGTGTATGTACTTTGTTTTAATGAAATATTAGCGAGTTGCAGGTTTGGCGTATTTCAGGTAAGTTCATGTGCAGTGTGACTGGAAACGTGTCAAACCCCTGCACTTGGAATTGCTGATCTGTTCTGCTTAATGGCAGTGTGAAACCAACAGCTTGTCTTTATTTTTCCATTCAGTAGCTCACCGTATGATGTGTGTGGGTTAATTGGCGGTCTAGGTTAACATCCAGTTTGTTCCAGAATGGAAAAGGTCTTTCTTAGGTTGTCTGTACAAGCAGCTTCTAATAAGAGGAAATGCAGAATTTAATCAACTCTACATTAGTTGTCTGGGTTTTTCAGGATTTCTCTTGCTTGTGTTAATTCACCTCAGCGTGAGGTTTTTCTGTTAATTGGCCTTAATTTCCTAACTCCTGATAGATATATTGATTTCTGGATATTGCAGACAAGTGAGTGATCAGTCAAAATAGCTGGATTCAACTTGTCCTTACGCTGCTGACACTTCAGTGGTTCTGTCTTGTCTGTGGCAAATGGAACGGGAGGTCCCCGGGTGGTGACTGAGGAGGGCAGCCCGCGTGTGGGAGGAGTCAGTCTGCCATGAGCACATTAAGCAATAACAGGCTACAAACTTCAGCTGTTGTCCTTGACCAGGAATACTTCACCACTTCCTAAATGGTTTTCATTGTACACCAGCTATCATTTCAGGTTCTCTGTAATGCTGTGATTAAATCTCTGGATTTTGCTTTATTTGCTTGCTGGTTTTGTGGAGACTGACAGAGGAGGAATAACAAACCTCCTTCTGCTTCCATTACAGAGTTCCGGTGGTGGGTGGAATATCATAGATTTGAAGAAAAGTTGTATCACCAATACTCACAATTTATTGGGTCATCAAGTTGCCTTTATGTATCAAAGCACTTGACAAATTCTTGAGATGCAGGCCGTTTTACTAGTGGGATGCCTCTCCCAGGTTTTAGGATGGGCTGGAATACAGTAACCTCTGTGCAACACTGAACTATACTTAGAACTGCTTTAGAGTCACCTACTTTGTTTTTCTTGACCATGGGCCTCAGTTCTGGAAGAGTAAACGTTCTACAATTTCCCAATCAGAGAATTTCTAAGATACTATGAAGCAAGGGCAACTTCTCTGCTGGTTCAAGTATTAAGAAAAATACCCTTTTTAGTGCCAAAATCAATTCAGAATGTTTTAGACTTACTTCATTCTGAAGGTACAAAAACCTTGAGATGCCTGGCTTAATTTATTTTTAGGTTAAGTGTTTGCTGTGTTAAAGACTCTGTTGTAATACAGGTTGTTTTTTCTATTTTAACCTTTTTTGTTTGTTTTGGGGTTTTTATGCTGCTGAAGGTTAAATACTGATAACATCCTGTGGAACACAGCTTGAATGTGGGGTTTTTTTATTAAACTCCAAGTTTTGGGGGCATTTATTAGAACTGTTTAATCTGAGGCCAATTTAACTAGTAGCAGACTAATAAAAATAATATTGTTGGGCTTTCTGCCATGACAAATGTTGACTCACCCTTATAAAGTTGACTAAAAACTAATAACATTTAAAGTATAGGCATATGGAAACATAGCCTGTTACATGAAGTCTGAAACAGAGTGGTTCTGTTGGAGTTTGCTGGCGCTGCTTGTGAATTAGGTTTTAAAACAAAGGTTACTGTACTCTTGCAATTTATAGTGTCTTCCATTTAATACACTGTTAACGCTTTTGAGACTAATTTAAGTTAAAACATTTTGCCCTAATGAATGCTCTCATAGCACAGAATGAATGCTCTGGCTATCTCTTTGTCTTGATTCGTATCAAAAATGGGAAAAAAAGAATGACCAGCATATTTTTTATAAAATGTCAAGCAAGTTAGAAACCCCAAATCCTGAATTACTGCTGTGAATAATGGTGTCAGCACTGAACTCCAGTAAATGAGGATGTTTTTAAGAAACGCTGCTGATTTCAGGTGTTTTGTATGGGGGTTGAGACAAGCTCAGTCTGCCTTTGAAGGTAAATGGGGTAAATTCTAATATTCTAAAACACCAAGTTCCCGTACCAGTTTTCTGGGTTGCCTTAAAAACCTCTTTAAGTTCCTTTTTTTGAGTTTGGTTTGAAATACCATCAGAAAAATCAACAACGTGGTCACAGGAGTGCTGCAGACACAAGCGTAATGACCCCTCAGGGACATATTTTCCCTTGTTTGTCAGATTGAGCACCAGTTCTCCAACAGGGAGACTGTTGTTGAAGTTGCTGATAAGAGGTGGGAGAGTCAGTTGGAAAAATAATCATACCAGCAGTGAACATCCATTTGCTGCTCACTGGGAGGGAATCACTGGCTAAGCCGGCCAGGGGCTGAGTGAAAGAATTTTGAAGTGAGGTATTGGGGCAAGTGAAGACCTTTTAAACAGCACCTCAGCTACTATTCAGTCTGTGTTATCCAGGTCATTGGTTCTTGTGTTCTTAGGGCAATATGAAGGGGGTCTGGCCTTGTTCTTTTTGTTTACTTTCCTTCTGTTTATTAGAAAATGGAAACCAGTCTTTTGCGAGAGCAGTTTATCCTTCAAAGTGTGATAATTAAGCTGTGGGTGGCCCTGTTGAATGATAACGTATCAAAAACTGATTGATATCACTAAATGGATTTAACTCACTCTGACACTCTGCTTTGAACTTTGGGAAAATTCCATTCTTTACATATACAAGTAAAAGAGAGTTGGGTTTATTGCATTTTGCAGATGAAGAGCACAGAAGTGTTATCTTCTCCCTTCTAAAGAGAGGCTCCTAGAAGCTTTGCTGTCTGTGTAGTGTGTTATTGGATAAATATATCCCATTATTAGGTGCCAGTTTCACTAGTGGGGAAATAAAAATAACATCATCTTAGCTGTCAGTACATTGCAACTAATCTAAGTGCCTAATTCTTCCCAGGATCTGCTGTAACACGCTGTCGAGGGCTCAGCTTGCCCGGGAGCGGGTGCTGTGTGCTAAGAGTCAGGCTTTTACATGGTAATTCACGTGCTTTAGTGCCAAAAAGAACGATACCGAAGTTATCTATTTGCCAAGACGGTATCATTTTGCAGTGACTGTATCGTAGTTTAGAAAGCCGCACGTCACTCAGTTACGCAAGGCAAAAGGACTTGGATTTTACAGAAGAGGGAGTGTGGCTTCCTGGTAGTGCTAGAGCTGAAGCTGGTTGCTGTATGATTTTTCCAGCTGCCCCACAGCAGAAGGCTAATTTTTTGGGTTATGCATTAAAAAGATGGAGCTTTCCTTGCTTACTTAGTAGTCTAAACCATTAGGTTAGAGTTTAATGTACAGAAGATGCTACAATTGTGTGTACATATATATAAAAAAATCTACAGAGTCGATGACAATAAAGAAGCAATCTTTGTGCCAAGTTAGAAGAATGGTGAGGCACGGTGTCTTTGAAACTTACCTGATAGCCTCACATCCTAGCTTGGGATTATGCCTGTTGTGATTAACCTTTCTTCCTGCTCGTTTCCCAGAAAGTATATTATAAAAATATGCTCTCTCAGAAGGACGGAGATGTTTGAAAGGTCCACTGTCTGGTTTTTAGAACTATTTGCATTTTGGACACGGATTTGCTTCTTTTATCAGTTTGTTCACAGTTTCAAGTTCTTTTTGGGGCTGCACGTATATAAGGTATTTCCAGCTTAAATTTTTTTCTCTCTGAATTCAAATGTTACCAAAGTCATCTTGAGTTCAAATATACAGCTCCCTCCAAAAGCCATCTGCTCTTTGTTCTAGCCTAGTCAGGTATTAATTAATTTGACTTCACTTGACTGTTCAGCCTTTGAAGCTCCTGCACTCATGTCTCCCTCAGCTTTATTTAGCCTTATATCAAATTTAAAGCCCTGTCAGATTAACGTTACTTGTTCACATATACCAGCTCTGCGTTTTGGAAACTTTGCCAAACTGTAGTCTGAATCTTGTGGGTTTTTTTTGACTTACTTCCCATACTGCTTTGGCAAGCCTTCATGACTCTGAAAATGCAGTCTAACATGCAACAATTTCAAAACTCTGAAAATAAGTTTTCTTAATAATGACTTGAAAAAGTCAAGCAAAACATTTAACTTCTGAATTTTTTAGTGTCATAACTTGGCCTGGTTCCCAGTCTGGACAGGTGATGGTTGTTGCAACTGGATCCAGCCACTAAATCCTCTCTCTCAGTCCCTTCCTCTACTTTCTACGTTCCCTGAGCTGGGAGGGGAGAGGAGGAGGGATGCCTTTTGGTAGCTCTCAGTCTTCTGCGCACTCTCAGAGGTGCAGGTCTGGAATCTGATGTTCATTTTACCTGTGCAGTGTGTCTCCTCGTGCTGCACAGACACAGGTCTGTGTTCCCGTGTGCAAAGGTTTCTACCCCAGAGGATTTTATGATCATGGGACTGCTGATTAACTGGAAATTCAGAGATTTTTCAGAGACAAATTAGTAAAGTAATGAATACATTCACAAGGAATTCCTAAGAGCAAAAACAATGTATTATTTTAAAAATAAATTAAAAAATTTGAAGAGGCCTGGGAAGCAACATCTGGAGAGCAGCTCCCTGATCTTATTGGACTAATGTGCAAGTGCAGAGTCTGATCAGTATCTCTGGGTAAAGCAGAACAGTTCACACATTCTTCTCTTTCCATTTAATCTGTTAGCTGTGAAGAGCAGTGACCTTGGTGAGAAAAACAGCCACCTGTTTAAAACTTGCACGTGGCTGTGGAATTTTTTCCTGTCTGGATCGTGGGTCTCACTGTCTTCTTCAGCTTCTCTGTGGTGCTGGTTTGGAGAGGTGACACAGCTTGAGAATGAGGGTGTTGATGGAAGGGGAGGTGGAGGCAGAATGGATGCAAACCATACTGTGATCAAGTGCCTCACGGTTTCAGTATTACTGTCTGAGGGTTTTAGAACTGCTCCAGCAGTGCTGTATTTTCATTGCACAGTCAAAACCTTACTTGTACAAACTTCATCTTTCCACGGAAGAAAGGATGACTCAGTGCTGATGGTCTTTGTTGTTAGACTTCTCTGAAGGAGATGACACCTGGAACACTTAAGATCTGATGAGTTCCCACTTCTAGCTCAGTATCCTAACGTACCAAACAGTTTCTAATGCAAGGTGAAAATCATGTTAGAAGAAAAAGCTTTCCTCATACTTAAGAACTTATGATTAACAGGATTTACTTTAAGCATTTATTGGTGTTAAGTCTCAGGCTTTCAAAATGATCTTAAATAATGCTGTTTAAGAGAATCCTGTAATAATGCTATTTTCTTTCCATAAAATTGAATTCTTCATTTGAACTACATATTTAGCTATTCAGAATTCTGGCTGTAGTTTTTGGTGTGAATCAGGACACAGTACATTGCATGAGGAGCTCGGGATGGGGTGCTGGCACAGAAGGGGGCTGCAGTTATCTAACTTGACTTTGCCTGCTGGGAGCAGAGCTGGCCTCTGGTGGCTCACAGCAAGAGGCTCTAAAGAGCTGAATGTTTCTTGATGGTGGCTGAAACTGGAGTTTGTTGTCTTTAACATCAGTTTCTGTTTCCAGTGAGGTTTTGCAGCATGAACACTAGCGAAAACATTACTGCCTTAGCATTTTTCTCCTTGAAATGGGTGAGAGGTGGACCCTCAGCCTGTATTGATACCGAGGGTTGCCCCAACCCAGGTGCAGCACCTTGCACTTGATCTTGTTAAACCTCATTTTTTGCAGGAGTTTTGTCTTTTGTTCATAGAACATACACATTGCAGCAAAGCTGTAAGTTACTGAAACGATATGGTGGTGAAGAAGGAGTAATCCTGTGTATTATTCCTAATCTCCCTCTCTCTGTCTTCTGGAAAGCCCATACAAGCTTGATTTCCAGGTTTTGCTCTTGGCCTGGGGTACTGATTCCTAAGGAACCTTTGCTGCCAAGGTAGAGCTGCTGGCACAGGCTGTGCTGCTGGCGTGGCACTGCCCTTCTCCCTCTGGGGCGCTGTGTCCTTCCGCTGCAGTGCAGCACAGTCCCTCACAAGCAGGCTCTGCCATGGGATATTATCTGTGCACCAGCACTAGCATTCTGAACAATCATAAAAAACAAACAGCTGATGATGTGCCACCCATTAGCGAAGGATTAGAGTGGAACCTCAAAGATTTTTTTTCTTTTCTGGGGAGTGAGGGAGGGGGGCGGGGATGCTGCTGCTGTCGATAAATATGCTAGTGGTGCTGCAATGACGTAAAAAAAATGTTCCTTCTAAAACCTGTCTCAAAGACATGGTTGCTGAAAAAGAAGGGTTATGAATAACAGGGCAGCGGTGGAGATAAGGATTTAACTTGCTTTAGGCTGCTGCAGTTCTTTAATGCCAGGTTTCATGTGTGGTGGAATACATTATTTTTGCTGGAGGGTTAAACACTTTGTCGCTCATCTCAGCTGGCTTTTATGGATTTCCAGGTCTGCCTGCTGAGAAGTAAATTAAATATGTAGCTGCTTCTCACCTTTCCTCTGTTGCTGCACTAATGGAAGAGAATTTTTCTTGCCAGTAATACAGATGGTGATCATCGCTGCTGAGACTTATTGATTTTTGGTATCAGGAAGGTTGACAAATCTGCATTATTTCTGTGAGGATTTATATTTCTGAAGAAGAGGATAATAGGCATGCTTCATTTTCTTAAAGCTATGCCTAGGCAATTGGAGGCATAGCAAACCTACACAAACCTTATAAGCATGGCTGAAAAAGAAAGATGAACTGCTTTAGGATGTCCTTGAAATATGGTGTTGGATGGGTTTTTTAACTTCACTTGGAAGGTTTGGCTCTTTTTCTGTCAAAAGTTGCCTTTTGCATGTGCTGTTCAGGATCCGTTAAATGTCAGATGGAGGTTAGGAAGCCAAGGGTAACTGTTCTATTTTTATGTATTGATAACCACCTTTTTCTTGTGTTATGATTTCTGTTATTTTTTAAAAAATACATATGTGCAAGACAATTGGCAAATTATTTTGAAGTGGTTATATAATACTTTAAGTGCTGGTTTGCTGTTAAAAGTATATATAAAAAGAAAAACATTGAATGGAATGCTGTATGGTGGATTTTTTTTAATTTTCCTTTATACTTTACGCAAAAAATAACTACATGTAAATTTGTTACTAGTGTGTTTGCCTGTATATGTATTTCGATAAGAACATGCATTCAAAGACAATGAGAGTTAGAGATTTCTGTCTAAATCATATTTTCTGGATTAAAATACATTTAATACATGAATAGAGTCACATGCTGACAGTGCTAGAAGCAAATAAATAGAGTTGTTTATATTTGAAAGTATTCCTTTCAATGAGAAGATTATCATAAGCTTATCATATCATTAGCTGCAGAGCACTGCTGCAAATTTCTCTTTTCAGAATGCGATAATACAATCAAATGATTCAGTCTTTTTTTACCTTCCTCTCTTCCCCTGCTCCCAGCCATGCCAACTTCTCCATCCTTACATTTTCCAGCTCTTTCTAGGACCTGTGTGTACCAGCCAAGAGCAATCTGTCACTGTCAGTGTTTAAAACAGCTATTGTTTATTTACTGCCCTAATTAGAGACCAGGTTTGCAAACTTGCACGTTAGAAACGCTTTCTTGGGGAAATCAGCAAAAGCTCAGCAATCTTTGATTATGCTCACACTGCCCCCATTTTTCCCCTTCCCCTCCCTCCTCCCCCTGCTACAGGAGCCCAGTAACAAACGGGTCAAGCCGCTCTCCAGAGTCACGTCCCTGGCCAGTCTCATCGCTCCTGTGCGAGCCACTCCACTGAAGCGCTTCAGCCAGACGCTCCAGGTAATGGCAGAGCCCCAGCTGTGGTGCTGGAAGGGGGATGGATGTGCTCCCGGGGGAATGGGGACACTCATTTCTTTCTTTGGGGTTCCTGGGAGCGGGAGATGCACAGACCCACACACCCCGCCAGGATGTGCCAAACGGGTTCTGGCACCTTGTGAATATGAAGTCACTCGGCTTAAAACTCTCACCTCAAAATACACTTCTCTGTCCAGATAAGGAATGTTTTTCAATTACCAGTAAGAAAGCTATTGTACCTGTAGCATCTAAAACTTGTTTACTAAAGCATTACGCTTGTTTTTTAAATTTGGTGAAGAGAAAGTTCCATGACCCTTTCTATTAATTTTGGTTGGTTTCTTTGAAAATGTTATTTTTGGTATAGTTGGTCATGTAGGACGGCTGAATTTCCTTCTGTATAGTGAACTTTGACCTTGCCTAAACAAAAGAGTTAGTGAACCACTGGAAATTTCCAAGTCATTTTCCAAAGCCAGTGATGAAAATCAGTAAAGGGTAAGCGAATTTTAAATGCAGTTTTTACGTTACAGGTTAGGTGCATAATATTTAACATACTTAGAGGCTTACGGAACTTTAGGTTATAAAGCATTTGTGCCTTCAGCCCCAGAGACTGCAAAGTATTTGGGTGCTCACCTCCTGATGGCTGTCCTGAGTGCCAGCCCGGAGCTGGGGCACTGCTGGGGGGCTGCTTCCTCTTTAAAACAGTTTATGTAAGTCAGCATGTATAAGATGTAAAGAAAATTATTTAACAAGCTTAATTTCCTCGAGAGGAAATATAAAAATAACTTGAATGCATTAAAAATGTTCCTTAATCAAAATCAGTTAAACTAGAGCATTACTGAAGTTACTGTTAAGGAGGAAAGAAATAAAACTTCAGAGCAGGGAGCCTTTTGACAAGTAAAATCGTGGGAAAGAACCCCATTTTTCTGGATGGCAATGATCTAGAAAACAGGTATTGCAGGGGTTTTCTGACGTGGGTTTTCCTGCCTTCGGTTCCTGCGGTGTGTGAAGTGCAGACACTGCACAGCGAAGCCGCCTGTGCAGGGCTGGAGCGGCAGCAGATTGTCTGCAGAGCCGGGGCTTGGGCCAGGTGTAGCCTGGCGTGACTCGAGCAGGGATGCCTGTGCTCCCGGGGGAGCATAAATCTCCTCCATGGTCTGCCTCCAGGAAAAACTGGCCCTGCTCTGAAAGGGCTGCATTAGTTCCAGTGGCGAGGAGCGTGGAAAGCGAATGAATTTTTGGCTGAGCTGCTGCTGAGCGCGGCGCTTCCCTTTCCCCAGCCTTACACAGCCGTGGGCCTCGCTGAGGTGCTGCCCCTTGTCCTGCACTGAGCGCCTCTGTGACTGTGCACGCTGTCCGCTCTTGTATTCAATAAAGTTGTTTTAGACTATCCAAAACAACTGTCCTTTCATGTATGTAGTAGCAGCTTCCTGAGATGAGAGCTGTATAAATGTGTGTCAGGGCAAATTTTGTCAAAAATAAGAGAGAGAATAGTGCCTTTTCAAGTCCTGTTGCAAGCATTTCTGTCTTGCTCTGTTCATAATGACTATAAGAATATATTGTAATTAACTGCCTGCTTCTAAGCCGATTCAACAGTGATGTTATTCATACTGTCCTCTCTAACTGTGTGCTTGAAGGAGCTGCGGAGAGAAATCAGCTTGTGTGTTCCTTAAATCCTGGGTCTGAATCCAGTTCTAAGTGATGGATGCTGGTGATGTCCCTCAAGACTGCCTTCACAGTTGGCTGTAAATTGACTTCTTATCTGATTTTGTCAGTAACTATAGAACAAGGACAAAAAAGACTGACCTTGTGCTCAGGTGTCCCACTTGGAATTATTTAGAAATGTTCTGGGAGGCATGTATAGGTATTTCACTTTATTATGTATTGACATAGCTGTTGTTGTGTCTTATGAACAGTTTAGTGCAGGATTTCTTTTCATGGTGTAATTTCCTGCAGAAAAGGAAAAAGTTCATTTTTCTTACTGAGTGAACTTTAATGTATCTTCATTGTTATTTCAGTCAAAATTCATATATCTTCTTGCATTGCTGCTTAGATGTTCTGTATCCGTAAAATGAAGAAAGTCACCGTCATCACTACAACATGCCAAACAAACAACAAAGTTTGGTGTCCTTTTGAGTCTCCTGGCCTTTTGAAGCCCCTGCTGCCCGATGAGGAGGGTTTAGGGCCGTAGAGAACAGTGTTCTCGTGCAGCACAGAGAAACGTCATGTCAGTGCCTGTGAAAGGCTGCTCTTCTCAAAGCATTGAGTTCACTATTAGAGTTGTGTGCCATTTTATAACGTGATACATGACATGCTCAAAAGGTTTCAAAATCAAGGCGTTTAGTCCAAAAATCTGTCTGTCTGGTGCTTTTCATTCTAAGCACTTCCTTCATTCAACGTAAAACATTCCTTTAGGAGAACACCACCACACAGGAGCTGTATTGCACACTGGAGGATGCCTGTGGGAATGCATGGAAAGGGGCATTCCACCCTGGCTCATGGAATGTTCTGCTTGGTTGCATTCTCGTGGTTGGTGATTTATGAATGCAACGCATCTGCCTCTTTTCCCTAATCTTCCCATTTGCATGTGAATATAAGAGGTTTCATGCTTCCTCATTATAACAAGTGTAAATTAAGCATGTAATTTCACATGTGTTTCTTTGCCTTGTTAAATCTCGAAGGAGGACTAGCACCTGACCTACAAGGTTTTGGAAGGTTTGTGTGTGTGTGTGTTTTATTTTTAAGGGGTTTGTCAATTCCAAGTGGGACTCAGAATGGCTTCTTTTAAAAGGCATAGGTTTTATTTATATAATATGTCTTCTGATATTGTAAAAACATGTTGTATTTTTAGGCACTGTTTGCAATTCATGGACTCTTATCTTAGGAGGGGAATCTTGTCCTTTGTATATGGTGCTTTCAACCTTGAAATGAAGAGAATTTATTGTGTTTTAAATATTCTTACCCAAGACAATAGCAAGATGATTATGTTATGTAAGGCATGTTTTAAATAACAACAAAAGCGTAGAGTATTTCAACTATGTGAAAAAGGTAAAGCATTTCAGAGGTAGGACCTCAAAAAAAAAAGCATCTATTTTAATGCAGCAAGAAAGGAATCTTTTCAAAATAACACAGTAAGACCATAAAGTATCCATCCTTAGCCTGAACTCTTTCTAGGAGCCTACAGGCAAACAGAACTCTCAAGTGTCTCTTAAAACTGGCTTTATTGAATTTTAGGAGCAGTAGATACAGAGATGCTGGCACACGCTGGCAGAGTTTAGAGGCTCCAGAAATACTAATAAAGGTTGCACAGCAGTAGAACACAACAGTGGTGTTTCACAGTTTGCTGTCTGCCAGCGCTGAGTGCTAAGGCAGTTCTTCAGCTGCTAAGACGGGAAGGAGGAGCAAGTGAAAAGAATCTGGCTTCTTGTGCTTTTCTTAAACATTAACATCTGAATATTGACATAACTTTGCCTTAGAGTTTGTTCTTCTCATTTCAGTCAGATATTCATTTCACACCTTTCTACGTGAATTAGTTTCCTGATCTCATTATATATCCGAAGAGGCAGGTTGTTACCAGTTGAAAGGGATCCTCCGTGTATCAAAACCAGTTTGGCCAGTTAGAGCATTATAGCACTAATTATTTAATCCTCTTATGGACATATCTGTAAGGATTATGCCAATCACATCTTTGATTCTGAGATTTAAAAAGAAAAAAAAAGTGATGCTTTCAGGTATTAAGACAGTAAGGTAAGAGGAAAGGTTTTGAAAGGAAGTCTCACTTCATGAACTCTCTGCCCAACAGAGAAAACATTTTTCTTAAGCCATTAATATGTATTTGATGTAATGCACCCTTTCTTCTGATGTCCTCGAGGTGTAGGATCTGTTGTTTCTCAGTACAGACATGTTTGAACAATCCACTCCTCAAAATAAATAAAACCTAACAATTCTGTTGAGTTTCAGCTGATGCACAAGACAAGTGTATCTGCCAGATTTTGCTGTCCCAACTTTCCAGAGTTTCTGTGTAACAATTAAGTCTTTCTTTCCAAATTAACCAAAGAAGTATTCATAGAGTTTTCTCTCTAAAATTTGAATTAATTCTAAATTTTTAAGTATTAGGGATCTAACGAGGCAGATATGTGCAATGTATGAATCATTCCTGTATGTTTACCAAATTGAAACTCCGATCAGTTGTGTTAATTTACTGTGTTGGACCATTCTGCATTATCCCTGTAGTTCTCTTGTGTTGCACAGTCTGTGAATGCACTGCCTGATTTTTGAACCTGTTGAGGACAGGACGTGGGCACAGTTCACTGCAGGAGTGAAGGTACTGGCCTTCCATGAGGACGTAGTAGAATAATTTCTCTTGCGTTCCCAGTCCCAAATGTTTCTGTGAAGTTCAAAGCAAAAACTGATTAGATAACGCATTTGTTGTATTGAACTATATGTATAAATTCCTTCGAAGACAAGAAAAGTGAAACTGTTGTAACCATGAAAACAATTCTTCCCTGTTTTTGCAGCGTTCCATCAGTTTCCGCAGTGACAGTCGCCCGGATCTGCTCAGTCCCCGGCCGTGGGCTCGGAATGTGCCCCCTGCGAACACGAAGCGCAGAGACAGCAAACTGTGGAGCGAGACCTTTGATGTCTGTGTCAATCACATGCTCACATCCAAGGAGATCAAGCGTCAAGAGGTCTGTACTTGTTCGTAACCCTACATTTCATATTCAAAAGTTGCCTTTAAAGCACAGAATTGGGAATTCTGGCAAGCATTGGGATAGCACTTGCAGCTTCCCTCTAGTTGAATGGAATGTCACCACTTCTGCTAGAAGCAGAATTCCATCCCTAGTCTGTGTGAGTCGAGCTATATTAGATAAATGTGTTCTTCATAAAAATCAGCTGATCATATTGCCTTAATAAGTGTGAAGTTACTAAGGTCTGTTGTCCTGTGACTGGCTGGATGTGTGTACATGTTCTGTATGGCGCTGTCTGTACTCATGGGTAATATTTTGATGTTTCATTTTGCTGTCCTGGTAATGCTGGATGAGTGTGCTGTGACAGGAACAGGTATTCATCAGGTGATACATCCTCTCAGAAATGCGCCATCATTGCCCTTGTTGGAAAAGACTGTCTTTGAGAAAGTTTCCAGTGCTAGACAGATGACATACTGTTCAAAAGATGTCTTCCAAAGCAAAAAGAGAGTGTCAGTGGTTTTAATGTGTTGTACATGACAAAGTCTAAATAGTTCCTATTACAATCAATACAGAGCTCCTACAGAAGCAAGGGGGTTTTATTTTCAAAATAAATTTCTAGCAGTGTCAACAAGGCTTATAATATTCTCTCTGAGAATACTCCAGGCACTGAGTCATAAATCAAACAACAGTAGCGCCAAGCGTTTCTTGTGCAAATTTTAACAATGTACAAGAATTCATAGGAAATAACTTCTATAATTGAGAACTTCAAAGGCCTCATACTGAAAAATAAGCTGTTTGCACAGAAACTGTTTGCACAGCATAACAGTCATTGCTGTCTTGGGGCAGGAGCCAGGACCCTTGGTACAAGCCCAGTCAGTGAGCTGTATTCCAGGAAGTTTTGCCCGAGGATTCTCCTCTGTGTTGGTTTCTCACCCTGCGTGCCTCTCTGGAATAGCTGACCCACTTCCATGGGGCACTGGGAGTCACCTCACACCACGGCAGTCCTGCCAGGGGCGTGTGACTGAGCCAGGGATCTGCTCCAGCTGAAGATGGGCTTCTCTAATCTAGGCTGGCTGAAAGGTTTGACTGTAAAGCTGCGAATTCTCACTGCCCAAAATGTCAGTAACTCCTGCCGTACCCCACGTCAGAATGAAACCATGCAATAGGTTAATAACAATGGTATTTTGATAGGCCAGTGAATTAGGGCTGGTGGTGTTTTAAAAACTACTGCACTTGATTCTGTAGTTAGTTTGTTTCTGTAATGAGATTTAGCAGAGAAATTGCTGCTGGGTGGTATTATGAGAGCTGGTCACAATATAACATCAATTCACTATGCGGAGTATAGATTCAATAAAGATAGTTTACAATATTTGTGTCTCTATTACAGGCTATCTTTGAACTTTCCAAAGGAGAAGAAGACTTGATAGAAGATCTGAAGTTGGCAAAAAAGGTATGTTAAAAAAACCAAACCAAACCAAAAAACTAAAACAAACCCACAGAACACAACAAACAGTATTATTTGGTTTATAACACTTTAAAAATAATTTTTGCTTTTTATAATTGCTAAGACAGTAAGAGGGGGAGAAAAAACCCAGAGCATATTTCTACTTCCCATTTTTTCTGAAACAGTTAAATTTGCTGCTTTTTTTTTTTTTTTAAACTATGAAATTAATAGTTTAATATATGGGTAGGAAACTTTCAAATATTCTCAGCAGTTAGTCTGCTTTTACTCATAGGGAGCTTTAAATACTATAATTAATTTTTCAACTGCCAGTGATATATTAATTACAGAGCTCTCCTGTGTTTCTTTTCAGGCTTATCATGACCCAATGCTAAAGCTGTCCATAATGACAGAGCAAGAGTTGAACCAAATTTTTGGAACACTGGACTCTCTAATTCCTCTACATGAAGGTAAAACTCAAATAGCCTTTGTCTGCATTGCTACTGCACACAGATGCAAAGTCACCTGATTTATTTAAGGGAGGTTTCTCTTCTTTTTTCCAATGATCAGATCTTCTTAGGCGACTTCAAGAAGTCAGGAAACCTGATGGATCAACAGAGCACGTTGGCAACATCCTTGTGGGTTGGGTAAGGCACAGTTTGTAAGCAATTCGAGGACTTTGGTTTGAAGCTGTAACGTGGTTTTTATCAGACAATTTCCTTTCCATATCTGCCATAACATGTCAAAAATATATTCTCAGAGTATTTTTGAAAGGCAAAACAACTATTTATAGATATAATGGAATATTTTCTCTTTTCAGGGATTTTCCATGAAAAGATTTATACTAGGTTGTTGTTTTTAAAGCTTTTGCTATTCAGGAGACAAGCTGTATTTAATATACTTTAAACAGAAATTGAGAGGCAGACTCGGGTTTGTCTCCTGTAGGTCATTCAAGGTTCCAGTTGTCAAAGTTATTTGCTGCCAAAGATACTAATTTCTAGAAGCTGGTTATAATAAGGCAGACAGGGATACAAGAGAGATGCTATCGCTGCTTTACAAAAAAAACGTTGCGAAGTTCATGTTCAGTAGCGTCCAACAGCATAACCACTAAAAATAGCTTTTGCCAGTTTTGTTGATGATATTGATCATTGTATGAAGAAAGAGCTATTTTTAAAGTACTTAGATATGGGAGAGGTATACTTGTAAGTATGGAAATAATGAAATTTAATGGGGAGAAAACGGGCTGGAAATTTTTAAGGAGTTAGGTAATAATATTTAGCCTCTCTGTGTGAAAGGGTTGGCCTATTGTCAATAAGGGAAGAATGATCACTAGTACTGCATTATGCAAGTAGTTAATGGTAAATTTGTAAATGTCAAAATAGTCTCAGTTTTCTTGGAGTAAAGTAATGGTAAATATATTTGTTTTCTGGTGTGGTTGAACACCAGTGAACTCCTCTGGGTCCAACTATGTTTGAGTCTAGTTTCCTTCAAAGATTTTACATATAATTGTGTGTTGATGTAGGAGGCTTTGTAAGTGGATATATTGCTCTAATCAACTGACAGAGCTATTTTTTTTTTCCAGATCTGAGGCACAGTTTTGTCATGTTAGTTTGGTTAAGGTTCTTGGGGGCAATATAGAAGTTTGATGGTAAATTTTGCACACCTGAAAAAGGCCAGGTTTGGGAGCACTTATTCATAGGCTTTTATTTCCATTTAATTTCCACAGTTAAAGTCAGGCTTCTGTGTTCAACTATTGTCTGCATTAAGTAGTGCTCAGTCTTGAGTCATTGATATTTTTAACGTTTTGAAAGAGTGTTGGAGATCTCTAGGAACCGAGAGATGAGCTAGTGCTTCTAAATTACAGAAATGCTGAACAAGGTGTACTGAGGACCCTTGTAAATGTTATGTGTGTTGGAAATGTTATCCTCAACAAACTGCGGATGAATCTCCAGCTTAAAGAGTCTCAGCGTGAATTCTGACATCTTGAATCACTTGAAACCTTCAGTGGAGCAAACTGTGCTTTGCTTCAGCTGCACAATAATTTATTCCTTTCCTCAGCTTCCGTGCCTGAACTCCTATGACAGCTACTGCAGCAATCAAGTAGCAGCCAAAGCTTTGCTGGATCACAAGAAACAAGATCACAGAGTGCAGGATTTCCTGCAGCGCTGCTTGGAGTCTCCCTTTAGCCGCAAACTGGACCTTTGGAATTTCCTTGACATCCCAAGAAGCCGTTTGGTTAAATACCCATTACTACTCAGAGAAATTCTGAGACACACCCCAAATGATCATCCGGATCAGCAGCACCTCGAAGAAGCTGTGAGTAACTGTTGGGTTTGGGTTTTTTTAGATTAGAGCATTCCAGGCTTATTGATGAATTAAGGGACACTACAAAAAAAATGAAAATGCAAATACTTAGAGCTGAAAATAATATGTGAAGTTTCTAGCACCACTCCCCCAGGTGCTAAAAGAAAGGGACCCAACTCAGATATTTCTAAGACTTCTGTTTTTTTCTCATATATACACACACATATATATAGAGACACTCACATTAAATTCAGTAATATGTACACACACAGAAATGTGTATCTGCAAGTAAATGAGTTTACTATAGCAGACTTGTTTGAAACACACTTCTAAATACTGACTTGAATATTTTGTACATTTCAGTATTTTTTTGCTGAAAAATGATTGCCCTGCTTTTTTTGGGAAAGTCCATGTTTCAAAACACATGTTCCTCACCAGTGTTGTTCTGCTACTCCTGCCTCAAATCCTTTGCCCAGCTCAACTTCTCTGTTGTAAAATTGGACAAGTATCATTTAAATTCAAAGCTTGGATATTCACATTTAGATGTAATTTCCCCTTGTGCACATTCTTTAAGACCCAAACAAAAATCATAAATATCTCAAAGAATTCTGCTTATTTCTCAAATTTGCTTTTCTGTATAATATCTGGTAGTCTGTTTTAGAAAATATTTTAAATTCTTTCCTCCTATACTTGTATTTTATATTATTTCAGAAAATATAATCATGATTTTTGCCCTGATGTTCCAATAGCCTTATGTAGGTTTGTGATGTTCTGCTGCAGCAGAACACTTGGTCTTTGAAGTGGTATATATCATAAATTGTGTATTTGCCAAGATAAATTAGGAAACAGAAATGACTCAATGTGGTTGGCTCTTAACACTATCCTAGGCTTGTGGAGTACATTTGTCTTCCTGTCTGGCCATCTGCTCTACCACTTTGGGCCAAGTTGATCCCTGATAAATCTCCTGGGATCAGCAGACTCTTGAATTACCTCTTTGGGCTTGTATGTGTTGACCCATCCCCTGCTCCACTTCCAGTTAATTAACAGGTCAGCTTGATCACTCTGAGCAGCCTCTGATAATTAGCCCCCAGAACGCCTCATGTGCGTACCCAGTTAAGGAGCCGTATTTTCCGTGTCAGATAAATAGATCTCCAGGTCCTGAAGGACTGCAAGTATAAGGAAGTTCAAGACAGGCAGTGTATTTGTATAGAAAAGGCAAAGTTTTCCTTTTAACGTTTTTTAAAGTAAAAAGGCAAGAAAATGATTACTTTAACTGTAAAATTGTAGGTATGTGCATGTAGTAAAATAAAATTCATAAAATAAAATTAATTTGCTGTGTTTCCAGAGGATAACTAATAATGAATAAAAGCTGAGAATGTAGTGGTTTGGGCTAGTTCCTTGTTTTGCAGGACAGGGATCTTGATAGTCCTTCTGTTTGTTGTTGGCTGATGTGATGCAGCCATTTTAGGAAAACATTACCTATTTTGAATCAATGTTTTTAAGGCAGGTTGTTCTGTGTCGTTTATTGGCACACTTCAGCTGACAAAAATACATCTCTGATTATATTTCTTACATCTGTTTATCTTATTTCTGCCTATTTTGGTTTGATATAAAGAGATAAAGGCCAGATTTTTTAAGCCATTGTTAGAAGCAATAATAAAGCCAAACTGACGTGTCTTTGTACAGTGTAGTCTGCTTAATTTTATTGTTACTATTAATACTTTTATAGACTGCTCTGCAAAAAATTAATGAAAAATATACTGTAAATTACAACATATTTTCTTGTAGCTACCATTCAAATTATTAGGAGACAGCTTTGAATATTGGACTGTCTAATTAAAGTTCATGTGTTTTCACTGTCTTTCTGTAGATAAATATAATTCAGGGCATAGTGGCTGAAATCAACATAAAGACTGGGGAATCTGAATGCCAGTATTACAAAGAGAGATTTATTTATCTTGAAGAAGGCCAAAGGGATTCATTGATTGATAATTCACGTGCTCTGTGTTGTCATGGTGAACTGAAGAACAACAGGGGAGTGGTAAGCAATAAAAATTTTGTCATAAGTATCTTTTAAAGGTATCCTCATTTTGCATGACAGCTAAAAGAGCTGTGAGCATACACAGAGAAACCTCATGCTCTCATATATAGGAAGTTGGTAAATATCAACTTATATAGGACACTGGTCATTTTTGTTAGTAGTTCAATATCTGTATAGGGAGGTAATAAACTTATTGTAATTACACGTGTCACTGTCTGTTACGGGACCTAACAGTATTCTGGATAAATTTCAGTCCTTGCAGGATTGCATGTCCTGTAAATAGAGGCACAAGTGGTAAAAAACCTGAACTATTCATGGATATAAAATGAGGCATCTGTTGTGAAAATATAGAATGAAGATGGGCATTTTCAATATCAGAAGACTGCCAAGGCATATTGGGAAATACTTCTGTTATAATGATTATATAATTACATTATATAATTACATTATATAATTACATTACTGGAAGATGGGACAGTGAGCTTAATGGATCTGAAGCTCTATCTTGTATTAGACTTGCAAAAGAATGTGTTCATTTAGATTTAGAAGCAAAGAATAGTTACTTGTGATAGGGAAGAAAATTTTGGCAATGAAAACCAAATTCATTTCAGTGCATGATACCAAGCGAAATGAATTTAAAATTTCAGTTTGTTTATTATTGGAAGCCAGTGGGGATTTCAAACTGAGGAGGAACATAATATAAAGATGGTAACAGGTGACTTGTGCCACCTAGGAGCAGAAGTAATTTTCTGAGCTTCAAAGAGCTGTGGTGAAACTGATAGTGAGCAGCATGTGAATTGTAAGACTACTTATAATTGTTCATTGAAAGTATCTGGATGAGTAAGATTGCTTATTTCTTATTAACAGAGGCAGTAGAGAAAAGTTAGTGTCAGAAGGAGTAATGTGTATAAGCATGCTGCTGCTGTAGAGAGAGCCTTGAAATGTCATGCATGTTTCAAGGCCTCAGCACTAAAAGGATTATGACATAAGAAACGGGGGACAGGAAAAATAATTCTGGTTTTTAAATTGTTTTATTTACATACTTAGATGCTGTTGCAGCATGTAGTGGGAAGAACGGAATATTTAACTGTGGAAAACTCAAGGTTTTAAGATGCAGAGTTTAAGTAAATTTGGTTGAATGATTTTCTAAAAAAGGAATAATGCTTTATTACTTATTAATGTTTAACAGAAACTGCACGTGTTCCTGTTTGAAGAAGTGCTGGTGGTCACTCGAGCTGTCAGCCACAACGAACAGCTCTGCTACCAGCTGTACCGGCAGCCAATGCCCGTGCGGGAGCTTGTGCTGGAGGACCTGCAGGACGGAGAGGTTCGGCTCGGTGGATCCATACGTGGGGCATTCAGCAACAACGAGAGAAGTATGACCACACCCTTTATTTGCTTATGGACGATTATTATAACCTTAAGGCACCTGCCAATGAGACATCAGAATGTTTCCTCTAAAATTTCACATTATCTCTCTCCACCCTCTTGATTTTTGTTTCAAATGGGGCTATTTTGTTCTAAGTTGTTTCTTTTAGATTCTTTCTCTAAGCTCACTGTATTGATGATTTCTCCACATACCTACTTCTGTACTGAACTGAGAAGGGGAGAATATGCAGGCTGTAGTGACAAAACTGCAGAATTAATACACTAGTGTCTTCTGAAATCTTAAGCTTTAGCTGTCATGCCTTTCCTTGTGTTATGGAGAACATTGCTGGCTGTTCTATAACCCTTTCAGCTGGCAGATACTGTAGTCCCCAGTGTCAAGACTGCAGCTATTCATGTTAATGTCGTTCTAATTAGGCATATTATAAAGATGCTTATTCTATTACAAGGGTCCTTGGAATCACACTTACCTGATCAAAACTTGGAGGGGTTTTTGTATGTATCCACTATATTAGTGAAGTGAATGGAAGAGATGAGGCAGTCTCTGGCTGGCACAAGACAGAGTATTCAGTGGAGGTTCTGGAAATCTGCTTCACAGAGAAGGAGGAAGAGAGGCATGGAAGTGTGGGAGAAGCAATAATCTTGCAGATCCATTTGAAGCTTTATGGATATATGCATGGCAGAACCAAAATTATTCAGCAATATGGAGTTATTAGAAGTGCTTATGGTGGTCTGTGTTCTTGACCCACGGAACAAGGAGATACCCAGACTCTTCTCTTTGGTCCGACATGGTATGGGCAGGAAACGCCTTAAGGCAAAGATTTTGCAGGTTCTGTTACTTAAATATACTCCAATTACAAAATCTATTCAGCCAATATTGTTTCTTTCAGTCAAAAACTTCTTTAGAGTCAGCTTCAAGAATGGATCTCAGAGCCAGACTCACTCTCTCCAAGCCAATGACTCCTTCAACAAGCAGCAGTGGCTGAACTGCATCCGCCAGGCCAAGGGGAAGGCTGCGTGTGCGGGCCAGGCTGGCGGGCCGCTCTCGCAAGCGCATTTGCTGTTGCCACCGGCACAGGGACACGGAGTGCCCCCGGGAGACACCAGCCTGGAGCTCATGGACCAATCCGACTGCGACTCGGACTGCAGCATGGACACCAGCGAGGTCAGCGGAGACTGCGAGCGCATGGAACAGACGAACTCTGGCGAGCGCGGCAAGCAAATAGAAACCAATGTTTGACAAAAACTTACAGTTCGTGGAAGAAAATCTGTCTCTTACCTGTACAGTATTTGCATTCCATACACGGAACCATTGGGAGAAGCACTTTTAGAATACTTTTTGTGATGATGTCACTGCAGTCCTTCTTGTATTCGTACCTGTGAGTGTAGTACTGTGACTGCCCATCTGTATAAGCTGGAATCTCTTGCAACTCATGTCCTGTGGTTATATTCCATAAATACCTAAGGTGGATGAAAGAGGTACTTGACCAGTTATTCTCAATGTCCTGCTGTAAACAGAATCTCTAAACTGCTGTTTATATATGCATTACATAAATAATCTTTCCTGAATTTAAGTATTTTATTTGCCCTTTAATGGGGCAGCTGAAGATGTGGGCTTAATATGGAGTTTCAGGATGGGATATCGAGATAGTAAGTTTTCTTAAAGGCATGGAAGGAGAAACTAATTTCTTGGAAAAATAGAAAACTATCTTGCAATAACCTGTCTGAACTCTTGTGGTATTAAGTCAACAAGAACTATAAACAGCAGGCCATGGAACCAGGGAATATTTAGGCATTCATTTTTCAAAATGAAGCTGTCCTAAAATCCAGCAACTAAACTTATTAAAATCTGGACATTTCAGTGGTCAGCATAATGATGTGGTTTATTTATCAAAGCATGTAATGCTAAAAATAATTAACTGAAAAAACCCTAACCAAACCTCTACAGCCAGCACTGAATTAAATGGAATGCTGAGAATACTGGGTATTTGTAAATAAGCTGGTAGTTTGCTTTTGGTGCCATATAAATATATTATCCCAAACAGGATAAGAATGGAATAGAGCTTTTGCTTGTGAATAGGCCCTCTTCAGCATTTTGCACTCCACTGACCTCCACTGTTGGTTTTAAACACCACTAAACTAATGTTAAAACATTTAATTTTCTGTAAATATCTGTTTACAATTACATGTCGTTGGTTTTTAAAACTAAGTGATGATTTTATATAAATGATCCTCTACAAATACCCCATGGGATTATGTAGAGAAAGTTTAAACAAAAAGGGAATTGTTCTTCCTTTAGGATGTGTTACATCCTTTTTATTTTCCTCAAGTTCTGTTTTAAAAGTTTTTGTTGCATTTAATCTCATGCTGTAATTGGAAATGTTTACTGTGTTTTCTGGTGGCTGATTTAATCTACTCATTATGATGAGAAGCAGGTGAGTCACTTAAATGCAGTCTAAAACTGTTAAACATCCTGTTACCTTCAGGAATCCCTGGATAATATTTTATTTCTTATTATAAGAAATAATGCCAGTGCTGTATGGCAAGCCATGAAAATGATATATTAATACATTTAAATGATTCTTGGTATCACACGAGATAACCTGTGCAAAGTACTCGTCACAACAAAAGTAGAAAAACTGCTAAGTTATTGCCAAAAATATTTTTCTTGTGTTCTGTGAGTTTACGGAAAATTTACTATGTCAAGTATCTTACGTATATATATGCTCATGTGCATTACAGAAATCAGTGTGACAAGATGATAAACAATATAAAACAAGGTATTTTTATTTTTTAAAAAATGGCATTTTTACCCTATAGAACATATTTCTGTATTTATAGTTTTTAAAAAAAATCAATTTTCTTTTCTGTTTCAGGCTTTGTAATTTATTTCAACTGCTTCATTTTTAGAGCTGAATGAGTATGCCAGTGAAGATGGGAGAAAGGAAAAGGCATAGGAAAGCTGTTCAGCAAATGTTGAAAAAGAGCAAAAAGCATGTAAAGTGTTCAGATAGAGACGAAAGAATGAATGTGTGTATTGACTTTTTTTTTTTTTTAATAATGGCCTTAAACTTTTCTGGAAGCATTTCAAATAAATTACATTAAACCACTTTGATTTTTAGTTGGTTTGGTTGGTTGTGCAAGAAGATTACAAAAAGATTTCAGCGGTACACACAGTGAGGCTCAAGGTCAAGTGGCCAAGGCTCATATTTTGCTTGTCATGGAAGTGTTCCTATTTGGATCTCATTTGCTAGATACAGTAGTGACATAGAAATGAGTCACTGCACTCAGTTCACCACATACCCCAAAGTTTTTTAAATAATGAATTTAATAAGTAGGTGGAACAAAGAACTAACATCCCGTTAATCAGTTTCTCTCTCACGATTCTTCAGGGGTCACAGCTCTACCAAGCATATTATTCCAACATACTGAGATGATTAATCCTGGGGTATGTAAAAAGCCACCGACCAGCCAGTGAATCTCAGAAGATTAATTTACATTTGTTTACTCTCGTTTAGCTGCTCACTTAATGTCACGTTCACCATTCTGGAGTGCAAGTGGTTTGGCTTTGCTTTGTAGTTTACATACACTTAGCTACTGATTGATCTAATAAAGCTTAGTAATGTTTTTTCTCTTCAAATCATCTGAAGGATTAAGCTTTCCAGTTTAAGAACACTAACGTAATTCTGGATTTGGTTAGCTTGTTTTATTTCTAGCACTTTTAAAATGCCACTGCTTTTGAGAGAATGACTTTTGATTATGGCAGGAGTGGGGTGGGGTGAGCTTGGACGATAAAATGTACTGAAACAGATGGGTAAAACATAGAATGATGAATGCACAGTAAAGAAAAAAAGTAATATACATCAATAAGTGAAGTGATCATCACGGTTAGTAATCCTGGTGTCTGCAGAGTGGAGTCTCAGAGGTTGCAGCAGAGCAAAGACTGAGGTGTCACGTGCTTCCAGCATCTTCTGGGGATGGCCAAATGAGGAGAGGGCTGAAGGTGCACCTGGAAATCTGAGGTATGAGCACTCTGGGTCTCACACAGTGAGAGATGAGGTGTCCTGCTCTCGAGCAGAAAGTCAGTGCTCTGAGGGGGCAGATTTGTCCCTTTTTCACAAACCTGTTTCTGTTCCTGATGAGAACAGTCAGTGTAGTTCTAGCTTATGGAAAGACCTGATGAGCCAGAACTAATAAGGGTAAAAGCAGACATTGTCTTGACTGAGAAAGAAAGGTAAGCAAAGAGAATGGCCTTGAAAGTCTTTGAACTATATGGGTCCCCTGCCAAAAGAAAATTTAACTGTCTGTGACCTTTGTTTCCCTAGATTTGCTCTGCAGCACTGAAAAGAACAACTCAAGGATGAAGACCTATCTTCTGAAACAGAAAGGTCTGTTACAAGACACCAGGAGCAGTAAGTTTAAGGTCTCTGAAGCTCTGAAACTCAGTTGCCAGAATCTGGGTAAAGGATAAGCCCAAAACTGTACTCCAAGGTAGAGGATGTGTTTTTCCAATTGAGCGCAACGCACCTGAAGCAGGGATACAGCCTTAGGAATGCCTCTGGGAGAGTGCAAACCAAGCTTCTTGAAGTTCCACCAAATTTCTAGAAGTTGACAGCTACATCAGAACTTTCAGATACCAGTTTAATGGATTGCCTTTTTTGAAAAAGTTGATGTTTTATGGTGACACTGCCTGGCACTTAACAGGCAAAGCTTGGTTCCCAGGATCTAACAGAATCCAAAGCCAAGTTCCACATATATGGAAAATCTGTTTCCTTTGAAAAGGGGGTTCCACATCCAGAGTGGACAGTTCTTTCTGTATTTAATGCTTGGTCATGAATACTGATCTTAAAATACTGTAATCTGTTCTACAGATTGATGCTGCCATCTAATGGAAATTAGGATGTATTTTTAGAGCTGATTTAAGTATTTTAAGATATTAAATGCATTAATAATGATAAAATGAAAGCATTTTAAAAATACAAGTAGGTAGTTTCAAACTTTCACCTGAGGATCACAAATTTGTTAGAGAGGAAAGTCCCAGGTGAATTTCTGCTACTAATCCTTGGTCTTAGAGAGCCAAGTCAAGACTACTACCCCATTTCATGTTACCTTTTGGTATTAGAAGCATGTCTTCTTCATGGCTGGTAAATGAAGCTCTTCCCAAGTGTGTAAATTAGGTTTTGTTTCTGAATTTTCCAAAGGAAAATTGCATGATCTTTGAAGAAAGATTAATGATATAGTTCTATCTTTGATCTCCTGGCACCTGAAATTTAGGCAGCACAAAAACAGCACTTAAACATATGAAGAAATGAGATGTGTTTTGCATCACAAGAGTAATTTCTGGAAAGCAAAATAGTAATTTCTAGTTACTTACATTAAGCTGTAACAATATGCTCAGATAGAGTAATTTTACATTTCCAAGTGTGCTTTCAGAGAGGAATCCCGAGGTAATGTCTGGAGCAAGCACCCAGGTTTGCTCCTGGAGCCTTATGCAACCCTCCCTTGAAAATGTCTCATCTTGTGGCTATTAATCTGATCTAAATCTGTATTATTACTGCGTTACGTATCATCTGATTTCAGAATCAAAGGGATCTGCAGCTGCTTTGTACTTGGGTGGGAAACCACTTGGTGCAAGCCAGAGAGTCATGGTTGGATGCCTGGCAAGTATCAGAAACCACAGAAACCAGAAGCTAGAGAGACAATGAGGTGACAGATTTTATAACTCTTTTTTACTTCAGAGCGTCAGCCCCTGCACGTCTCGTGGAGCCGAAGCCCACCAGGGCAGGGTGGTGGCCAAGGGTTCCCCTCCGGGCAGGGATGTCCGAGTTTTGAGATGGAACAATAACTAATAGCTCTTGGTGCGTGATGTATTGTAGAAACTACCTCCAGCTGAGCCAGGTGATTTAAGGGGACTAACCAAGCAAAGGAAAGAAGCAATGAAGAGACAGCCGGCCAAGCAATACCAAGTTAATCCGTAACCAGGTGTATTGTATTAAAGCAGGTCATAAGGCAATCACTTAGGACTTGGGGTCTCCAGACAGAGGAGCCGCCAGAGACCCTCAGAGAAGCCCCTCGGAGACCTTACAAGGATATGTATATATGCTAGTAATACATATAATAAGTGTTTTATTATATGTCACGAATATGTAACGGGAATGAAGGCAACGAGAAATGCATACTCGTGTACTGTTGACTTATAAGCTGCAGGTGTGTGCACTTGGGCGAACTGATTTGCGGGGCGTTCCCGCCGTGCTGTGCCCCTGCGGCGTGTGGGGACACGGCGGGGACACCGTGGGGACACGGCGGGGACACCGTGGGGCTCCGCCGGCACGGGNCCGGAGGGAATGGCGGATGCCGTGATCCCCAGTGGCGGCGAGATGGAGCCGGAGCAGCATCAGCGGACGGAGAAGACCAGCGCGGGCGTCCTCGGAGGGGAGAGTAACAGAGCGGGAGCCGCTGGGGACACTACACAAAATGGCGGACGCTCTGAGAGCAGTAGCGCTGGGGAGGCGCTGCTGGTGGCTGCTGCTGCTTCGGAGGACAAGGTCCCCACAAACCTCAGCATCACTGGCAGCAGCCAGCGCAGGAGCAGCATCTCGACGGCACATGACCAGCAGCAGCCGCCCAGCGGTGTGCTCGGGGGGCCGCCCCCTCTCCCTAAGCCCCCAGAAGACAACCAGCCTGTTAGGAGGAACTTTCAGATCCCCAGGAAGAGCAGAGAAAAGAAAGGTTGTTCCTTCCCTTCCCCTCCCTTCTCTCCCTCGCTCCCCTCCATCCGATCCATCAGGCAGGCTCCCGGCTCCTCACACGGCTGCATGCGGACCCTGCGCGTGTGGAGGAGGCTCTGCTGGCTCGCACTCGCGAGGCTGCTGGGGAGACGATTTTAGTGTCAGGCTTTCACATTCTTTCCCTACCCCTCCCTCTTCTCTATCTCCCTTTCATTTTGTTACAAGAAGGAGCAAAAAAGAAAAAAAAAAACCAACAACAACCCCAAAACTCGGCTTGAATTTCACACCGTTGCTTTAAAAGGAGGAGAAGGTGGATGCGATCAGGGTGGGCTTGAGTTGATCACGGCTCGACTCCTGGAGGTGCAGTCGTATGCGAGAAGATGGTTCTCTGGGACACGGACATCAGAGAAGATGGTTCGCTTTTCTCTTCCCTCTGACCTCTTCCCTGCAGGAGAGGGGTATAATCCTGTTTAGGATAAACTTAACTGAGCAGAATTGTCCTTCATTGATGATACACAGAAGACTGTTCTCATCTGGTAAAAGTTCTTTGCAGGGGGAAAGGAGCATCCCATGTTCTCATGCTTTGCCTTGAAAGCATTCTGCTTCCAAATGTCCAGGGTTTGGTTTTTTGGGGGTTTTTTTGGTGTGTTTTGTTTCTGAGTAATTCTTCCTCTAAAAGCTTGTGGTATTTCTTGCTTTTCACAAGACTCCACTGGCTTCTGCTTAACTTTAATTTGGTAAGTGGAGTTGAAGACACATCCAATTTCCTCCCTGAAACTCAGTTCTTTCCCTTTTGCAATCTGGGGCCATTAACTTAGTCCATATCACAAAAATACTTGTTCGTATAGGCTTCTAGTTCTTCAGAGAAGAGTCTAACATCTTAACTTATTGAAATGCTTTCTTCTGTAAGGAAGAGATGAAGGTAGGTTTATTTCATTATCCAGTCTTTTCCCTCCTTCCATTATGTCCCCATTTTCCTTCCCATTGCCACCCCCTTTGGGCTGACACAAGTCTGGCAGAGATTCATTGTAAAAAGGACTGGTTTGATTTTGGAGGGAAAAGGTCTCTTATAATTCATCTGACAGAAAAATAACTGAATTTAACATGGTGCCTCATGCACTTCCGTATATCACACCCAAGTGTGGTTACATGTGAGTGCCTTTATATCTCAGAAATGTTTAGTACTTAACCACTGAGATTTGAAGTTCCAATGTGAATGAAAACCTGCAAAATACCTTTTCAGTCATCTTAATTCATCATTTGCCTATGCAGAGCCATCTCCTACAGCAGGCAAAGAGTTGTAGGTATGTTGTTCAAACCTCAGGCTTCTGTGGCTTCTGGGATAGAAGAGGAAGCCATTCTTGCCTTACTTCAAAAACTGACTTCCTAATGTCAACGTCATTTGAACCATTCTTAAGGTCTTACTTTTTAGTGTAGTTGTCTCTTTTTCCCTTTCAGCCTATAGAGTACTTCTTGTGCATTTTAATCATTCCAGTGAGTTATGGTTTTGGAAGTTCTCAAAGCAGACCTTTATTCAGCCCGTGGTGCTTGTGGCCTTCAGGGTTGCTGAGTGTGGGTCTCACATCGTGTGCTACAGGAAAGTGCTGTGAGAGCACCTGTGGTCGGCACTAGCAAAAGTGGGCTGCCAGCGTGGTCTTTGAGGACAACCGAATTGCTATTGGGTTTCTGTTGTAATTTGAAAAATGGTGCAATTCAGTCCGTTCTTGAACTAGAAGCGCAGCAGCGCATTGATCATCTGATGCTGTAGTGGCATATGCTTAGTGCCAAATACATCTTGTTAAATTGCAAAATAATTAGAATGTCATCAGTCCCTCTCAAAAGAGCTCTCTTCGCTTTAGGTTCTAAAGTTCAGCATCAAGCAATATGCATGGAAGCTTCCTTCATCCTTCCTTGCCTTGGAATTGTTTTGCTTTGTAAACTACCATTTCCTTCCTGGACGTACCATCCTGAGAGATGCCTGCTGCCATGATTGTGAAGGCTTAGCTGTTCTGTATAAAGTATGTTCAGAAAGACTTTCTTATAGGTGCCTGGTTTTTTTCTTGGATTTTTCACACACCGGAATGTGTTTCAGGGACAATTTTTGATCATGAAGCATTGAAAAGTTGAATCTGTAAAGCAAAATTATAAGGGAAACATCCTAGAAGATTTAGGACTCTGCTGCTTATTTAGCCTTTCTGGAATGTATCTCCCTCTCGGGAGACTTAAGCAGGGACTGAAAGCCAACAGAAAGTCTTGTCAATGTGGAGAAATCCATCTGGAGGAAACATGCTGTTTTAAAAACCAGCTGTGGTTAATTGTCGCAGAATATTTTTCTGATTTCCTCGTTCTTTTTCCTAGTGTAAGAATTCAGGAAACAAAACTGAAAGAAAGGTTGTGTGTGAGATTACTTTTGTAAGGTATGCCTGCATTTGTTTTCCTCCTTAGAACTGCCCTGACTGTTTTCTTGGTACATACGGTTCAGTAACTGTGTTACTGTACTCTCTTGAGTAGCTTATCTCTTTTGTTTATCTTCCTGCTTAGTCTCGTATTTTCAGAGGTTTCCAGGTCTACTTGAAACTTCAGAGATCCTTAATAGGATTAGGAAAACAAATTGTAAGGATAGAGCACTGGAAGAGCACTTTTAACTTACTGAGCTGTGAGTGATCCTCATACCAAAAGACAATTCGAGAAATCCTGCTGACGTAGCAGCCGGTGACTTTAAGGGTTGCTTGTTGATTAAAGCTGGATGTTCTTTTGCAAAGTCTGCTGAAGTAGCAAACATCTGCTGTTTCTCAGGCCAAGTGAGGGAAAAAGTTCTTACTTTTATCCATGAAGCTCTCAGCAATACTTGCTTGGAGGTCCTGGTTGTCCTTTTTCTACTTAACTGCTTTGCCTTTTGTCTTCTCATTTTCCATATCTTTGGTAGATAGGTGTATCTGCTGTTTACTACATGGGGAGTTCAGTCAGTCCTTGAACTTGATAATGGTTTAGGCCTTCTGAGAGCAAAAGACATTTAGGACTGAAAAAGTCATAAAGGTTATGGTTCATTTATACCACATATTTTTGGTCTTAGTCTTAACAAATGAAGACTTAAAAAAATGAAGACTTAAAATGGTGCTTCTCCACAGAATTTTGTAGCAGGAGCACTCGTGTGTGAAGAGTGCTAGCATTCTGCCAGCTTAGCTGATGAGAACATCAGTAATTTACTGACCTTCACTTGAAAGTTGCTTCAGGATCTCTTAAGGAGGATGTCTGTGTTTTCATATTCTGACTTAAAAGCAAACAACAAACCCAGTAACTCCAGTCTCAGTTTTCTGAAGCTGAAGCACCAGAGAGCTGTGAAAGAAATATGGCATGACATTCATCCAAACATCTGGCCCAGTGCCTGTCCCTGACTAGTACTCATTAACTAAACTCAGTTTCCACCTGGAAATGCTTATATGTGTTCCAGTGCCCTGGGTAGAAGCTGAACAAACCCAGTATATTTTTACTTATACAGAGCAGGCCAGCAAACCCCACAATAACTTGTGTTATAAGGGTGCTGCAGGTCAGTCCTTACTTTAATTACTTGTTAATTAACACAGGTCAGTAAAGGTGCAGCATTACCCTGTGAGGTTTGTACTGCAAGGTATATATGTACACACTTGCTGGCCTTTGAAGTCATGTAGGGCTGGAAATAAGCTTAGTGGTTTCATCATTTGCCTGGGAGTGCAGGCTTTGGTGATGCTGTAGAAAGTCTAGTTTAGTACTTTCCCTTTTTTATTTTGTCTTGTTTCTGAACTCCTTCCTTTAAGTGATGTACAGGCTGTGGTGTGGTGACATTAATGTTTTAGAGCATCGCTGTCCTTAAACACCACTGCTTAGGTGACAAACTGAAAAGTAGTGCCCTGCTACACCTCATTAGGGCAGTGTTTCACGTTTTTATTGAGAACCTGAAGTCTGCAATGCCTCAAGTTCTGGAGGAGAATACTGCAACAATCTTAAAAAAAAAAGATCTCTTTTTCTGTATTTCATAATTTAAGGAACAGGTAGACCCCTTCCATAAATCTCTTGAGAGCTAACTGTGTAGTAGTTTATGTGGGTTGTCCCTAGCAGGAAAATGGGGACTTGCTGCTTTTGAGCAGGTCTGAGGTCACTCATCAGCTTTTCACAAAGCAGGAAATGTTTAAACACAAATGGGAACATAGTTGACAATATTTGCATGTATGACACGATCTTACTTGATGTAATAATGTGCCTTTTCCTAGATTTGGATCTGGGAAGTAGGTAAGATGATGTGTATGGATTGTGGTCTCTCTTGCTGATGCTGTGGCACTTTCTACTTGCTGGGGCTCCAGATGAGAGAGACTCGTTTTCACTGAGCAGATATCTCGGGAAGGAGGGGAAGGGACAAGGTCCTGTAAACTGTTAAGAAAACAGGAAATTTGGACAAGCAGCTGGCAGAGACAACCTTCTGCCTTAACTGGTCCTTTTGAGGAGCTGGCAGCATGTGAGACTCAGATCTTTCTGACCAGAAGTCACTAACCCCTGGTGTTATATTGCCACAGAGCTGTTTGGGAATAGGGTGAATAGGTGCTTTTCCAGTGTTTGGATACCTATAGGAGGCTTGTTTCATTAGTAGGCGTTTCTCTCTTCGGTGCAGGTGCATTCAGTCTTACAAATGCTAAGATGAAAATTCCATTCACTTCCACTTCTGTTTCCTCGCATATTGCTGTCAGCCTTTCAAGAATGAAGGCATTGTCTCTAAAAAGGATGTTATATAAGCATGATTTCTTAATCACTTTCAGAACTTCCGTTCTGAAAAAAATCGCTCACTGTGCTGGTGTTGGAATCATTGCTTGACTTCAGTTTGCCCGTGTGGTATTACATTCTAAAGTGTGTGTGTAAAGGCAGCATTTACTGGATAACACAAAACAGTTCAGTTCTCATTAGGAACATTTGTTTTATATTGAGGCTAACACAGTAAATATTTCCTGCAAATGAGGAAAAGATTGCTATCTAAATCTACTGCCCTATTATTTAATGAAATTGGAGCATATATTCTGAAGATGTAATTAAATTTAATTTGCTGCTAGAGTAATGGTAGATTGTCTTTTTCTGTGAGACTAGTGCTATTGTGGTTCTTCCTAATGTAACCGTTGTAAAAAATCTGCACTTCTAGTGTGTGGTTTGGAAGTTACCCTGAGGAGAAAACCCACTTTTTTGTGTTGTACTAGTTCCGTTCCCCCAGAGATGTTGTTTTCCTAGCCACCACCCTTAAAATCTGCATTCACATTCTCTGCTGGCTCACTCTGGGACTGTTCTTCTGACCAGTTTGTCACTTTGATACCCAAATGCAGATAAAGGAGCTTGGGGACATGAAAGCTTCCCTGTGGGAACTCAGGCAAAGGTTTGCCCAGAAGGACAATTTCTCCAACAGCAGATGAAGGGCTTTCGTTGTAAAGCACTTATGATAAGGGATGACATCATAAACCATGAACACAGGCAGTGGGTTTTTTTTAATAATAGGAACTTATTTGTCTTAAACCAGGATTGAATTTACTCATATTTAGCTAATTGCCAGAAGTAAACAAACACAAAACCCTGTAATGGTTCTAAAGCAAGGCCAAACTATGAAACTTTTGTTGAGGTTTTCATTGGAACCATTTGTTCCTGCTTCTTAATTAAAAGAGCTAATTAGTGTAATTACAGTTCTGGAAGTTTAATTACAGTGTTTTGCAATACGTATTAGATGTTTTTCAAAGGGTAAATTCAGACTTGAGGTGCTTCCCTTATGAACTTCTGACAGCTAGTAGCTGCTCCAGAGTAATTAAAAAAGTGTGAAGAAATGTGATTTTTTTTAAGATGCTGTAATTCTAGGCAACTTTAACTTTGTAAAGTCTGTCTTTTCCAAATATTATGGATGTTCTGTATTCTAAATTGAATCACAGACCATTTGTCATCATGCATAAACTGTCAGTAAACTGGAAAAGTTTGGATTTTTTTCACATGTATATTGGTGCTTATTGTTTTATTTCTTCTCTCTTTTAGCGCTCTTTCAGCCTGTAGTTCCAGGTTCTCGAGAATTTGAGGATATTGTGAAGATTCTGCATTCATCTTATTTGGATCCAAGTTCAGTGTCCAATTTTCGGTACAAAAGAGCCAGCTTAGTTCATAGTGAACTGTTGGAAAAGGAGGTGAGTATATTTGTGTCTTCTCCTTTAGGTATCAGTCAAATGACGGTATTTTTTCTGAATCTAGAGGCAGAGACCTGGAGTTTATTTTCTACTTGTGTGCTTGATACTTAATTGCAAACTCACATTCCCAGAAATGTAAGCAGCTATTTTTCAGGCAAGTTTATTACTGCCTAGGTAAACTCTTGGCTGCCAGATACTCAAAACAGGCTGAAAGAAAAATTGCATTTGGCACCACTTCTCTCTGTGTATTTTTAGTTTTCAAAATTTTTCTTAAATTTTTATGTGTTTTTAATCACCTGGAAAGATGTCTTCTTTGCAAGGCCTGGTGTTTCCTGTGAAATTTAAGATTAAAAAAATATATGCCTGATACTAAATTTCCACAGTCTCTGCAGTTTTGTCATTTTCCAAGCAGGACTTTAACAAGTTGATTGCTTGAACTTGTAAGTGGAGCAGCTTGGTTGAAGCACTTCTGGTGTACGTTATCTGGTGTCTCTGAAATCCAGCCTTGGCTTGTTTTCATCACTCTGAAATAAGTTTTCATTCCTAGTGCCAAAAAGCTTTATATGTGAAGTAATTGAATAGATAATTTATTTGCTGTAATCACTGTCTTGAAGCTGTAAGGTAAACCGAAGCATTTTCTGCTACTATACCGTTAAATATTCATGGTTACAGCTGAAGAGTATTGCAGCTGGTAAAAACCATCTCAGTAACAGGGAGGTGCATCTGCAAAGGTACGTGCACAATGTAAGAGATAATAATCTGTCTCCTAAAAATAGAATAAGTCTTATTTCTGGAGTTTCAAAGATGATATGGAAGGCATTGAGCTGGATGGTTCTAGCTAGTTGTGCTACAAAGATAAAACTAAAATGTTACTGCAGAGGTTTGTTTGAGGAGCGTCTCTTTCTTAAAGAAATGCTTGGGCAGATTAAGCCCGTATTTCCCACAAAGACAGTGTTTTGGAAATTTAATTTTAGCATACTGTAGTGTCATTTGGATTCTCTTTTGATTATTTTTGTACACTTGGACCTACTAATGTAGGTGGGGCTTTAAAGCACTGTGATCTGCCTGCCTGTATTAACAACTTTTGTGTAACAGTTCACAGAAAAACGCAGGGAGCTGAAATCTGATGGTCGTCTGGAAAAGGAGCTTTCGGAAAGCTACGCCTTCCTGATGGTGGATTGGGGTCAGGTGAGGGAATAACACATTGCATATGAAATGCTTTCTCCTTTATCCATGGTTTTTTAATTTTTTTTTCTGAGTATTTTTAGTGACGCACTAAAAATTACTTTTGCAAACTTAAGCACTGGAAGGTGTAGAAGGATGGGAAAGGGATATAATATGTTACCATTTAAATCCTCTCTTCTTTTTAAGGTCTCTGTAAAGTATCTTTTCTGGTTTAGGCTCTGTTTTATAAATAAAAGGATAGATTTTCTGGATGATGTGGGTTTTTATTGGTTCTGTGTTCGGGTGTTTTTTAATGAGGAGGAATATTTCATGTTTTCGTTGCAGTTGAGTTTTGGTGGGTTTTTTTGCATCAGCAAGGTACCTGTACTAGAAAATGGATGTTGTCTTTGTCTTTTTTTATCATATATTTTTAATCAAAGTGATGGAAAGGGAATTTCTGTACTTTTTCTGCTGTTAAAGTTTGAACCAAGATTTTTTTTTAAGCATTCAATCATTTGGCGGATTTATTTCTGTTTTAAATACTAAAGTTTTCTGTATTAAAAGCAAGTAATGTTCATAAACAGTGTTTAAGGTATAAGAAGGCTGTTGTTTTTTAAGATACGGGTGAGGGCTTTGTAATTGCTTCATACTCAGACTTGCGGAGTTTAACAGTATATAAAGCAATTCAGACTAGTCTTGCCTCTGTAAGGGTTGGGTTTTTTTAAAATCTCAGTCTAAATTCTGTAATTGTCATTTCTTTCTGTTTGTTCTGTTCATATCTTGGCTTTCCTGGGAGACTTGCTTAAAAAATGTCTGTTCTCTTTAGATCCAAAGCATATGTGAGAAGGGGCTGCAGGTTGGCAACTCCACATTGTCAGTTCTCGGCAGACCTTCCATGGGTAACTACCTTTTGCTTCTGAGTGCTGATGTTATTAAGTATCAGTTGGCAGATAATGGGATGCAGTTGTGTACATTTTCAGTCCTTTTTCTATCACTTGCTGCAGGAATATCACAGATATTTTGAGCGAAGTAGATAGACAGCAGAACATTATTTCATAACTCTGTTTTTGACTAATTCATTTAAATTCCCCAAGGGAAGAACTAATTCTCATTTTGGCTTAAGGCAAAGCAATATACCACATCTTTGCAGTAAAACTGGGAGGCCAGAGAGCTAATGCAGTGTGTGGCTCTGTGCCTCTGTGTTTGTACATACACATATGTGCATTCAGAAATACCCAATAGACACAGCAGCTCAGTTCAGTATTGATGTAGATAGAACTAAAATTCTTGAATCCACAAATCCAAGAAAAGCATAGATACATTGGAGACTTGGAAAGTTACAAGGTGTTAAGGGTTTAGAAACTGCAAGACAGTAAGTTCCTTTCATGAAGCTTTTCATGTAGGAAGTTAGGAAGTAATTTTGTTGTCCTCCGCAGGAGTAACATGGTACAGAGGTGACATGAATATTGAAAACAGAACAGATGTGAGGTGGAGGAGAACAAAAAGATATGAGCATAGAATTTTTTACTGGTGTAGCTGGTAAAGGTTCTGGAGCCAGTTTACCAAAGCAGTTAAATACAGACTTGGAATGAGAGTAACTGAAGCAAAGAGTGCCTGAGTTCAGTTGTAGTTCTTTGATTTGAGGTAGTCAGCCAGAGCAACACATGACATTGTGTGTTTGAGGCCTTAAGAATTTATGGAATAATTAAGTGTTGAAAAGCGCAAAATTATTTTACCTTTGCGCTTGAATGTCAATTCTGTGGTTAGTATTTGGTGTACATTGATCTTTAATCCCATGTCATGGTTTTTAAACCTCTAATAATGTTTTAACAATCAGCATAATGTATTTTCTTGTGTCTTTTTTATATTCCTCTTAGGTGTATATGTATCTAAGTATGCTGATTTATTGCAGCCTAATTCTCTACAAACAGGAGCAACTGGAGATATGATTGTTTTTAAAATAATAAAGGTAACTTTATCTTGCTATTCTTGAAGGATTATAGTGCTTACTGATAAAACACAGGTAGCTTTAACCTTAATTTTAATTTGCACAATCATCTGTTTATAGAGAAACTAGAATCCTACCAGGTTTAAAATCCAGTGTTGACATTTAGCTTAAATAAAGCATAGATTTTTTTATAAAAGGAAAAGACGTATTGTTTTCTTTGAAAGTATGACAATAATATACTTCTATAAGGTACTTTTTTAATGGCCTTTTTTATTTTCCCTGCTCTTACTTCCTTTGGTACTTGAAGCAATTTGCCAGGTTTCAGGTAAAAGCTTCTGCTTACAGTTCTTCTGCTTTAATCCAGGGAAGAATGAAGGCAATGGAGTCGACTGTAAAGAATGTGTTAGATCCAACCCCAAAGCACGAGTGTCACGTTTCAAAGAATGCACATAAAATCAACTCCTTGTTGTGTTACCGAGCCTACGAACTCACTCAGGTAAAGTGGAGCCTGCGGTAGCTGCTTATATAGAAACTTCACAGCCAGAACTTCAGAAATGATCCAGTCACTGGAAACACAACAAAGGCTGAGCATGCCCTGTAGAGCTGCAGTCGGGTGTGTGGAGTAGCCCACAGGTGCCTGGAGCAGAAAATACATGTCAGCCTCTCCTGTTGCCCGTGGATGGACCTGAACCTGATGGAGATCTCCTTCAGAGTAGAGTGTAGGTGGAATAGGAAATAGCTAGGGAAAGTACATCGGAACTGGGATGTAGGCTGGGGAAGAGAGGAGATAATATGTGGAGTTTGAAGTGTAAAAGTGTAACTGGCTTGTAGTCATTAAGTGATACTCGTAAAAGAGAAAACATTGGCTAGGAAAGAACAGTATTTTTCTTCTATTTTTCTTTTTTCTTTCTTTTGTTTCCCTTATCAGATTCTCAGGTTGGAGATGGTGAGGGAGGAGGGAATAGAATCAGTTCCAAGCATTTCTATTCCCCTGGGTGTTCCGTCTCTGTTACTGCAGTAAATGTGGTGCAGTCAGATTATTCCACCAAGTCTGTACATTTCAGGATCCTTACTTGAAAGCATTCTCTTCAGTATTAGCTTCGTTTGTCTTCTGTAAATGAGAGCTAGACACTGAATCAGATGGCTAAAAAATGAGTATATTTTTTCATTTCTCATTGCAAACTTGCCTTAATTAACATTGAACATTAGAACTCTGTGACTGAAGCAGGAATAGACTCCAAAACTCATTGCAATATTTCCTTTCTTCAGCAAAATTTTTTTTTGTTTTTGTTAGTTGTCCCTTCCCTCATTAAGAATATGCTTTCAAATAAATGGTGCAAAATTAATTTTTCATTCTTGATTAGCTCCTGAAGTAGTGTCCATCTATCAGTGGTTAATAAAGGAGGGAAAAGGTAAAAACACTGCTTTAATAGATATTAGAAAGTACATATAAGAACAGCATTTAAAAGCTTCCTTATTTAAATACCAGCTTTTAAAGAAATTGACTGTTAGTCCAGACTTCTAATTTAACATGTGCTCACTTTTTTTTCCTAGTACTATTTTTATGAATATCGCTTTGATGAGATAAGGCGAAGACCAAGACACGTTTGTCCTTATGCTGTTGTTTCATTTACTTATAAAGACAACATGGTGCAAGGACCAAAATTCTTGCCTCCTTCAAGGTAAGCCAGGAAATGAGTTTTGGAAGGACTGCATGCAACAAGAAGAATTCATAGCTCTTGGCAGTAGCTTAAAATTAATGTTAGTGAGTAATGCTGAAAGGAATGGACATGTCACAAGGACCTTAGCGTAATAAATACTTCTAAAGCAAAGGAAGAAGTGGCAAAACTGGTTTTATGCAGCAGACTGGCCCCTGTGGGAAGTACCTCTGCTGCTCTTTTCACCTACTTGCTTTCTGCCTAGGTGGAATCATGTATAGTGGGGGGTTTTACCTAAATGAGGAAATTCGTGGATGTAAAAAATGTTCACAGCGTTATCTTGCTTGGTGGTCTAAAATAATCTGTTTATTTTGTCACTGAACTCTTCATTGGTATCTTACTGCTGGTGGCGAGAATATCTAAATGGGCAGCTGATCACAGATCCTCTGTGATACCTGAGCTGATAGGAAGGCATCCAGATGTGCAAATCTGTAACAGTTACCAAGGTATCTAGAATAGCTGAGCCAAGATGCTGCAGTGGTGATAGCTTGAGGTTAGAGAGTCAGTTACCAGTGTTGCTGTTTTCTTAGACTGATAAATACCCTTAATGTAAAATGTAGTGGCCAGAATTTTCTGTTCCAACCTAGTCATTCTGTCTCTCTTCTTTTGCTTAGACCAAACACCTTCAACAGAGACAGAAGAACAGGTAAGAATGAATTGCATTTTTTTGTTTATATGATCCAGACATGGAAAGTTTGGGATGTTTTTCCCCATGTGGTTTTTATGTTTAACCAGCTTACTTATGCTGACTGTATACCTGAATTTTGCCCTGTACCATGATTGCAGGCATCTCTTCCTGACACTGGATGGTGGAACAGACACCTTAATACGTATCTTCTTTTCCCAGAACGAACCAGAAGTGAACGAAATCAAAGTTATTTTTACTCTCCTTTTCTACTTATAGTGTAGTAAGAACTGATCTTCAGTTTCTGAATCTCCCCTTCAGTGGCACTTCAAATAATATGATCCTCTGTCATGCTTTTTCTTGAACCTCACTCAAGCAAAACTAGTGTGTATGCAAGTGGTTGGCAGTTAAGGTAAGGAAAGAGGATATCATTCCTCAGATGCTGTGATCCAGGTGTGCTTATATAGACAGGTGTAGGAAACATCCAGCCTCCTTTACTCTGCTAAAACAGGTGAAAACATGATAGGATTGAAAACACCATTTCTATTGCCTTTTAACATTATTGTCTGCTCTGGTATTAGTATAAAATTTTCCCTAAACTGGTTTTGGAGGTTCAGCATCCTCTGCTGCCATTTTCTTTCATTTGCCACCTAGCAAATGATTTCACTTACTCTTCTTTTCTCCATCTTAATTTAGAGAAATCTGCTGTTACAGTATGGAGGGGACAGCTTTGGAATAAAAGCAAACTTGTGTGCCATGTTTCCTTAAAATCAGCAACACATTCTTTCCCTCCGTGCAAGCTGTGAGTATTGCCATTTAAATAACAAGTTTAAAATACTGTTATGTTAAAACTCTTTTTAGTAGAGACTGGTGGATTTTGGGTATATTCAGATGAAAATCTCAAATACCGACTAAGCGCTTTAAATATGTCAAACTAGACTTGAGGTATGCATGTCCAGAGCTTCCTGGAGTTGAGGCACACAACTGTTAACATGTCTTTGCTGTTCGATATTCTGTTGTGTTTTTTTTCTTTTTCCATTGAAGTGACGTACACTCATTTGCAGGAATAAACACCACTGGCACGAGATAGTCCAGAGGAATTATTTTTAAGAGCCTGTGTTTAATATTTCTTATTTGTTCATTGAGGGTAGAACTATGGGAGGTAAAAAGAGGCCTTTATTTTTTTCCTCCCTTCCCCCACACTTTTTCTCCAGTCCTGAGAAGCTTGAGGTTGAAAAAGTTGTCAGCATCGATCAGTTGAAGAAAAAAATTTCACCAGAGTTGTTCTTTAAAGGAACTTACCAAGGAGTAAAAGAAGGTAAATAGTTATACCTTGATCTTTTGAAAGTCAGAGTTTTCAAGTTTTGTGAATTACAATTTTGTTTCTTTTTCTTCCTACCTTCTCTTCTTCCCCTTGCATTGTGTCAGTGTTGAAGAACGGCATGTACTGCAGCCTGTATGAAGTTGTGGAGAAGTCCCGTTCTGGGAGTCACTTGGAGGGTTTACTTCAAAAACTAGAGAAAGAGGAACTTGTGAGTCTGACAGATTTGACTATTCCTGTTCTTAAAAATAGGAAAATTTTACTAACTAGTAATTTGAGGCATACGGTAAGATCTGTGATCTCACTGGAACTCCTTAGCTGGCATATCCTCAAGTATCCTATCAAGGCTTTTCTCTGCTCACAACAGAACTTCTCTCACAGTCAGTAACAGTATTTGCGGTGAGCAGACATCTCTGTTTGAAGCAGTTTACTCTTTTTTTGCCTGAAAACAGGTTCTTGTAAAACCACTTCTGGACAGAGGATTTCTTTTTCTCCTTTCTTCTTGGCAAATGATGTCCCCTTATGGTAAGCATACTCTCTGCTTCTTTGGGTTTGAGTTGATTTTGTTGTTTTGGTGTTTTTAGGGGGGTGGTTTTTTGAGTGCTAGATTGTCTTTTAAAGCATAGTGGTCCTCTCCTTTTTAACTGGTTTTGGTTTGTTGTGTTCTAGACCACCAAGCCGGATGGTCCCGTGTGCTTCATGCATTGTTCCTGTTTCCAGAGCCTAGAGGTGTAATTAGCTCAGGTAAGTTTGTCCACTGCTGAGAGTGTTGTGTAGGGACTTACTTAAACATGGAATATATTCTGTTGAAGTCCTTGTAGTGTTACAGCCAGTCACTGTAAACTAGAAGTAACAGTTTGCATTGGTTATGGTCGTGGGGATGGTGTTCAAAAATATTTATTTCTTCACAAAAGCAAATATCACACATTTTAGGTTCATTTGTTTGAGAAAGTAAGACTTCATTCAAATGTCTTGATTGCTTATCTTGTTATAAGTGAGCATCTGTATTCCAAGAGGTCAGTGCATTAGGAGTAACTAACAAAGCAAGGAATTTCTTTAACCATTAAAAACATTAAGGACAGAATATCTGAAAGTCTTTAATGTACCTGTAATTGTTTGGGTTTTTTTGCATTGGGATATGCATCAAAATTAAGTAATGACAAAGAACATAGTGATAGAATGTAACAAGATGACTGAAAGAACTTGGCATTAGTAGAACTTTAATGCTTTGGGATGAGACTTCAAAGTGCATCATTTACAGTTGAAATGTGCACTAAGCAGTATTAGCAGCAGCATGCAGTCCTTTTAGACCTGCTGTGAGTTAGAAGTTATAGTGTCAAAACATTGCTCTTTCCAGGCATTTAACTTTTACAAAGAAGTCCTTCTCCTAAGTCTTGGCAGCTTCCTAGATTCCTATTTTAAAATGAACCCTTACATTTTTCTTAGTTAAGTAACAATTGTGAAAATTCAGTCAGTTATAGATTGGGTAAGAAGAGACATGACAAAGTGTGTGCATGCCACTTACTTAAAAGTACTCCTTAAAAATACAAGTATCTTAAAAATGACACTTGGCTGCAGTGCCATCTCACAGACTTAGGAGCTCCAATTTCTGTCAAACACAAGGTTCATCTCTGGTTTGAGTCTTCAGGGTGTTTCAGTGGTTGAATGGAGAAAAGTTTCAGTTTGCCATTGGAAGGCGGGGGAAGAGTGAATAAATAAATAAATAAAAATGATCCATCTTTCAGCTTTGTTGAGCTGCTATTTCAAAGATGTGGTAAAAGGATCTAATTGCTTCCCAGGAAAGGGAAATCCTACTCAGTAAAGCAGTTTAAGTTGGAATACTGACTGTATCTAGGACACAGGTGCTACCACTGAGTTCATGACTATGAGTAGGTTGACTTCTAAGTAGACTTCAAAGCTGGTTTCCTCACCAAAAAACCTACTTTCCAGGCTTCTGAATTATTTCTCCACAGTCATTCCAAACTGTGTTTCACCCAGTATGTATTAATACAGAATATTGCTAACTAGTCATCGTTTATTGATAGCTCTGTGATTTGATTTTAATTGTGAATTCTCTTTTCTCCTATGGCAGCACACAAAAGTGTTGCATTTGGAACACAGAAAAATTCAACTACCATGGTTTTGCACGAAAGAAAGGAAATCGTTCCAGAATTCACAAGGTTTATTCAGTCTCTACATTTTGCTTTAGTCCAATCTCGTAAAGACACTACTGCAGATTTCAATGTTGTTGTGGAAAAGTATATAAATCAGTATTTGAAAAAACTCTATAGTGGCACTGGAAGAGGTAGAGAATTTATATTACATGAGTATACGTCATGGTTGGATGACAAAACACGTCTTTATTCTGGTCCAAGATATAAATCTCATATTGACAGCTGCTTGCAAAACTATATTTTTGGTTGTCAGGCATATCAGCTGCCTGTTTCTAGAGCTAAGGAACTGATGGAGAGAAATCGGAAACTGCAGCAGTGCAGTCCCATCTCAGATTATGAAGCCACAGAAGACTACTCTGATTTTGCCAACGCCAAATGCGCGAGGAGAATCCACACAAAATATGAAGCCACTGCTGCCAAGCAAAAATTGCCTCCTTCTGGAGATTATGATACAGAAAGACTCAAAGAACTGATTAACTTAATCCAGTGCAGGAAAAAAAATGTCGGTGGGGATTCTGATTGTGAAGACCCCAGAATTAGAAGTGGTCTGAAAAGAAAGCTGGAAAAACAATCTGAAAGTTTGCACAAATACTTAAAAAGGAGTGAATCTTCAGAGAATATTTGTCAGTACGAAGGTAAGAAAGTGTTTAGAATTCTTTAGACAATATGCTTTAATTTAAAGCATATTTAACATTCAATCTTTTTAGATTGAGTATTTTTTTTGCATGCTGTGGATATTTAATGCATATTGGTTCATTTGAACATTGGCCTGGGATCTATCAATAGAGATGAAGTTTATTTTTATGTAGGTTGCCTCTTTCTAGGAAACAAGTTAACAGGAATTTCATGGAAGTTGTTTTTGTTCTGCCTCTTTGGAAAGAAGGCAGACTTCCCAAGAGTTTGCTTAGCTGTGGAGCTGTCCAGAGACTTTCTCATACAGAGTCCTCAGCAGACTTGGTATCAGAATGTCTTTGTTGCAGAGTTTGACTTCAGATTTTGCTGTAATTCTTTATGGCTCCGATGCCCTAGATAATGGCTAAGAAGTTGGGATTGAAGGGAAGAAACAGAGTTAAGTTTTGAAATAGCCAGTAATGTGTGTAGTGGGACAAAGGAAACAAGTTGGTAGTATTAAGATTGAATTATTCTGTACATGAAATTATCTACATCCAAATCTCAGATTATTATCACAGGTATCATCTGATTTAAGATCTGCCAGGAAAAAACGCTGGCAGATTTTTGTTTCCCTGACCCTTTTCCCAAGGCAGTGACAGAAGCCTCGTGCAGAAGGGGGAAAATGAGGAGCAGGGTGGCACAAAGAAGGGATTGACATCAAGCACCCGTCACTCTCCTGTGTACGTGAATCACTTTGGGAGATGAAGTGACTGATCTTAGAAATGAGTTGCTCTCTTGAGAGGAACAAAAGATACTGCCATGTAGGGATGGAGGAGACAAAGGGTAGGCTTTATGCTTGGAGTTCCTGCTTGAAAATTCTGTGAACCTTAAAGGTCTTTTTACATTGATTATTAATGTAAAATATGTGAATGCATTTCTACCTGATTATAATCAGTATCATAAGTAAATTTTGACATACCTCTCTCAGAGGTACCAAACTGGCAACGTCTGTGGTTTGAATTCCATGTTTTTATGTAACCCCAGAAGTCATTTGTTTGTCTTGCAAAGAATCGTACCTAAGTATTGTGAGCTTAAGTATCTAAACACGAATAGATTTTTATTAGTAAAACAGCACTTCAGCAATTCCATGTTTCCATATATGACAAGAGTTAGAGATTCATCAGATACTTAAAGCAGTTCCTTAGCCTGTCTCCTCCTGAGAAGAATAAATAGCTGTGGTATTTACTCATTCAAGGGGATGAGTGGAACAATAATAACCCTGTTCTAGAGTTATGTTCAGTGTAAATAGGCATGGCAAAGTTTTAGAACTACGCCTAGGGTAACATAACTTAAGAGGTTAAGCATTGATTTACTCATCAACTTTTGGAACAGCAGTGAGAGAGAAGTAAATAATTGTGCTCAAACTAACTTTTTTCTTTCAACAAGTGATAAGAGTTTTATAAGGCTTCTATAAAATACCTAGATCACAGTATGTGACTTCTACTAAAACATAAACTAGTATGGTATTGAGTGACTTGAAAAAGGTCATTATTTATCTGGGAGAAAACACTAGCTTTGGAAACTGCCCTTTTATCAACATGTACCTGTTTAAAAATCTTTGTTAAAAATTAATATATGTGTACAGTATGAATTGATGCTAAAGAGTGAGACTGTGGGTATGTGGCAGATGTTCGGGAGGGAAGTCTGGTTTTGCTTTTAAGACTTAGTAATGGATTACTTTGCCCCTCCTTGCTCTGTTCTAAGGGGGCAGAACCTCGGATTCACCATGCTCTGTTTTCTCAACTAATTCTGGTCTTGGTGGACACGATGCTGACTTCAGGCAACAAGATGTGCCCGACCCTGCTGCTGCTGACACGCATGGCCTCATTAAGATGCTTTTAGAAACACTAGCTAGTGGACACTTGGATTCGTTGTTGGCACCATCTGTAAATCAAGCTCCAGCATTAAGCACTGATGAAATGGAAGAGGATATGGGACAAAAATATGAATATGAATCCATTCCAGCTCAGGGTCTTGAGCTTCCTAATACTGCTCAGGCTGAAAGTGTTAATTTCAAGGACCCCCAGAGCCCAGAGATTCTGGAACCTGAGGGGCCATGTTTACCCTACCCTGTCAATGTTGATCTACGGCTTCCAGATAACGAACTAGGCTTTGAACACACACTACAGTTACAAGTAAGTGAAACTGCTGAGATGCTGACAATGAATGTACTGTTTTCATAAATATTATGAGACTGAATGGAAAAAACATTCTGTTTTTTTACACAGGTAAGCATAGATAAGTACTAACTTCTCTATGAAAAAGCTTTTCTGTTTGATAGGAACATACATGGAAGCTTTCTTCACTCTTAAGTGTGTATTCCTGCTTCTTTATATCTACTCTTTCTGTAATAAAATGGGAGGAGAGTTGAAGAGTTCTGACCACTTTACTGCATGCCCTTTGTGTGCGTTCTTGGTGCAGTGGTGTACACAAGTTCCAGGCAGACTTCTGAGAGCACACAACTGCCAGAACACCCTTTGCAGAAGGCCCCTGTGCTTAGGGATCCCAGGGCCCCAGCTGCTTGTTCCAGCTCATTACCCTGCAGGAGTGGTGGTTGCTCTGTGATCACTGGTACTTGTACACAAAGCCCAGTTTCTTAAGTCAGAGCAGGAAGGGGTTTGTCCCACCCGTAACCTCTGTGCTGTTTTGCTTCTAACCATCTGGGAATGTGAGATGATACTGGATTGCCTGAGGGCCCGGTACTAGTTGCAGGCAGTGCCTCAGCAGTGCCAACATCACATGGCTTCAGTTAGGTATCAAGACAACAGTCTGAAAAGGGCTGGGGAGCAGCCAGTTTGCCCCTTTGCCCCACCTGCAGTGGAGTAAGGCACGGACTCCAAAGCTGTGAAGCAGTGAAATCGTTTATTGGCAATAAGCAAGCCCCATCTGTCGCCCATGGTTCCACAATTATCTTCAATGGTTCTGGCCAGCCTTGGCTTTGGAACATCTGATTCTTCTTGTTCTTTTCTGTTTCATTTTTTTATCCTTTGATGTACTTGCAGTTATCTTGTGGTTCTGTGTGCTCAAGGTGTGTTTCTTCTTCCCATGTTTTCTTCCAACTAAGGCTGTAATGTCACCTAGCCCTCCTTGTGCAACACCCACCCAGCTTCTGTGCCCTAAGGCATCTGCTCAGGACTGCCTTAGTTACTTCATGGTAGACCGGGAAAGTACCTTATGTGAGCGTTTCCAAGTTTGACTTCATTGATGGCACTGGTAGACGCAGGTGCCTTCTTACTGCCAACTGGTCAGAATGTAAAAGCGTAATAGCCAGTAAAACCAAAAGAAGTTGTTCTGAGCTGAGTGTTTTGATTGTTTTTTAGGAAGCAAGCACTGGAAGCCTAAGTACTTTTGAAGACTACAGTCCTAATGCACCTACAGAACAAGTCTATCACAGGCAGCATCCCAACTCAAATAATACAGAAGTTGGAATGCACTGGAAACTTATTCCAATTACAGGTAAGATGGGTTTAACTCCTCTATTCCTACAGATAGTGAATGAAAACCTGTCCTAAAGGTTTGTATCTTTCATGGATCCCATTCTTGGGTCACATGTTGGTACACAAGCACATCTATAGCCTGTGCTGTTGTTTCTGGTATTTGTTTAATACAGAAATCTGCTGGATGAAAACAGATACCAGTGGAGAATATTGGTTTGGCTACATATTGACATAATTTAGAAATGTAAATGCTTTAAAAACAAACAAAACTATAGTTCTGAATGTGGAAGGTGAAGAAACTTGAGTGCTGCAGAAAGGATCTGAGGTTTGGGTTATGAGACGCTTTCAGCACTCCTTGCAGGATCACTGAACCTCCGTCAAGAATCACGATCAGACCGATGTCCTTCCCTTTTAAGCAAAAAAACCCCAGTGTTCACACTTCTGAGATCAGACATGCAGCTTGCAGTTTGCAGTCCAGCTCCACAAGGTCACTTGTGGCTAGAATAAGCTTTTTGAAAGTGAGGATTATAACCTAGTAGCAAATGAAAATACTTGAATAATTGGCACCGTGCATAATTTCTAATTTGTCTGAAGCAGTTCCTGTTACGGTTAATGAGATGTTATCTTTGGAAAACACTACTATATTCTGCTTTTTCAGCAAACTTTGGCTGTATTGTTCCACTGTCTCAAGAGCTGTTAAATGTACTGTGCTTCTGTACCTCAGCTGACTGTAACACTTGAGTCTTTGGATTTAAGTTGGTTGCTGGGGAAGGCACAACAATAATGCTGTTTTGGAAGTTTTTGGAAGTCTTAGTGTATCAGTTATGTGTGATTTTTTTCAATCGTGAGATGATGATGATAATGAACTTTTCCTATCTAGGTCTGAAGTCACCCCAAGAGCCACTGGATGCCCTTCCTAATGACCCCCGGGTAATAAATAGACAAAGAAGTTCTGATGACCAGTTTCCATACTCTCCATTTTCAGACACACAAAGGGGGACAGCAGAAGATGGCCATTATACAGGACAAGTGGAGAAACTTGAAGATCAGTATGGGCTAGCAGAGCACCCTTTTACAGCTAAGCATTCCATTAGTGCAGTAATAGAAACAACACTGTTAGAAGAACGTCATCTCTTTGTACAAAGGATTCAAGAAATTTTGCAGCAAAAGAACATTGCCTACGTTAGTGGTGTGTCCACACCAGTCTTCTCTGCCCGAGAGAGGATGAGACTTTCTGAATACATATGTTTACAGGCATCAGATATTTCTGTCCAAGAGTACATAGAGACGCTGAGTGAGAGGTTGAACAGCGTCATTTTGGCTTCTTCGTGCATTAAGCACACTCCACCAACTTACTCTAGTCCTGAACCATCAGAAGTGGGGAGCAACACTGCAGCAAACGCTGTGCCTGACACACTGTCTGTGTGCAGGGACGCTGACACGGCGCTGCTGCCAGAGCCACTGTGCAATAACCTGCTGGAAGAGCTGCATTCCAGTGAGCAGCCTTCATCAAGCCTGCCGCCAGTGAAGGAGAAAATGGATCATGGGAATACTAAAGCAGAGGATCAGACCTCTTGCGGTGGGGATCTGATGGAGCCACCAGAAAAGACACAGAAATCCCCAGAGAACTTAAACGTTTCAACTCAACCAGCTCTTTCTGATTTTATAAGCCAGTTAAAACCTGAAGTATTTACCAGTTTGGTCAAAATTATTAAAGATGTACAGAAAAATACTGTCAAATTTTATATTCACGAAGAGGAAGAAAGCATTCTTTGCAGAGAAATCAAGGTAAATCTGTTCAACCTCTCTGTAGTGTCGAGTGCCTTTCAAATCCAAATGTATGAAACTGGACTTAAAACATAAAGTATTCTGGCATTTATTTAAAAAAAGGTTGAATTGTGAAAGTGAATTGTGAAACTAGGCTGTTCTGTCCCATTTCTTATTTGACCTTTTGAGGTAGTCTTGCTTATATTTAGCTTTTACGTAAGTCTTTTTCTTGTAACTGGAAAGCAGAACAGGCTGTAAGTTGGTTCTTTCTGAAGATCCTGCCAGGGGGTGGCCTTGCAGAAAAAGATAATAAGGGAAAAAATGTGATAGCTTACCATTTTAGAAAGGATGTATGAAAAGTCACTGTGTGCGCCATTTGGGTTTTTTCCCTTCCCCTCTAGTTAATAGTACAGTTAACTTTGGGAGATCACCGTTCCTCTGTAATAAAATGGCCAAGTTGAAAGTGAAATAGCAAAAACTGGCTTTACTTGAAAGCTCAGGCTGTTTGATAGACTGTCAGTTGGCCAGGACTGACTTGCTGAAACAGCCATCCTTCTGATTAACGTAGGGGAGAGACAGGGAAGGCACTCCCTGGGAGATGCATCTGAGGGGAAAACTTGCTTGCCGTGGTCATCATCTGGGGATTGTTTTGACCAAAGTACCTATTCACTTTTTTTTCCGTCTTCTCTTTCTGTGGTGGTAGGAGTATCTTATAAAGCTGGGTAATACAGAGTGCCATCCAGAGCAGTTCCTTAGAAGGAGAGCTGATTTAGATAAATTGTTGATCATTATCCAAAATGAAGACATCACCAACCTCATCCATAAGGTATGTCACACAGAAGTAAACATGTGCTATAGAAAGCTGTTGTTACTGGTGAGATGAGCTCATTTGGAGCCAGGCTGCTTCCTCCTAACAGCACAGCCCTTAAACAGTGCCCCGTGTTTGATTGCTGTTTGAAGAAACAAAATGCTTGTGGTAAAAATGGTCATGTTCATCATGTACCCACAATTTCTTCCACCTCCACACACGTGCTAATAATGCATGTTTATTCTTCGTTATTATAAAGTTGTACAGAGGCCTGAGTAGTTCTGTTTCTAGTTCTGTGATGCTCTAATGACAGGTGAAAGCAGCTCTCAGATGACCTTAGGTATTCCTGACAGCTGGAGCTTATGAACTTGTTCTGGACAGAAAGTAAAATTATTCCAAGCGCTCAACTTCCATTTGTCTCATTCCTGTAATGTTCCTGACAGAATACCGTCCCAGGCAAGAGAAAAAACAGTATTCCTTTGAAAATATGTTTTGAAGTTTGGTGTTTGGCATTAGTAAGTAGGAAAGTTCTGTAGTTGATTTTGTTGTATGACCTTTAGTATTCATCTCTGATTTTCTCATGTTTTTAAACAGATCCCATGCCTAGTAACTTTGAAGAGGCTCTCCTGTGTCAGCTTTGCGGGGGTTGATAGTTTGGATGATGTGAAAAATCACACTTACAATGAACTGTTTGTGTCTGGTGGTTTTGTTGTGTCGGATGAATCTGTCCTTAATCCAGAGTCCATCTCTACAGGTGGGTGTGATGCTTCCTGAAGCTTTATAACAGACTAAAAGCCTGACATTTCAGACCCTGAGAGGTGCTGTACTCACTGCAGTGAAGGATCAAGTCTTCTAATTTCTGTGATGTTTTTTGAGAACTTCAGCTAATTCAGTCTCTTTCTCACCTCAGTGGCCTTATTGATGGCCATGTGAACAGGGAGGTTTTGTCTTAACTTCGTTTTACATGGTGTAGTTACATACGTTGAACCTTTTATTCCTTACTACTCAATCCACAGATATGGTAGGAAGGATATTGAAACCCTACATTTTCCCACTTTTTCTTTATTTGAAATTGAGTAGTTAATGAAGTTACTATTCTTTGGAATAAATATTTTAGCAATGCAGACCATGTATGACCAAGATCAGGTTGTAAATCCCACTGCTGGGCACCTGACTTACAGAAAAGCAGCTCAGTTTTGTGATACCGTTGTTGGCCAGTCTGCTCAGAAGACAACCTGAATAGTTGTGTGACTGTGCTGTGATGGGAACAGAAAGCAGCTTTATGTATATACTGAAGCAGTATTTTCAGTTTGCATACCACAAAATGTAACTTCTATTCAATATCTCCATAACAGATAAACTAAAGCAGTTGTTAGAGTTTCTGGAGGACCTCAATACCCCAGATGGGAAATGGCAGTGGAAAGTCCACTGCAAAATACAAAAAAAACTGAAAGAGCTGGCGAGGTAAGTGATGTTCTTCAGTATCACCTGTTAAAAGCTTTAACTTTCATTATGCTCTCCAAAACCCACTTAACTAGAACTTACTCTTGTGTTTGTCTTCTAATATTTAGACTGACCTTAAATCAAGTATTTCTCACAGTGAGCTTTCTCCTCCCATTGCAGGATGAATGCCAATGCCCTGAGTCTGCTCACCCTTTTGAACACCTATCAAAAGAAGCACTTGGTTGAGATTCTGTCTTACCATACCTGTGATTCTCAAACTAGAACTGCTCCAGAACTAGACTGTCTTATCAGTCTTCAGGTTCAAAACATACAACAGAGACATGTGGTCTTCTTAACAGGTAAACCCCAAAGTTGTGAATACCTCTTTCCCTTTTTGGGTAACAGGTGCTAAATATTAATACAAAATCTTTTATGTGTTTAGAAAAGAATCTCAAACCAGTCTCGGGTTATGTTGATTACGGAATAGTGGTTGCTGCTGTTGAGGACTTTATGCAAAATTTTAAAAGCCTCGTTGGGTATCACAACTCGGTCACGGAGCAGAACTGCCTTCCTGCCTCCGGCACTCGCCAAAGACAATCAGGTAACGTAAACACACTTGAATTTTCATTGCCAAAAATGGGGGGTGGGGGTCCTTCAGACAGTGTGCCTTCCTGGCAAGGAAAACCCAACTCTCAAGCTACTCTTTTTCTCTTTTAAATGATGGGGGAAAGGCAGCTGGGATGGAGCACCAGAGGAGATCTTAAATGCAGAAGTATAGGCTAACATGGTACTCGAGGCACTAGACAGAGTAGTGTAACCATCTTTTCAGGAAAAGGATAAACTTGTCTCTACTTCCTACCTTTATCTACTTGTAGTAGATAAACTGTACTGAGATGTCAGTAATTGTACTCCTTTAATTGTCTGATTGAATACTTACCTGCTGTGTAACTTTAGATGCTGTTTTGACATTGCCCCCTTTGGAGCTGGGAGTTGGGATTTCCCAACACTAAATATGAACACAATGTGCAGAAGCTTTTAGCACCGGAGTAACTGGACACTCCCCCAGAGGGTTAAGTGTGTGTGTTGAGTAAGTGAACGCGAGTGGCAGAAGACCAAGACTTAAGTGCTATTGGACTGGCAGACCTGAAGCATAACTGGCTGTGAGTAGTGTATGGCCTTTCTAACCCGAGTTTCTATTTCAATAGAATAGGACTTTCTCTCTTTTTCAATGTAGTTCTTGTAGAAAAGGATGAAAAGGATGAGGAGGACATGTCTCTGGATTCAGGGGATGAAATATCACAAATAGAAATCTGCAATGATGCCTCTAAGTATGATACTCCTGTGGAAGCTTTGCAGACAGAGGCCAAGGGCCCACATGGAGTAGATGCTAAAGAAAGCTGCTTATCAGTTACAGAGTTATCTCCTGAAGCACAAACTGGCCTGGTGGAAAAGACTTCTAAAAGTGACTTGGAGGAGAAACAGCCAATTACTGCCATTTCTACCACATGCTCTGCTGAGGGAGAAAAACACAATTCAGTTGAACAAACTCCTTTCAGTAACTTCCCGGTTTACAGCAGGCAATTAAACATGTCCCATCAGTTCAGCCACCTAAATGTACTCACTCATCAGACTTTTCTGGGAACAACCTACCCAATTTCTTCTGTAAATCAAAACCAAGAAGGGAGCAATTATTTTCTATCTGCCTACAGTCAGAGCATGGATACAGAAAAGTCCTCATCACGTGGTGGCTGGGATAGCAGCTCTGATTCTTCCAGGCCATATTCAGAACAGAAATAAACTCTCACGTCTCTTTTTCTAAGTTACTGTGGACTTCTCTGTTTCTAAAATGTTGGATTAACAATTTCTATTTTATTCTGGAACAAAATGTTTCTTGTTATCTCCAATGTTTCCTTGTTCTATTTAAATTCCTGATGGCTTGTCCCTGTTGGAACCATCTGAAAGTTTAAATAAATATATATTTTTTAACGTTTACTGTACTTGAATTATCTTGTTTGTTGGCACTTTTAAGTTTCTACAGTTGTATTTGACCTGTTACTTGGGCTTCAGTTTGAGGTCTGTTTTAATGTAAAATTGAATGTTTGCCTAAAATATGTGAAAGAGCCAGTTGTTTTCTTTTTTTAACTGTAAGAGTATCCAAGTCACTTTTCTTTACATAAATATTAATGTATTTATTTGACATTGACAAAAATTTTGTACAATGTTTTTACATAGCTCTAAGGCAGTGTAGTTATTTTCATGACTATGGCTATATACTGGATTTTGGCTAAATACCTCAATTAGAGTAACCAATGGTGCAGTTCCATTACAAAATCTATAAATAAACTCTTAATGCACAAGGGACTTGCTAACACATTGCATTGTCTGTGGTTTTTATATTGTTTGCAAAGTGAGAAACACCCAAACTCGGTTTCACGCACAGCAATTATCTGTGTTATTTTATTGCAGCACCGCCAGTGTCCTTCCAGCTTTTATCTGGCCATTGTAATTACTGTAATGAGAGGAGACAAACCTGGGCTTAAAGGCTGTGGGAGTTCAATTTGCATTAGAAAAACCTCAATCCTCTCCCACTTCGGCTTAACGATTCCTGCGGCTTTCAGGATTTTTTTGCGTTTGTTTTGTTGTTCATTTGTTTTGTGAACATTGGCGTAAGAGTTTATCTGTTTCTTAATCCTTTTTTAATTTCACATCTTCTCAGTTATAAACTCCCGCTGCCCCCGAGTCTCTTACTCGGCTCATTTTGTCCATCAGCCTCTGGCTCGGGTTTCTGGAGAGCAGCAGCTGCCAGTGCCAGGGAGGAGCTGGCGAGTCTGCAGCCAACCTTTGGCTACTCTTTCTTACTCTTACCCTTTACTGTTCTGCTGCTTTTGCAGACTCTTGTCTCTTGCCGCTCATCTTCAGGTTGTCCGGAGTCCTGGTTTGGGGCTTTTTCTGTTTGTAATCCGATTTTAGTAGTTTTGTGTGGGATGTGTTGTTTGGTACCAGATGACAGTGTTTGGAACTACATCTTTCTAAACTCGCCAAATAAGTTGGGACAAATACGATTGGTTAAAAAAAGAGAACAGCTTTTAAAAAACAGACTTTTCCCTAAAGCTGAATCTTTCCCTCTGTTAACAGTTAATTTATGTATTTGTTTAAATTAAGAACAAACCAGTACCAGACTGTAGTGTAGCAGTTGTTACCGTCCCCTCAAATGTGGCAAAAAATAACCTTTCTGGAAAAAAGAACTCCCTTGTATTCACTGTATCGGCCTAAAAGGTGGCTGAGTATTGAGGTTAAAGCATTTTCATGTAGTTTAAAATACCAACAAAGAGTACCCAAACCAGAATACGTCTTAATCTTTTTATTTATCAAAATACACACACTGAGTTCTACAAAAACCCACAGAACAGTTTTCTTCTGTATTTTGGTGGTTTACATTAAATTGACATATGTCTTGGAGACCATTCTGGACAGACGGACCATCATTAGTTTAAAGTCTCTTCAATATAAAAAATAACATGACCCTGTGATCTATCAAAATTCTCATAATTTAAATTTCATAAAAAAGCTAGAGACAGTTCATAATTAATTACAGTAGCAAAGTGCTGTGCATTTACAGTTTAACAATCACATTCACCTGTACCTCTCAAAATGGCGGAATGAAGGTCCCTTGAGCCGTGGGAATCAGAGTGTTCTCCAACTCCTTCTGCTTCTGCAGGAGGCCCTGAAATAGAAGAAATAGAAATGTGAATGTTGTGTGTTCCTCATGCAGCCAGAACTAATGGTGTGGCACTGTTTCACAGCTCTCACTGGAGAGGGAACTGCTGCAAAAGACTTGCAGTGTGACTGGAGTGGAAGCCAGTCCACTTTCCAGGGATGGCCATGCAGAAGAAAAAAGGGCTTTTCTACTGTACAAAACAGGAGCTCACTCCTTTGTGCAGTCTCTCTGCAAACAGCTGCTCTGGAAGGATTTTTAAAATGTTCATACTTCCAGTTTGCAAATATAGAGTGTTTTTCCAGGACTGACACCCCTTCTGCACCAACCCCCTGCTCTGCTGTGACCTGCTCACCAAGGAACTACTGAAGGGAAACGTCATTAATAAGGTTGTGGTGTTAAAACACTGCTCTTTTGAAATGGATAGATTCTTATTACAGACAACCCTAACTATGCAAACAGAGCCATTTCTATTGGTTTCAAGTTTCCTAAGGCACTCCACTGTTCATAGTAATCTAAGGACTAAGGAGTCCATAGACTGTAAGGACTGTCCAAAGGGGGAAGCAATACATGAAAAGCAAAGTTAGTAAGAGGGAACAAAAGTAGAAGACAGGACCCAAAACAAATCATATGATGGTAAATGAATTCAAGATTAGGATATATAATAGTTTGCAATGTTCAATTTTACTTAAGTATATATACACAAGCATGTTTCTCCAGTAAGTTTTAGCTTACCTGGCGTAATTTTGACAATCCTTTCAGAATTGCTTGTTGTCTCTCTCTAACTGCATCAGGATTTAGAAGAGGATCTCTAACGTGATCGGAGCTAAAAATCTGTCGTGGCATTTGGTAAGAATCTAGAAGTAAATGTATTATCAAATCAGTTAATACTCTTTATTAATTTTAATTTTGAAACAGTAAATTTTCCCAGTTTGTGAAAATCAAGTTTTGGTTGCCATTAAGATTATAATCCCTAATTTTAAGTCAAACAACACGTAGATTCCTAAACCCCAATCTATATACAATAATGCCAGAGAACTGCAATCATGCTTCATTAAAGGTAAGCAAACAGATGAAACAGACAGGTAAAATAATTTTTTCTTGCTTATTTGACTTTTTAAAAAACTTCTTTGTGGCTGGTTTGTTGGGTTTTTTTAACAGAGCGTATCATTTGGTTGCACAGCCTTTGTGTGCAGTGCTGTGGTACTCACAGATCACTGCGAAACTGAGTAAAAACAAACAGCAGCTTGGCTAAAACCGCAGCGCTTGAGCCTAACTCACTGTAAGATCTCTACACGGCCCCTTTCAGTACCGTGGAACTGGCGATACTGCGGCTCCTGCGCTGCGGGTCTGGTCACTGGCGCCTCCGCATCCAGGCAATACACCTCCTTGGTTCGCACGTAGGGGATGAACTGAGCCGAGGGCGGCCGGCCGGGCCCCGGGCCAGCGGGGCAGCTCCTCCGCTCTCTGCTACCTCTCTGCTGCCCCGGGCCATCAGAGGCGGGGAGCTGTCCTGGCTGGCCCTGGAGTGATCCGTTCTGCACCGCTGCAACAGGTGGGCATTCAGATCTGTACGGAACAACTGCAGGTCAGAAAAAGCCCAAACAGTATTTGAGTAACGTAATTAATTTTCTCTACTAGCAAAGGAATGCTCAGAGGATAGGACTTTTTGTACTCTGCTTTCATATTTGCAGTCTGTCTGGTCATGTATTTTTAATAGTAGATAATTAGGTATATCTGAATTCTTTAAGAACGTCAGGAAAGAAAAGCAAGTGTATTTCAGTATTAACATATTTATACATTTCATTAATGCAGAGTACTGACGTACCGTTCTTCATTCAAGTGATTCTTATGAAATTGTTCTTCCTAGAAGAAAACAAAGTAAAAAGTAAAACAAAAAATCTCCATGTTTCTTACACTGAAAGCTTCAATTTTTCAAAACAAGTTTGTTTTGAAATTCCAAAAGGACTGTTTGGCCTGGGTTCAGGAGAAAGGTATTTGTATCAAAGATTTGCATTAAAGAGACTTGCAGCGTCTACGAACTAAATTAAATGAATTACAGGAAGATTTTCTCCAATCTTCTATGTCTTTGGCAGCTCTAAGCACTATCACAAATACTATATATATTTTCCTAAGTCCTTGGAAAGCTGCATTTATAAATGGAAAGGTTCAACCCAAGACAATGACTATTAAAGGAGAGGTCTGGAATTTTTCTACTGGAAGGTGTGAGAAAGTGAACTATTTATGCATACAGGAAGTGAGCAAGGGTGGGAGAGAGAGAGAAGGTAAGAATACATTTGATAGTATTTTCTTTAAACAAATTATACATTATTGCAAATGGAAAATGATTCCACTACGAAGGATGCATTTCTGTGACAATAATGCATCTCCTCTGCAGAAGCAAACACTGCTGTCTCAAACAGGTACTGCTCCACCTCACCCATCAGCACAAGACTGACTGGGTGCAAGAGAGAGGTCAGTGCTGTCACTTGTCCTGCAACCTGCTTGCAATCAAGCTCCCTCTTTACATAATGGATCAGCAGTAGTGAGTAGATGGAAAGGAATCAGCACTTTGGAAGGCTGAAACAACAGTAACAGCCCAGTCACAAAATCTGATTATATCCTTGTGCCTGTGATGAACAAAATACTGTTCTTTACACCAAGAAAACTTCAGTGCTTCAGTTACAGAACTGAACTCCCACCCAGGCAAAACCATGGAAAAAACCACAGAGCGTTGCAGTCAAAGCCCAGACAGTGACCCACCTTCCTGCCCCTGTGTCCCTTACTCCTCCCAGCTGTCTCTTCCCGAGGGGAGGGAGACCTGTCCCAGTGGCCCCTGCTCTTTCTCACACCGAGGTGCCCGGGGGTGTTTCTTTCCACCAGCTGGAGCAGCTCCATTTGTCGACGCACTTTGTTTTCCTCCCTTTGTTTCTGTAGTTGCTTGGGGTATCTTTCTGATGCTGGAATGTATCTTTTCCCAGGCTTGTTTATGTTCCAGTAAGGTCTTTTGCTGTATTTTTCTGAAGATTTAATTTGTCTTTCTTTTCTGGCATATTGGTCATATAGATCACTGGAAGTGCCACTTGCCTCTTTTCCTGGAATTTTACTTTTATCTACATACTGCATTTCCTTCTGGTATTTTTTGCTGTCAGACATTTCTTTATACTCTATGGAAATATCAGGTGATTCACAATGCACAGTTCTTTCCTCAGCTGACTCGGCGTATGCTGAAGTATTAAAGTAATCTAAAAAAAAATAAATTATAGTTTTAACTCCAAATCTAAGCGATTGAAATCACTTGGTTGACTTTTGTATGCATCTCAATTTACCGTTACTGATTTTATTAAAAAATAGCTTGTTACAGTTTTATAATTTTTTTTAATTATTTTTTTATATGGAAGACAGATGGGAGCAGGAGAAGCAAACTCAGTAAGGAAGAGGAAAAACCCAAAATAATTTATTCAATTTTAAAATTAACAACCCAGCTTTTTTCTTTACTAAGAGGCATACACAAAACCATTATTTAATTTGTAAACTCTCCAAATTCACAGTAAAATTTCTACCAGCACTGTCAAAACCAAAAATATTATGTTGTTGCTTTAGCAAGCGGAAATAAAATAACGCCTGCACTTCACAAGTGACAAGCTAATACAGTTCTAAATACAAGGGACAAAATGGCTGGAAGTTTCCACTGAATCCGATCATTCACACCTCCTGTACAACATTAAAAAATGCAGACTGAGCTGGGTTTTTTAACAACGTGATACAAACTCGGTAACATGAAGACTGGAACATATTCCACCTGCAGTTCTGTCTGGGTATTTAGCAAGAATGCAGAAATTTTCTAAGCATTTGAATGTAAGCTCTCATTGTTTAATGAGTCCAGTTTTCTAGTGCCAGAATTATTGACAATGAGTCTGCCAATGTATTCAAGGACTCATTAGGGAACCTCTGCCTTGCTTGATACCACATTACATAAACCAGGGAACATTCACGCTGAAGAATACTACAAATACATGTTTAAATGCCTTAATAAATTTGGACTCGGTGGCTTGAGACTGTGACTCAAAGTCAACACGGTATTCCAGACTGTGAGACTGAATCTGTAACCGGTAAGTAACAACTACTCAGATACCCCAGTAATTTAGGAGACCACAGTGACACACTGTCCTACACCAACACGTGGATGTCTGTGCAAGTATCTCCTGGGTCCACTGCACTCCGAGTGCCAGTGCCACGGAGCCGCCGGCCCTGCCGGGGCTGAGAGCTGGTTACCTGTCTGCACAGCCGTGTCCTTCCGGGGGGAAACCTGCTGCCCACGGGGGCTCTGAGCTGCAGAGAAATGGGGGCTTTGGTGTGGAATGCCGCAATCACAATCTTCAAACTCTCTATCACCTAAAAAGTGGTAAGCAAAATTGTTCTGTTTAGTAATGTATGTTCAATTTAAACCACGCTACCGAGTTGTCTGACTGGTGGGGCGGTTCTTTCTTTATGTTATACAGCACTTGAAACTCACTCAGATATTCTCCAGAGTAGTTAACACTTCTATTTACTTGGAAGGTAAATAAATTGTAATGAAACTTGGTTTGTGAAGGAAAGGAGCAATTTCTGACCCAAATGCAGACGGGGAAACAAAGCCCCAAAAAATCCAACCCAGAAATAACTTGCTTTCAAAGCCCAAAGGAACAGGCAAACTGAGCAGGAGAAGACTTGTACTTGCCACCACCAGGACTGTTCTGAACTTCTGAAATGTCATGTGCCTTCTGAGCCAAGTCTGGAATGTGCTGTTCTTGTTTTAATCTCTGGGCTAATTCCTGAGCTTTCTCCATTGTCCGATAGAGCTCTTTGGTTTTAAGAGTTGCAAGTTCCTTAAAAGAAAAAAAGATAAATGTGATCATTTATTTTGAGAATAAAATTAACAGGATTATTTAATCCCCATATAATCCTTGAGGTTTACATGTTTGGGGTTTTTTTTCCCCAAAACTAAAACTAGTTAATACAATACATAACATATAATTTCTATGATTATAAGGATGAATTCAGAACCTCTGCTTTACTAATGAAAGATGTTTGATCCTTGAATTAAAAAGTGAGCATTTAGATCCTCAAAGTTATTTGGATATTTACTTCCTTTCTAATAAATTCATCTTGTTTTAGATGCCATCTGATGTCAGCCACCTACGACTTCCTGTATCATGTGGTTTAATGAAATGAAAGAAGCCAAAATAAAAATAATAAACCCATTTTCCTCCCACTCCCACAGAAAGGAGGCAGTAAGAACTCCCTAACAAATGCAAGGGGATCACACTTTCCACACTCAGTGGGTTCAAGGTGCACCAGACTGGGCCAAGGACAATCTCATTTCCAAATTGTTATTCCCATCTCCTCCCCACTTTCTACTGCCTTTGCAGGTGGAAGGAAGAACAGCTGGTGGTGTGACACGCTCTGAAGGAGCTGAGCAGTTACACAGAAGGATGCCTTTACCCATGTTTTGCCAGATTGTTCAAGCACCTACAGGCAGATGCCTGTCCATCTACATTTCCATGTGGAAAATGCAGAGAAATCAGGGACCCGCATTTCTGCAGGTTTTGGAGAAGACTGTTTTTGGAATCACCTTGTCTTCTGACACCATGGAATGTGCTACTGTTCCAAAGAGGAAGCCAACAGTAAGAGCTGGCACTGTGGCAAAAGGAGGAATGAAACATCAGACGAAGCTTTTAACCTTCCACAGAAGTAAGAACGTATATAAATGTAAAATGTGTACTTCCCAAAGGTCAGAATGTACTTTTGGTTTAACTTTGCTATGAAAGCAGTATGTAGAGCTCAGCAATAGCTACAGAGGGGAAAGCTGTGGAACATGAATGGCTTTTAAAATGACTTTTCCAGACTATATTCTAAGAAGTCTTTAATTCAGGCTGAAAGCACGTTCAGTGAGATGAACATCATGGTACTGAAGCAACTCAAAAACGCCAAGTTCCCAATAGCGAGAGTTGCATCACATACTCTGTGTATCTTTCAATTTAAGACTTGCATTTTAAAATGGATGTTTCTGCATTATTTAAAACTGCATTTCCATTTTTGCTAGTTCTTAAAATTTCTCTCCCTGAAAAGGCCCTTGTTCAGAAAAAGAAAGTTGCCTTATGCTCGCACGGTGTTATATTAGTTAACAGATTTTGGGTTCAAATGTCTAAATTTCAGATAGTTTTCATTTTCCAAATGATGAGGTGACACCATTTTGAAAGTGAGGAACAAGAACCATTTTCCTCCAAGCTCAGGAGTATCTGCACTAAAGCTAATGCAAACCCCACCTCCTTTTGTTTTTGTTTCAGCATCTCTTCTTCAAACTGCTTCTGCAGCTGTTCTGTTTCTCGTGCAAGGCGCAGTTCTTCCTGTTGGTCCTCCCATCTTCTCTGCTCCTCCTCCAGTTGTTTCTTCTTCCGTTTTTCTTCCACCTGAGCCATTATTGCCTTCTAGCAGCAGCAGGGAAAGAGGAAAACATATAACATTAAGGCATTATAAGCTATTTAGTCATATACTTTCATATATATGTATAATAATTGGATTTGGACAAATTAAAAAAAAATCAGGGCAATTTATTTCAAACACTTTTGGTTTTGTCCTTGGAAAACCACCATGACAATTGAGCTGTTTGAAATACCTGGATACAAAAAGGAGCTTTTCATGTTTTAGAAAATGCTTTTATTTTTTCTTGTAGAAAAATGAAGGTCTAATTTTTACCTTATGTATGTACTGTAAGCCAGGATTTTGATCTAGCAGAGTGACACTTTGACCAGAACAGTCTCATTACATTTCTACTGAGACTTCTCTACATGGTGCTACAGACCATGATACACAGAGGTTACGGAAATGTCAATAAAGTACATAAAAATGAAAGATTCATGGAGTGAGAATCTGTAAATATCAGTCCTCCTCCTAACAGTGGAGACTGAAGGAAAGCGCACCCAAACCTCCCCGAGCTCTCGAGGCTGAGCTGTCCCTTTTCTGCGGGAAGAGTTGAGCTCCCGAGATGCAATTGCCTCACACCAATACTGGAGAGCACTGCGGAGCCTGCCTGGCTTCTGCTATTACATCTCGTGCTTTATTCGTGAGGCAACGTTACCTTTTATCCTTTCTTCTTATTAAAACAGTGTTAGACTTTAAAACAAAAGTCTACCTGATGTTCTAACTGCTTCTGGCGCCTCCTGTCTCTCTCCTCGATCTCTGCAGGGTCCAGGAGAGCTGTCATTGAACGGAGGAAACTAAGAACAAAGCTACATGTAAATGTTTTTAACCACTGGAAATAATCCTGAGGCTTTTCTTAATTAGAATCAGATTGCCTTTTCATATGGAGGTTATCCCATTGTATTAATTTATAATTATAAAGTTCATTTTAGTAAGGAACAAAGTAAGGTTATCTGCAGTAAATTTATTAATGAACAATGGAAGCACTTGTGTCTTTCACAAGTGAAACAACAGGTATTTCTGAAAAACGCAAAAGCCAAATGAGTAAGATCCAAAGATCCAATTTAAAGAGTCTTAGTAATTTTTTTTAAAATTTCTGAGGAGGTATCAGAAGTGTACTGGTTGGGAAGATGACCATTCTTACACAGCTCACTCACCTGACTTTCTGCCTCTGTTCCAAAGCACCACTTTTAGCAGCTTTTTCTGCATTTCCCACCTTTAAAGTGCCTAAAGGTGCAGGTGAAAAACAGTGAATTACAGCAGTGGGCTCCTTGGGGTCAGGTGACAGGCAAAGACTCTCAGGCTGCTCTTTGTGCATTCCATTTAAGGGATGTTGTGCACTAAGGTGGTTCTTAAAAGAATCAAAATGCATTGCCCATCTGTCATGCTCTTCTGCCTAAATAAATATCAAGCAACAAAGAAAAGGAGAAACACTCAATCACATTGTTTCTATAAAGTGTGCTTAACAAAACAGAACATAACACATTTTGTACAACAGGAACATTTGAAAAGCTCTGTTATGGAGCTACAGCAGAGATAGCACTTAATTCCTTAAATGGGAATACAAGTCTGTCTTGCTTAAAATGCAAGTCAGATCATGGATTATACTGCTGATCCACACCTGGTCAGCAAAAACATATTGCTACTACATTGCAGAAAAAAAGCTAAAACCAAACACCAACATTTACAAAGTAAAAAAAAAAGTTTTGAAAAATAAAGAAGTCAGTTAACATAGATTCAGGCTTTTTGGTAGTGGGTTTTTTCAATTTCTATTACTATTCCATCCCATGATTTTTCTAACAGTACTGGCACTGCTTGTTTGAGAGGTCAGTGCCTGCCCTGCCACACTCCTGTTGTGTCATTATTCTCTAGTAACAAGAACAAGTGGTTTCTTTTACACTGCCCTACATTTACCCCCTCCATTTTTAATTCTAAATGGTAGCAGAATCAATGTGCTTTGGGCAGAGATATTAATCTCCAGCTTCCTATTTTCACTAGACAGGTCTATTATAAAATAAACCTTCATTCAAAACCTCTTCCACCCACAGCAGCCACCACTGCCATCCTAGCCAAGAACCTAAAGCTTTTGGAACGGTGACACACTGGTTGTAAATCTCTCTTCTGTATCACCCAGACTTATCTTTTTGCCTCGGTGTTGGCAACTGGGATATTCCAATATATCACTTATAAAAGATTTTTACCTAAGAGGCCTTCGTTTTGCTATAGGTACTGCGAAGGTTTTCCCTTCTGACTGAAAGAACTGTTTCCCCAGAGGGACTGGAGAATGAATGCCTCAAAACTGGCATTCTGCGGGAAAATACCTAACATCACGTACACTAATAAACTTTCTGGGATTCCTTTATTTAAACAAAAATTCCCTGGTGTCAGATAAGCTTAACACCTACTTTAAAAGAAGCATGAAAATCATAGTCCAAATAATAAGAATCCGAGCTACTCTTCCTGCTGTCCCTTGGGTTTTGTTCCCTTTGAATACTCTGTGATATAGAAGCAGATGAGGCAGTTGAAAAATCTAGTTTATTCTTTTGTATGTCCCTGGTGTAATATACAGAAGAGTTCAGAGTACAACAAAACACCTGAAAAAACAGGTGTTGAGGCCAAGAAGATTAAGTGCCCATCAACCTCCTTGCAGCCCCTCCAGGGGCTGGGAGTCACTCACTGCTAAGTGCAGCCTTCTTCCCCCAGCACAGCCACCCAATTAAAGCCAAGGCTCTAACGAAGGAACCTTCCACAGCTGTGCTCCCTGCAAAACTCCATTTCCAACAAGGGCTTCTTTGGGAGGGGGGATAGGAAGCTCTTTTCTAGCATTACAAACTATTGTAATTTCATCATAAAGAAACATTTTTCTGCTTAAAGAAACTCCAGGGGTAAACCATCTATTGACCACAGTGGCCAACAGGGACAGTATTAAAAGTCTCTTCAGGTATTCCACCTGCAAAGCAACTATATTTGCCACACTTTCCTTCTAGACCCAGCATAAGAGACCTACATCTGACAGCCTAGAAAAGCCAAAGTGTAAACAAGGTAAGGCTGTTTTCTTCAATAGTTTCTGGAGAAATGTGTTTTAACTTTTTTAAAGTTTCATAATATGTGTACTAAAACAGTACTTCCAGAAACAGGATTTAAACATCACTGTGGCACACTATACTTGTCTTTTCTCCTCTCTTGCAGCCTACACAAAATTCCTTGTTATAAAGTGTGTAGCCATTGTCTCTACACCACCTTGCAAACCCTAGTGCTTTTACCCTTGATGGGAAAGAAAAAAAAGTATAGCAATATCACTGTCTTCATCTCTGCAGCAAGGACTCTACACCACCCCAGACACAGTCTGTTCTGTCACCAAAATACTGGAACAGCTACTGGCTCAATGTTCAGGAATCCCACCCTTATGGTGAAAACGTGGCTATGCTGCAGATAATGATATGTTTGTTGCCACCTCACTAGGTCTATGATTTCATCTTTTGTTTCTTAGAACAAACATGTAGCAAAAAAGTCCCTCTAAACCACAGATACCTTTGATAAATTAAGTTTTTCTTCTATTTTTTGTAGTTTGGCTTCTTCCTTCTGTTTGTCCAGCTCTTCAAGCCACTTCTTCTGTTGCTCATGCTTCAAAGCACTAAAAGGTCCTTCCTGTGGCACAGCTTCCTGAAATAAGAGAAGTCTCTTGTACAAAAACTTCAGTACCTTGTCTAGCCATATAATAAAGACTTGGCAGACAACTTTGCCTTCAGTTAGGAAGCATAAGTGGGCTTTTCTCTAGCACACAAAAAAAAAGTAAGTTTGTAACTGTAGTGTCTGACTGCTGTTAGAAAGATGCTGAACAAGCCAATCTTCACATATTATTATAACTTGGACCATCACTCCAGAATACTATGTATATACACCATGATACTTATATGTATCATGAATAAAAACCCCTTCCTTCTTCCGTCTTCATGTTGATTGAAACTAATTCTTATGGGGTAGTCATAACTTTGCTAGGAATGCTGAATATCCCACAAAAAAAAAAGCAATCTGTTTTTGCTGTAACAACTGAGGGCAGGTACAGCCCTAACTTCTGTTTAAGTTCACTGGAGAAGTTTCATCTGAGTGTAATATATTTATCTGGCAGCCTTTTCAGAGTGACAGCTGACTTTTTAAAAGGCAGGTCAGAACAAAAGTCATATTGCTATGCTCATTATGATGTAAACAATCAAATGTGTGTGAGAGCTCATCAACAATGTAAATAATTATATAACCAGGAGTTACATTTGAGGCTATTCCTCAAAAGAGAACTAGAAAAGATTTATACTTTTTAGTCAGGAATCAAAATGGAAGGAAAGTTCAAGCTACGTTTATCTGCACTGCGAAGCTACAAACTGGAGCTCTGGCCAAGTGGGGAACAGGGAGCTGCAGCATTTCATGCCAGGAAAAAGCTTAAAGTCATTACTGATATTGAATCCTACTGGATTCATGGAGAAGAGGAAATCTTGTACGAATTGGAAGCTAAACTGTTCTGCAACAATGCTGTGGAAACTGCTCTTCTGTGTTTATTGACAGCCTTACCTGAGCTGGGTCAGCTGTTTCCACTTTATGGGTTTTATTATTGCCAGGTTTGGCCCAGAAATATCCCACCTCTCTCTCCAAAGTTTCTTTCAATTTCTTCTTCAGTGCTACCTGTTCATCTTACAAAAAACCAAAACCAAACTCCAGTAAGAGCAGCTGAAAAAAGGCAGCAATGCACATCTACTCTGTCATTTGGACTGTAAAATGGACTTGTGAAACAAGAGCTGTCACCACTCAGTCCAAACATGGATTTGCTCTTAAAGAAAATGGCAGCTGAGTCTCTGCCCAGACATGTAGAGGTAATTTGGGAGTCTCTGCAGAAGACTAAAAAAGGCTGAAGGCTTAACAACTTCCCAGGGAAAGAGGGAAAACTAACAAATAACCAACAATATAAATTCTCTCCATTTTATTATACCAGTCTTGGACTACTGTAATATTATTAAAACCAGTGGAGCTATACATGAGAGCTACTGACAACTGCAGAGTTAAACGCTGGAACCAAATGGTATAAATCCAAGTTGAAAACAAACCCCAGCACTGCATGTGAATCATAAAAATTAATTTGCCAGGGAGAAGTTACTACTGTGTTAAGCATCTTTAGTTTTCTGCAGAGATTGCCCTTGGCTGGTGATGGGGCAGGACTGCAAATGGTTTCAAGTTCAAACTGCAATTCAATACTTGAAGTCCTGCTTGTAGATTAGGCTGGCATTTGTCCATTAAAATCCAAGTGAATTTGTTAATGGCTACCAACTACTGTCAGAAGGTGACAAAATCGGGGGCACACAGCTCCTAAAATATGAAGCATAACAATACATTTATTTGAGACACAATTTAATTGGTAAAGAAGCACTCTTGCAAGAGTTTATAGATAACCTTTGAAAAAAAACTTTGAAATTCAAGGATCTTAATCTGTCTTGGAGAGCAATGAAATTATGTACTTTTCAGTTTGTAACAAGTGCACTGATCTAAGTAATTTAAGAGTGTAAGGAACCTCAAGTTTCTTGGTGTTCTGAGTGTCATAAAACTTGATCAAAAATATATTCTATACATCATAAATACCTAATTCCTTCTTCCACTGGGTCTTTTTGAATTCCAGCAGGGCTCTCTCCCCTTCTCTTTCGCCCAAGGTACTAAATATGTCAGCAGGTTTCCATGAATCCTTTCTAGAAAAAAGGAGGGAGGAAAGAAAGAATTTTATCTAAAAAGCTAATCTGTTAATTTTAAAGGTAGCTTTGTAGTTAGTATTTATAACCAACCTTAATGTTATTAAGAACCACAATACAAATCTTTATTGGAGACACAATTTTTGTAGACAACACCACAAATCTACCTACACAACTTTCTGTCCTGGCTGTGGATGTGCTTCCTGTTTCCTGCTTGAATCAGACTTTGCTTCATCTGGAACTGATGAAACTTCACAATCTTTTTGGCCTGATGCTACAACGTTTTCCTCGGATGCCTCATTAGCAGCTGTGGTAGAACATAAACATATATTAAAAAATAAACATATGACCACTAAACTTCCTTCAGCACTCAGTAAATACTTTGAGAACAGCAGAAACTTGCAAATTCCCCGTTATTTAACAAAGTGTTTTCAGCCCTGCGTGTCCAGTTAAGGTACCTAAGTCAGAACTTCACATGGTATTTTTAGAATGCCAGACTTAAAGTAAACACTTATTCTTGGCTAAGGGCTCAGACTCTGGGACCCTACTCGTTGGTGGCAAAGAGCTGACCCTCTCCACAGATCCACCAACAGGAGCAAGGATGCAAAAATGCAGGAAGATACACAACAGTTCTTATGCTTCTGAGTAGAAGAACTGGGGAGGGAAGAACTACCACTCAACAGTGTAATTACAGTTAAGCAAAAAGATCCACGTGCATCTTTGGGCCAGAGGAAAATGGTGGAACTGCTCGGGACAGAGCAAGACCTGAACTCTACAAAGCAGAAGGGTCTGTCTTTCAGGCAGTGACACAGTGCAATTCTATGCTTTCCCCCCAGTATAAAATGGTTCTTATTTTGCATGAGAGATTTTCAGAATTGCTTGCTGGTTTGCTCTATAAAGTACTGCAATACTATCAAACAGTCCTTAGTTTTTACTGTTAAAATTAACAAACGCTCAGTTCCTAACAGTAACAGACAATTTCACAGCCATAATAGCAAACAGTATTTTGTCTGAGACCATTAAACTTAAGAATAACATCTCCACAGCATGCAAATAAACTTAAATCAGCAATTCAAAGCTAAGCTTTCCCATTCTGCTCTGTTTCATGAAATGAACATACTCAACAGTCGGTATCCTACCCATTTCCTCTTGCTTTTCATTATGAGGTTCAGAGATGCTTCTGGTTCCTTCTTTAACAATCATCAGAATCTGCTGGAGCTGTTCTTGTGTTAAACACACCAAACTTGTGAAGTCTTCAGCTGATACAGATGGGCTTTGAGGTTTCTGTTTGGCTTTTTTAACAGTATTTGGATCCTCTGAATCAGGATACCTGTTTGTGCCATCTCTTTGGAAAATCAAAGAGTGACCTTTAGTTCTGGCTTCATGTGAGGAGTGTTTAGTAACCTGCAGTTTTTCACCTTTTGTCATTGATAAGCTTGATTCACTCCTTGGTTTTGCTAAATTTTCCTGCTTGATACAAGCATTTTGTGACAACCTCAGGACATGCCCAGTGTGCCTTGTTCTCAATGCCTGTTTAGGTGCTCTGGCTTTATTCCCCATCTGTTAAAGCAAAAGCATTTCCGAGTATATTAAATAAGGAAATAAAGTTGTATTTGTAACAAATGAAAACAAGATTGAAGCAACAAATAAAATGTCTTATAAAGAATAAATTTTATATAATAAATTATAAGAAATAAATTTTTCTTCTCTGTTACATCAGTAAAAACTAACTCCGTAAGCTAATGAAATATTTTAATGAGTACCAGGAATACCCTGGAAGAGAACACAGCACCTGAATTTGAGTGTTTCAAAATGACAGTATGAATAACAACTTTATGTAGCATGACATTTAAAAGAATTAATAAACCTTAATTCTGCTTTACACTGGTGTTTCTGAAGCCTGGCAAACCTGAAACAGGCATGTTTTCACCATGCAGCCAGCAGTATTTCCACCCTGACTTTTCCATTCTGTACTAAAGTTTTATCCCTTCCAAGGTTCTTGGTGCACACTTGTAATTATTTCCTATGCACTGGGACCTTTTTCTGCTTTCTGTCCTTCCCAAACCCACTGCTCTCCAGTTTACTCAGACAGAGACAATCTATATGGCCAAAATGGAACTTAAACACAACTCGGATCCCTGTTTTAGCAGAGTTCCTTTAAGGTCTCTGAAAGTTCTGACTTAGATGATTCCCTGTGCTGCTTTAACTTCTTGGCCAAGTAAACTAAAGCATTTTGCAAAGCTAAAAGTAGTCAGAGAACTTTGAATTCATCCTTTTTAACAGCTGTTATGAACCTGAGAAACCAGAGAATATCTCAAGTTAGAAGGGACCCATAAGTGCATAGTTCTCTTTCATAAATATCGATTACCAGTATTTAGACAGTTCAAATGAATTCTCAAATTTCCCTGTTAACAAATTAAACAGTTAATCTGCGTATTCTAATAATTTTTTCCACTTACCTTCATTGCAGGCTTTGATTTGTCTTTTGGGAAACAAACACAAACACATGAAAGAAGTATTTAATGACAACTTCCTCCTGGAAAACAATCTTGAGAAATTAGTAAACTGTTACATTAATCTGATTTTTGTAGGTTGGGGAAAAGTACTTTCTCTCTAACAACTGCCCCGATTGTTTTACTGTTTTTTACTTATTTCAGTACACACCCTTTAAAAGTATGTTGGGAAAAAAAATCTAGATATATTCCAGTGACTATTTCCAGTTTTATACAGATCTAATAAAATCACTGTGCCAGCGTGACCCTCCCCTGGTATTGTTTCTCAGACAGCCCTGTGGCTTCTTTTTCTTAAAGTCTGCCAAACAGCACTGTCACTGCCTTCCAACATTTCAGAAGTTGGGAGTGTGCTGAATTGTTATCCTGCAGAAAGCAGTAAACCCTGAACCACCTCGATAATGTTTCGTGGCCATGTTAATCTCTGGCGTCTCAAGTGTCTGAGTAGATAAAAGTCACTTTTTGACTTCTTTATGGCTATTCAGAAATCAAATATTAAGTGTCATTCTGTATGCTATGCACACCCAGTTTCTCTGTGGAAAGGAGAAACATAAATAGGGTCTTTTCCCATCACAGTGAAGAGATGCATAATGTGAAACTCCAAAGTGCTGCTTATGTGTTATTTCTTTGATTTTTTTTCCCCGTATCAGAGAGAGCAGCATCTGTCTCCAGCAGCAGCTTAAGCTACTGCAGAATAATCCTGCTTTAGTCCCTAAGACTGTGAGCAGTGTTTGTCAGTGCAGAAAACTGAAATTCACAACTCGTACAATCACATGCAATTTCTGACATTCTATTCAAGGAAGTGCTGTTCCTATCAGTGCATAAACAAGTTAATTTCTGGAGAAAACTGCTTTTCCAAGGCTAGTTCACGGTCCAAGGCACTGCTTTATCTTGGAGCACTCTGGAATGGACGCTGGCCCTGTGCAGCCAGTGATGCCAACGATGGCTGGAAAGAGCAAAAGCTGTAGCAGAAACAGCTCTGCTGTTTCAGAGGTGTTGCAGGGTTTATTACAGTGCACAGGTATTCCTTCCTGATTCAAAACACCACATAAAGTCTCATTTAACAGCTGTCTGGTAAATGAAATATAATTTACAGGGCATTAAATGGAGAATTTCTGTATCCTGGCTATGTAGAACAGCTAGGGGAAATAGACTTGTACAGAAACGTAGGTCTGACAAACCACAAAACCAGAATTTATTAACACTTAATTATGAACATCTACTGGAAAAGTCTGTCTCAGGTGGTAGTAATGAGATTTGGCCTAAAGAAACTGCTTATTGAAAATTAAAAATGTCAGCTGCCAAATACTGAAGCTGCTTTCAAGTAAAATGTGACTGTAATGATGTAATTCTGTGTAAATTAAGCAGAGAGTTATTAGGCCTCTTTTTCCCTGGTAAGTAACGTGCTATAAAGTTACAGAAATTACCAGATTATGCCAGTTGAGACACAATGGCACTTTTATGAAGAGAGACAGGCTGAAGAGCCCAGACTATCTGCCACCTGTTCACCAGTGGACAGACTATCCAGAACTTCATCATCCACCTTCTGTTCAGAATCAAGCTCCTGAGCGAGAGGACTTGTAAATAATAATGCACAAACATTCTTCCTAGTCTGACAAAATATTTCAATAAAGCCGTGCTTCACGTTGCTTGGCTCTTAGGTTTAACTTCAAGAAGCTTTAGAGATTGCTTGAGATAAATGATTAAAAAAATACCAGAAGAAGCTAAAATTAGCCGAGGCTTTCCGTCCAGCACTTCAGTTTCAAGCTTCAGTCCATCACTGCAAAATGAGAGAGAGAGTGGAATCTGAAATACTAAGTACTCGGATAATGGTACGATTTTTACGTTAATAACAAGGACAATTGTACCTAATCATAATACAGTATTTACTGTTGGTTCAGATGGTCGTTCACACCCCAAGCTTTCTGTGTTTTGAGAAGTTGCTTAGTACAAAGAAATCAATGTGTCTTGAAGAGAGTATATTTTAATTATTGAGACTGAAAAAACTGGATTTGCACGTTGCAAAGGTTGATACCGAAGTGCCGCTCCCATATAAATAGATATATATAAAAATACATATAGTTATACAGAACAGTACGCCTGGGGCAAGGCTCCAATGAGCCAACGCTACACAAAGCACGGCAGAGTGTCCCCGGGCCGCAGCCCTGACACAGCCAGGGGGTTCTGTCCTGCCGGAGCCTCGGGCTGCGCTCCCGCCCGACAATCCCCCTTCCCTGAGGGACCAGCCTCGCTAGCGGGGTTTGTGGAGGCAAAACCGTGGCGGTGCTCAGGCACAGCTCCCGCACACTCCTCCTGCGCACCGTGAGGATCAGCGCTCGGGGCAACACTGAACTTCACTCTTTCATTAAGCAAGGTAACAAAAATTAACAACGCCGGCGCACCTCGAGCCGGCCGGGCCCTGTCCCCGCGGTGTCCCCTCAGCAGCCCGGCCGTGCCCCGTGTCCCAGCCCCTCCGCCCCGGGCCCCTCACCGAGGCCCTGCGGCCCCGGCCCGTCCCGCACAGCGCCCCGCACCCC